>JAMPIV010011465.1:0-310000 GCA_024509875.1 Oreohelix idahoensis | reverse complement strand
AGAGAAGGAAATAGTCTATCAGAGTTCACCATCAAGACAAGGGAAGGAAATAGGCTATCAGAGTTCACCATCAAGACAAGAGAAGGAAATAGTCTATCAGAGTTCACCATCAAGACAAGAGAACGAAATAGTCTATCAGAGTTCACCATCAAGACAAGAGAAGGAAATACCCTATCAGAGTTCACCATCAAGACAAGAGACAGGAGACGTTGGAGATGCACTGCAGCTGCAGCCGATCTTCGATGTGAATATGGCACCTGATGATGATGAAAACGACGCCGTAGCACTCAGATAAAGTGCCCTTGATTTGTTATTCGACCTGTCGAATTTTTGAACAAAATATGAAATTTGTCATCACGGTCCAGCAGTTCTTGAGTTGTTCCATGTGACAGACGGAGGGACGAAGTGGAGCTAAATCATATTTACCACATTTAACGTGTAGAACAGGGGTTTGGCATAAAGTAGATTATGTTCTTCCGGTCGATCACAGGGGTTTAATTGATAGCTTTCTTGGCAATGAAGGGGGAAGAGATAAATAACTTTAAAGCTAGAGAAATTTCGGGTTAACTCTCGCATTTAAAAGCGAGGCATCTCTTTTTTTTTTTAAATTAATGAAGATAAACAGAAATCCCGTTCAACCTCTGATGGGTTATAATTAGGATATATATTGCCTTCAATTCCAAATAATATGAACAACTGCCGACACGAGAAAGTGGCATCACATTTGAAAATAGGGATACTCACAATTGTGCTTAGGCCTATACGTTAAATAATAAAATAAAAAACAAACAAACAAACAAACAAAATCAAGAAGAAACTGTGAACAAGAATAATATTAAAGTGGAGGGGTGTAAAGGACCGGTGGCTCCAGTTATATAACGGACTTTACCAGATATTTAATTGACTTTCATCTGTTAAAAGTCATATGCATTGTAAGAACAGCATCAGACCTTTTCATTCCCAGTCACTATATATTAACATGTGTTCGTGTTAAATATTGTTTGACTATATTATGCAGTTCCCTAGGTCTATCTATTCTCAACACCTCCTCTATATTTATAGGTAAGTTGGATGCCCGCAAATAATCCAATATTGGTATTCTCATTTGGTCATACCTCTTACACTTTAACAAGAAATGTTCTATATTATTGTCTTGAAGACATCCTGCACAGTAAGGTTCTTCTATTCTGAAATAGCCTTTTCCCAGCTGTAGTCTGAGAAGTTTCTTATTACTGGGAATTTTCAATTCCCTAGATATCTGACATTTTCTTGTTGGAGCCCTGAACATCTTATATGCATGTCTTCCTTTCAGATTTGTATCCCACTCTGCTTTCCACTCATCTGTTATTAAATCTTTAATTAAGCTCTTAATCTCTGATTTACTCATCCCTACATTTATTAGATTTTTATCAGATCTACCTTTCTTGGCTTCTTTATCTGCCTTTTCATTTCCTTCTATGCCAACATGTGAAGGTATCCAAGCAATTAATACTGAACATCCTCTAGAATATAAGTATGTAGTAGCCAGAAAAATCTCCTCTGCTATATCAGGTCTACTTCATTCTCGTAAGTTTCTAAGTGCTTTAATTGTTGAAAGAGAGTCAGTTAAAACTGTTAATTTTTTGGGAGGGTTATTAGAGAATATTTCCAGTGCTTTTAGTATTGCCACCATCTCTGCAGTGAAAATGGATGTATTTTCCGTGATGCTATATTCTTTTGCCATTTTCCATATTGGAATATATATTCCTATCCCCAATTTGCCATCCTCTCCCTTGGATCCATCTGTGTACACAGGAATGCTGTCTTTTGATATTTGTTGTATATATTTATTGGCTGTGTTTTTAATATTTTCTATATTATTTGTTTTCTTAAGTATTTTTGAACTGTTTTAATGTTTTGCCCTTGGATATTTATATCTATAATTTTATTTTTTTACAACCCTACCTTTACTGAAGATCATTCCCAATGTTTTATTTGAATTCAGCTGAAAACCCCATTTTGTCATTCATTTACATACTTTATTTATTTGCTTCTGTAGATCCTTATATAATTTTGGCAGATGTCTCCCAGTCCTCCATATAGCAACATCATCTGCAAACTGTGACAATTTATTTGTTATATCATTAAATTCCTCACCTAAATCATTTACCATTATTGTAAAAATTGAAGGAGACATTACTGATCCTTAAGATATTCCATTTTGTTGTTCATACAGTTCTGATCTATCATTGTTTACCTGAACAGTGAAATATCTATCTTGCAGAAAATTCTCTAAATAATTATACATTTTACCGGTTACCCCTATCTTCTTTATTTTAAAGAGAGCACCCTCTCTCCAGCATTCATCATAAGCCCTAGCTATATCTAAAAATACTACCACAGTTCTTTCTTTCTTTTGAAATCCCGATTTTACTTCATGTTCCAATTTAATTATCTGATCCATAGTGCATCTGTTCTTCCTAAATCCTGACTGAGTTTGATTATATAAATTATTCTTTTCCAAATAAAACTTTAATCTTTTTTTTACTATGGTTTCTAATATTTTACCTAGATGGGAAGTTAAAGAAATTGGCCTGTATGAACTGGCATCATGGGCATCTTTTTCTGGTTTTAGTATTGGAATAATTACTGCTGTTTTCCATGTTTTGGGAATGTTTCCTGTATTCCATATTTTGTTAAAAAGGGATGTTATAATTTCTATGGTACTTTTTGGTATGTGTTTCAAGATTTCATAGCTCAAGATGTCATGCCCTGCTGATGTATTTGTTTTGTCCTTTATTGTATTTTCAACTTCTTCCATTGTAATATCTGCATTTAAATATGATAAATCTTCAGTATTATAAGGTACATCTTTCCTGAGTTTTTTAAGAAGTGTTGCTCTTCTGTTGACTTCAGCCTGTCCTAGATTTTCCTTAGAACTAACTCTATGGTAGTACCTGGCCAGCACCTCTGCTTTCTGCCAGCCAGTCTCTGCCATTTCAGGTCTTTTTATAGGATTTTGTCAACTAAGTCATTTTAGAGCTCAGTATTTCTAAAGAAGATCCTCACAGCTCCTTGCTTGCCGGATGTAGAGTATAAAACCATGTCAAATTATCACGAGTGTCATATTACTTCCTCAAATTAAGCATGACTAATCGGCCTCAGCTGTGCCCACTTTTTTTTTCAATCTTTTAAGTCGATGAATCATCTGAGATAGAAACAGAAAACATTGAAAAATCCTGTGCAGCCAACCTTCAATGCGGAGATGGATTATGTCTGATAATAACATATTTAAAGCCAATCTAACATTAATAACGATAACGAAACATATGATATAAGTTTTTGGCACATATGTGATGAATAAGAAATTATTTTTCTTCTTTACTCTTTTAAATTGCTTCTTCTTCTTTGCCGTCTTATTGTCTTCTTGTTATAACTTTTTCTGAATTGTCTTTATCTTCTAGTTAATCTTCTTGGTCTTCTTTTTCTCTTTCCTTCGTCCTCACCTTAATCTTCTTCCTATTCTTTCGTTTCTTTTTGTCTTCAAGCTTCACTTTTTCTTCCTCTTTGTCACTTTTAACCTCTTCCTCTTCGGTTTTTTTTTCCTCTTTCTAGTCATCTTCTTCTGCGCCATCTTCATCGTCTCCTTTGTTTTCTTTATTCTCCTCATCTTCTTCCGATCTCCTCAACCTTGTTATTTGTCTTCCTTCTTCCCCTTATTCTTTCTTCTGTTATTCCTCTGATTATTCCTCTTTATACTTTTTTCCCTAACGATTTTCTTTATTTAATCCCTCTTCCTCATCTTCTTCTTCAGGTGCCATGCTGGATGGGGGGAACGTAGTCAACTGTAAAACTGGCTCCATTATCGTTCTTCATTAAACTTTCAACACAACCAGTCATAACTTTCATGTTTCTCTAACATCAACATCTCAAAATGTATTTTGTTGTTGTTGTTGTTGTTGTTGCTTCAGAACGTTATAGTAATACATATTTTTGTTGTTATAATTTATGACAGCGTCATCACGTGGATACTGGTTGCCCTGAGCGTCAGCTTCTGTCTTGCGTCAGTTGTAATTGCCGTTGCCATAGAGAGCCAGAGAAACCACTCAGAGGTAGGCCTACTTGTGTCTACAGACAAATGATTATTAATTAACAATGCAATGGTAGGTCAATACTGTAACGTCAAGTTTTAGTTGAAGTTAGCTTTATCTATCTTTTCGACTTTTCTGTCGAACATCATGACCAACCAAGAACTGCTAACACGGAGCGACCAAGAAGATATGTCCACCATTGTAACCAATAGACACTGGAATTGGGTTGGCCATATCTTCAGAACCGACCAGCGTTGCCACCCTGAATTAGGAGAAAAAAACCCAATGACGGTACCTTAAAAAAACACCTAGATACACTTATATTTTGAATTGTGTGCTACTTTAGGCAGTTGTTGGGGTTACTTTGGGCAAAAAACTGAAGATGTAGGTCTTTTTTTTTTTTTAACAGACATAACCTATAACTAACGGATAAAGGAAAATTTACACCTAGACGAGACCAGAAAGAAAAAAAAAACCCCTAGATCTAGGTGAATACATGTAGGAGTGGCAACGCTGCCAGACACTCATCACCACAACTGTCAAGCTATGGACTAAAGAAAAAGAAAGCGAGGCCGGCCAAAAGCTACCTGGCGGAGAACTATAGAGGCGCACCACACGAAGGATAGCTGTCGACTGAGCAACATGGAGATAGTTTGTAGCTGCTCTACAAGACGGCCCCAGGTGTGATGGTCACTGGTTGGATTTGTCAGTCAGTAGCTTAGGAACTGACATACGTACTATGTGTAGACAAGCAAAAGAACGGTGGATAGAAACAAAATGCAAGGAAATAGAAGACTTGGAAGCAAAGCACATGACAAGAGATATGCATGAAGAAATAAAGAAATTATCAAATAGGTCGCGGTTTGCACAAGGAGGAAGCTGTATCAAGAACAAAAATGGTGTAATATTACTTGATGAGAAAGACATATGGAAAGAATAAAAAGTAAGGTAGACAGCGAAATCCAAGAAAAACAGTTTGGTTTTAGACGGAACAGTGGCACAAGAGAGGCAATATTTTGCCTAAGAATATTAACAGAAAAATATACAGAGGTCCAAAAAAGTTTGTACATGTGCTTCATTGACTATAAGAAGGCTTTTGACAGAGTCCATCATGAGAAAATAATTGAATGCCTCGAAGACATAGGTATTGATGGAAAAGATATAAGGATACTCAGTAACCTTTATTGGGAGCAAACTGCCACAGTAAGATCTGGAAGGAATTATTCATCATACATAGACATAAAAAGAGGTGTCAGACAAGGTTGTGTACTGTCCCCCTGCCTATTTAATTTATACACTGAAAATTTTTTTAAACAGATACAGGAAATACCAGGACTGAACATCAGTGGAAGGTCAATAAACAACCTTAGATATGCAGATGATACCGTGTTGTTAGCTGAAAGCGAACAGGAGTTACAAGAACTAGTGAAGCAAGTGAACAGTATAAGTCATGAATATGGACTCGACATTAATATTGAGAAAACAAAAACTATGATAATTAGCAAAACATAAGATAAACCCACATTAAAGATAAGCGTAAATGGGAAAATCCTGGAACAAGTCAAGAGCTACGTATATCTTGGTCATATAATAACAGAAGATGGCAGATGTGAAACAGAAATCAAGAAGAGAATAGGAATGGCCAAAGCTACATTCAACAACATGAAAAATATACTGACATCTAAACAGTTATCTCACAAATTTAAACTGAGAATCATAAAGTGTTATATATATATATTCTGCATTTCTGTATGGTGCCGAGACATGGACGATGAATAAGCATTTGGAGGAAAGAATTGAGGCTCTTGAAATGTAGATATATAGAAGAATGGGGCGTATCTCATGGAAAGAGATGAAAACAAATAAGGAGGTCCTAGAAAATCTAGGTATGAAAAGAGAACTAATGAGGGAGGTTAAGGTTCGGCAGCTAAAATACTTAAAAAGGCATAACACCTTGCAGAAGACCATAACAGAAGGGAGAGTTGAAGGCAAACGTGCAAGGGGAAGACAACGCTATAAGTGGGAAGATAACATCAAGAGATGGACAGGAAAGAGTCTATCAGAGTGCACCACCAAGACAAGAGACAGAAGACGTTGGAGATCTATTACAGCCAACCTTCGTTGTGGAGATAGCAACTGATGATGATAAGCTTAGGAACAAAGTGTCATATTACTGGTTACAGATGTCACTTTGAGAACGATTACAGACTGCATACGACATGCACCATTGGAGTGGAATATCTGAACGTCTGTCCTGTTGCATCATCGTGTCCATTCACTGTACTTGTGGAGCGTGTAAACATCACAACAGCCGGCTATCTTGTAGAAATCCTGCACCAAAAACATTTGTGTTTCTTGTTGCCATGGTTTCTGTAGTAGTGTGTTTTATATCATGAGGCTGCCATCACCACTGCCCCCCCCCCCCACCCTATGCTCACACTCAAATGAGTCTTATGAAATGGCTGAAAAAGGGGGGGGGGTGTAGACATGTTCTTCTATGTTTCCTCACAGACCCTTCAACAATGGGGCCCAATGCCCAATATGACGTTTATTATTCTGTATTAATCATCATCATGTTTTGTGATACGTTCAATTTTATAATGCTAGTTTATTATTCTGTGTTCATCATCATCATGTTTTCTGTGCACTCCTTACAGAGCAGGGGGCCCCCACAGCGGCAGGCCCTATATGAAGCCTGCAATAAAAACTATAGACTCTATACCTAATTGTGAGACTTATCAAAGTTAGATAAACAGTGTCTGTTAATTTAGATGGCTCAAACACTTGTCTGACGGGGAAACACTTCTGATGATCAGATTCATTCCTGTAGTTGTAATACTTTAAATAGAGCTTCCTATCATCAGGATGGAAAGTGTCTGTTTATTTAGATCATTTATTCAGCTGCCACATTTACATATTGGTACTATCTATCTGTGTCTGTTATTCTATATTATATGTTTCGTAAATACAAATTTATGATTGTGTTTGTGGTTTTTTGGTTAACCCCTTTACACTTTCTGCATTACTTGTTTTGGTTCAAAAGTAAGATTAACTTCATACTTTTGATTCATAACTTTCAACTGAAAATAAATTTTCTGTTTGTTGACTGTCTTTTCCTTACTTTTGCTTTATTAAAATATTTGCACTTTGTTTAGTAAAAATTAGATACAGATTTCTGTTAAAAGTAAGTAGATTTTTTTTTTTTTTTTTTTTGGTACGCCTGCTATTACTTGAGGCGAAATTTCAGGTTAGTATGTCTAACCTGAGACTGAATTTTACGTGAGTATCCTTTTTTACTTGTACAGAGACAGGTGTCCCTTGCCATTCAGGCAGATACTCGATGATTTCGGAGGTACCCATTAGAGCTGGGTCAGCTCAGGAGCCGCCACTCCCTGGTCGACGACATTTCTTCAAATGTTCTTGCCAGGGCTCGAGTTAATCTAGTCCAAATCCCGGTCAATGAAAATCTTCAAATGCCCTCGCTTGGGTTTGATCCTGGGTCACCCGGTCGCCAGCGCAGTTTGGTAACCACCACACCAGCGCGGCTCCAGTAAGCTGATTTTTCTCAGAGGAGGCATTGAACTGGTCCTTTTTTGCTAATTAAGAAGCATAAGCTATCACTGCAAGCGATCAAATGCAATATATATACCTACTTACGTACTCACTTATCTGTTTGTCTACGAATGCAGCCTGTGTGTCAGTCTAAATGACATGCTTTTTTTTTTACTTACAGGGCATATTGAAACAAGATAGATCAGGTAAGTTGGCTTTCACGGACATCACTGCTACAACACATCATGTCAGATAGAAAGAAAGCAGCTATATCCCTCAAATGAAGTACCGTCTACAACAGTGGAAACAAATATCTTTTGATGTAGCTAATTCTGCAGACCTCTAGACCCCCCCCCCTCCCCATCCCCATCCCCCCTTCCTTCCCCCATCCCCATAAATGTTGTCTGGGAAAGATATAAACCAGGGCTTGGCAACCCATCAATCACTATCTACTGGTAGATCTGATAGTAACTCTTCTTCTTTGGTCCTTGTCTGCAGACTGACAAAGTAGTCTATGACCATCACTCCTGGTGGCATCTGACAGGGTAGCAACAAACTGTCTCCACTTTGTTCAAACTACATGTAGTGCCCCAAATCTGGTTCATGTTTTGCATCTCTGCCTTCACAGTTCTCTGCCTGGTAACTTTTGGCCAGCCTCACTTTCACGTTCCTTCTGGAGTCCATAGCATGGCAGTTTGATGGTGGTGTCAGGGATTCTTCTACGGATGTGTTCAACCCAATACCAAGTCTGCCCACTATGCTGGTGTCAGGGCCACTTCTACGGATGTGTTCAACCCAATACCAAGTCTGCCCGCTATGCTGGTGCCCTTGTCTTCTTAGCGTATCCAAATTAGCAGTCCTTGGCTGGTGATGCAGTTCAGCCTTAAAATGTGAAGAATTTTACTTATTCAGGTTATGTGGGATGAGGACAATTTGGACATTTTATTTTTCTGCTATTCTCCAACATTCTGCACCAAGTGAGCAATTCCCACATAATGTTAATTTAGTATTTGTGCTGTACTGGCTAGATTTCCAGATGTTGTTTAGAGTGCAAAGGCTATTTGACCTTTATTCATTTGGTTACTGGTGTATTTGCTTGTTCTGCAATCTGGTGTCACTGGACTGCATAAGTCATCGGTTTTCAACCTTTTTGAGTCCATGGCTCCCCTGACCAACTACATTCTTTCTGCGGCTTCCATGTGTGATAACTGGTAAAAACTCTAGCGATATTTCGACATTTAGCCTAACTCTTTTTGAGCAGGAGAGTTTTAGAAAGGATTTTAAACAATGTAATTTTTAATGTAATTTTTAAAAAATGCAATTGGACAATCTGTGAAAAAATTACACGTACAAGAAAAAATATACACAAAGTGCACTTTGAAAACCCTTACCATATAAAAAAGAAAACAGCACAGATAAAGTAGTTTCTTTCTAACATTTTTATATATTTTTGTCTGAAAATCATTCACTGATATACTGCACTCATGATTCAATCTCCATAACAAAAAACTTGTCCAGTAAAAGTTGTCCACAATTTCAAATAAATCTTTGCCTGTCGTACCTGCATTTATGTCCTTACAAAAAAGAAGATCATCCACCATTTCTTTTTTTTTTCATCAACAAACTGCACATAACTGATTAAATGAGCATCTCTTTTGCTATCAGTGGCCTCATCAAGCTGCAAAGCAAAGTCATCTCCCTCAATTTATAATTGTTGTTAAACTTTTGATTTATCTTTTGTTGGTGAGGACTCATAAGGATCAAAAGATAAGAAGGAAGACAGCTAATACGATAGTATAACATTCTTTTAAATCTCATAAGAACAAAACTAAGTAAGCAAGTACTTTTCTTGTCGACTGTCTCTGTCAGATTTACTTTGTTGAAAGTATTAAATTTTGATTCACGTGTGGGTATCTAAAACTTTGTCAAAGTATCTCCTGAGTGGCTCATGCTAATTCGTAAATAATTTTCGTTAGTTCGTTCAGAAATTGATTCCATAACAAAGTTTACTCCCATCAAAGTTAAAGTTTTTGAAAAAAGTTGTTGTTTTTATTATAAATTCTTTAAAACACCCAATGGGATTTACAAGGGAGAAGAAATTTGGAATTTCATCTGTAAGGTCTCGCTACCATTGCTAAATGATTTATATTATATTTTTTCTTTACTCATGCTTAATTCTTTTAGTGCATATAAACATAAATGTCTGCAGATTACTTGGTTGAAAGATTGTATTTGATCGGTGGGATATAAAACTGGATCTCCTAAATAATTAATAATTTCGGTAGGAGATTGAATTCCATAACTATCAAAGTTAAGTTTAGTACTGTTGTTTTTATAATATAACCACCCAATGAGTTCCTTTGGTTTCATCTGTAAGGTCTCCAGCTAAATTTAATATTCCACATTCTTTCTTTCTTGGAGATTTTGGTAATTCGTTTCTTAAGAAAACTCCTCTAAAGTTTGGAATCTTTAATTATTTTTACAGAATCAAGCAAATCAAAGTTTGATAGTGGTTTATTTGGTAATACAACATTTTCGACATTGATCATGCTCTGCATAACTTTATTCATTTTTAAACTATGTAAAATAGACAACATGATGGAAATAGACAAAGTCATGGCAGTGCCATTGTATTGTGTAAAATGTAAAAAAGTTACTGGTACTAATTCTGTACAGCAAGTAATAACAAAGAATAATTAAAATATGTTAAAGGGGCGATGTGTTGTTTGTAATTCTGTTAAAACAAAGTTTGTTACACTTAAAGTAACTGGAATAGTAGATAATTTCATTAATAAACCACCATTTGAAATGCATTTGCCTGGCCATAAATTTAATTGACCAGGAACTAAACTTAATAAGAGATTAAATGATGATCTTACTCCGAAAGAATGGAGTAAACCAATTAATAGAGTGGATGAAGCTGCTATGCATCATGATATTTGCTACTTACAACATGATGACACAAAAACTCGAAATGAATTGTGTGATAAGAAAATGTTGTAAGAACGGAACATATTGAATCCTACATTGCGAGAAAGAATAGATAAAAGTATTGTGCAGAATATTATTAAAGCGAAAATGAAGTTTGGAATGGGTGTGTCTGCCAGTTAAAATGCTTAACACCAGTGGCGTATTCTCTATGTGTGCTTTGCGTGCTGCGCACACCTATGCGCGAAGGAAAATAAAAATTTAATTTATTGTTCTATAAAATATTTCTCTTCTAATGTTCTGCTTTCGGACCGCACGCATCAGGATAACGGATTTTCCCGCATAGAATCTAGTTTCAGTTTCCCAGACGCGTTTTATATTTTATTGGTGTTTATTGGTTGGTAGCAATCGCCCGACGTTTCTCGGGTAATTCCGTCACAATGCGTGCTGCACCTTCCGGATTCACGTCTAAAGACTGGTTTGTGTGGGTACGGGGTCATGGCCAGGTACGTCAATACAATGCAAACATGCGTGCGGTCCGTCTTGCAGCTCTCGAGTTGTAAAAATTGGCTGTGTCCCAAGTCCAATGTTTTTTTGTGATTAAGTTTTGTTAGTTGCCGGGAGTGCAGATTATAATTACAGTGACAGTGAGTTTCAAGTTGTAAGATAATTAGTATTTCGGAGATAATTGACATATACCCAAAATGCAAGTGTTGGACGACATCGCTAAAAAGAAGTTTTGTTCACTAAGTTTTAGTGAAAAACTATCAATTGTGCGTAACGGTAAACCATGTCCTGAGTTACCACTCTTAAAAACAGTACATAAAACTAAGACAGAAGTATACACACGCCATTTTTCAACAGCTCATTACAAGTCGGTGGATTGGTTAACTGGTTGTGAAAAGAGGAATAAATTGTTCTGTTGGCCTTGTTTTTTATTTTCTTCAGAAGGCAACGTATGGAGTAGAAATGGTTTTGATGATCTTAACCACTTAAGTACAGCTGCACAGAGACACGGAAAGACTAAAAGCCATGTCCAATGTTTTTTTCAGCTGAAAATGTTTGGCCGACAAAGAGTGGACGTCTTGCTTAATGATCAGGTCGATGAAAGTATCAGCCAACATAATGAACTTGTAAAAAAGAATCGAGATATCTTGAAACGTCTGATTGATGCGGTATGCTTCCTTGGTAAACAGGAGCTTCCTTTCCGAGGACATGACGAATGTAATGACTCTTTCAACAGAGGCAACTATTTAGAGTTTCTGGATGCACTTTAGCAATATGACCCTCTTTTGGAACATCACCTACAGAGCTCTACAGTTTTCCGCGGAACCTCTCCAGCTGTGCAAAATGATCTCATTCAGGCTATCTCTGAAGTCCTCATTGATGAAATAAAGAAGGAAGTCTGCGTTTCAAACTTTACTGCTATACTTCTGGATGAGAGTTTTGATATCACGTGCAAATCGCAGCTGTCAACCGTCTTAAGATATGTATTAGAAAGTGTTGTTTATGAAAGGTTTGTCGGGCTTACCGACGTTAGTCAGGATAGAACCTCAGAAGGTTTGTTTAAACATGTAGTTAGCACGGTACAAGAATACAAACTTAAAGATAAGTTAGTTGGGCAAACTTATGATGGAGCGTCTGTGATGGCAGGTCATTTGGATGGCTTACAAAAAAGGTTATTGATGTTTACCCAAAAGCACTCTTTACTCATTGCTATGCCCATGCATTGAACCTCGTCTTGCAACAAAGTTTGATGAATATCAAAGACTGCAATATTTTTTTTTATAACTCTCAATGGTCTTTCTGCATTTTTCTCAAAATCGTCTAAGAGAACAATAGCTCTTCAAGAATTCCTTTCTAAGAAGTTGCCAACTGTAGCACCTACCAGGTGGAACTTCACTTCCAGATTAGTACATACAGTGAACGATCATTGGTTAGAGCTTATTGACTTTTTTGAAAATGTCATTGATTGTTCTTTAGAATGGGATGCTGACACAGTGGTTAAATCGCAAGGCTTTTTGTCATTCTTGAGGAGCCTAAATACAATTTTCCTACTTCAAGTATTTTCAAGATTATTTGCATATACAGATGTGTTATACAATTTACTTCAAACGAGAAATTTCGATATTTTGTACTGCTGCAAGAAAATAGAAGAGATCAAAAATGAACTTCAACGAGCAAGGGATACTGCCTTTAATGAGATTTGGTATGCTGCATTGGGAATGAGGGGAGAAGAATTTGAATCGCCTACAAATAAATGACGCCGTGGTTGTATAGGAAAAGATGCATGTTGCCAACTGTATTTTGAAATCATTGATAACATTAGTGTTCACACAGAAACACGGTTTGCAGCTTTAAAGAAACTTGAGTATTTCCACCTTCTTTATGAGCAAAAGTATACCAGTTTCAAGAAAAATTTTCCAGAGGACCTCATCCAACAATTAAAAGACGTTTATGGAGAAATGTTCGACTATGTAAGATTGAAGAATGAACTTGTTGTACTTTATTGTTCGGATGAGCTCAGCAACAAGTCAGTTCATGAGTTACTGCAGTTCTTAGTTGAAAATGATCTCAGTTCAGGCTTTAAAGAAGTGTTCAAACTGGCAGAATTGATAATGACAATTCCAGCAACTACTGCTTCTGTAGAAAGATCGTTTTCAGCTTTAAAGCGAATCCACAGTTGAGCAAGGTTAGAATGAAGAATACATTTTACGATGCTGTAACAGAGAAATTTCTGCAAAAGGAAAGAAGAATAGATCTGATCTTCAAGTGAAACCTGTAAGTGAAAATATGTATTATTTAGTTGATGTTTTTTTTTCCAGCCAAATAACTATCGTTGCGTAACTGAATCTAGTTGGTTTTTGAATTAAGAGGGGAAGGGGTTAAATAGTAGGCGTACATATTCATTTTAAGTAGCAGCACGCCTAGCTCGCATTGCCAGGATACGCCACTGCTTAACACAATTATGTTGTATAAAGTTATTATATTACACAAAAACACAAACGCAGTTTTTTTCTTTTTGATTTTTAATGTTACATTTTAAAAGCTTCTGAGGGTCCTTGAAGGCTCTCCTTAGATACACATAGCAACATGTAAACAGTAAAATCTACCACAGTATTTCTGTTTAAGAGTTTAAGATACACATTAGTATTACTTACTACGTAATAATATCTTGACAACACCTACACATCAGGAAAAATAATTTTTTAATGTTTTAATGTGGAGAATCTCGCTTACAATCAACAGTACAACAAAAAGATAGACATTACATTTTAAGCAGGCTGAATAGCAATAAAGTTAAATTTAAAAATTCAGCTTGTATTCATCAAGACCTACACAACACTTATGTCCTGTCGACTATTCAAAGATTCTAGGCTCTCTGCTGTCTCTACTCGTATCAACAGCATTATGCCATTAATTAGATAAATATTTGGGGATATATCTTGTGGAGGCTGGGGGGGGGGGGGGGCAACAACAGTAGGTATATCAACCCATTTAATAATTATTTCCCTAATTCTTGATCGCTCAAGACCAACGAGAATTGCTCGTTTATCAACACTGTGGATCCTACCTAGAACTGGGACATGGTTAAGTATAGTAAACCCAAAATCATCAAAGGGTTTTTTTTAAATTATCCTTTACAAGCAGGTAACATGTTTCATAATGTTTTCAACTGGTTGTCGTTGAAGAAATAGTTTGTATGCACTCTCCCACCACATTTCGTCCACTTCGGCCAAAAAGCTCAAATCCATCTGTTTAAAAATAAAAAAAAAATGTTAATAATTTGCGTTAAATCTCATACGAGATTATTATTAAGATTAAAGATTTTTTTTTTTTCATCTATGATATTACTTATATTTTATATATTTTACTTTAAAAAAAAAAACAATGTATTTATTAATGATTAACCACAAATAACACTTAAACTATCCATTATTGAAATCAAGAAATTAAATAAAGGAGAGGAATTTTTTTTTCTTAACCAGCGGCACTTGGGCTTTCAGCCCTTCGGCCCAATGACATGTCATTGCGAGGCTGGGGAACCTGAGGACTTTCCTTCCAACCCGGTCATGAGCTTTGCTCCTTCCCATCCCCAGAGGGTTTATCTCAGGAGCCGTTCAGATTATTCAGTCAAAATCCCGGTCATTGACACTCCTTCAAGCGCCAACGCCAGGGCTTGAACCTTGAAAACCTGGTCGCCAGTACAAGTTGTAACCATTACACCAGCGCGGTTCCCAAGAGAGGAATGTTAAAACTGACTAACCTGTAACCTATAAACTGTTTAGGCCTCGAACAGGATGAAATCACACAGCACAGCAAAGTTGAAAAGAGAATGACATCTCAGCGCTGCTTGTTTACTTGTTTGATATCCTAGAAAACATATCAGCGCTGCTTGTTTACTTGTTTGATATCCTAGAAAACATCGCTTCGCTAGGCAAAAACTCAAGCACTTGGTTGGTTCGACGTTCCGCTAGCTATGTTGACGTAGGTACATTTTCCAGGGAGCTTATGTATGAGATTTGGTACACTTGTGTGTTAAGTTTTTGAAAAAAACTAAAGTGGAACTTTTTTGGATTTTTAAAAAGAATGGATTGGGGTGTTATTTTTTAATGAGCGAAAATATTTTATATATGAAATAATAGCGTTTTTTTTAGAGTGGTATTTTTATTTTTTTTTTTTTTTTTTTGGGGGGGGGGGTAATTTTTTCAATTGTTTTATTTTTTAAAACCCACATACACACATACATACACATATACATACACATACATACACATACATACACACATACATACACATACACAATATGTAACCATTTGAGGTCCCCCTTTAGCCGCAGGATAAAGGGGCGGCCTCAAAGGTTACATATTGTGTGTTATCCTTCAGAATATTTTACTACAGTACACTTTGTTTCAAAAGTTTAAGACTTCCCAGAAACAGTAAGATAATCAGTTTCATTAAACAACTAATTTAAGATTTAAATTTATAAAATTGTACTTTCATGATCAAATTTCTTACTTTGTTTATAAAGTTTTGTCACATAATTGTTTTGCTTCATTAACTGTCAAAACTTTCATTTTTGGTCTACAGTTTTAATACTGAAAATAATTACTGTGCCGGTTTAGGAGGTGTCTTGAACTTAGGAAACCGACTGTATTATGATGTGTATAGCTTTTAACTTACGAAACCGACTGTATTATGATGTGTATAGTTTTTAACTTAGGAAACCCACTGTATTATGATTTGCATAGTTTTTAACTTAGGAAACCGACTGTATTATGATGTGTATAGTTTTTAACTTAGGAAACCGACTGTATTATGATATGTATAGTTTTTAACTTAGGAAACCCACTGTATTATGATGTGCATAGTTTTTAACTTAAGAAACTGACTGTATTATGATGTGTATAGTTTTTAACTTAGGAAACTGACTGTATTATGACGTGCATCGTTTTTAACATAGGAAACCGACTGTATTATGACGTGCATAGTTTTTAACTTAAGAAACCGACTGTATTATGACGTGCATAGTTTTTAACTTAAGAAATAGACTGTATTATGATGTATATAGTTTTTAACTTAGGAAACCGACTGTATTATGATGTGTATAGTTTTTAACTTAGGAAACCGACTGTATTATGACGTGCATAGTTTTTAACTTAGGAAACCGACTGTATTATGACGTGCATAGTTTTTAACTTAGGAAACCCACTGTATTATGACGTGCATAGTTTTTAACTTAGGAAACCGACTGTATTATGATGTGTATAGTTTTTGCATATTTAAATTTTTACATAGCGTTAGTGTTTTTGTTACTTACTGTAAGATATAAAGTTAACTGTTTCAGTTATATGGAACACTGAGATGACACTTGTATGTTACTATGTAATGTGCAATATTTAGTAACTCGTGTTTCAGTTATATGGAACACTGAGATGTGACTTGTATGTTACTATGTAATGTGCAATATTTAGTAACTCGTGTTTCAGTTATATGGAACACTGAGATGTGACTTGTATGTTACTATGTAATGTGCAATATTTAGTAACTCGTGTTTCAGTTATATGGAACACTGAGATGTGACTTGTATGTTACTATGTAATGTGCAATATTTAGTAACTCGTGTTTCAGTTATATAGAACACTGAGATGTGACTTGTATGTTACTATGTAATGTGCAATATTTAGTAACTCGTGTTTCAGTTATATGGAACACTGAGATGTGACTTGTATGTTACTATGTAATGTGCAATATTTAGTAACTCGTGTTTCAGTTATATAGAACACTGAGATGTGACTTGTATGTTACTGTGTAATGTGCAATATTTAGTAACTCGTGTTTCACATAATTAAACTGAGTTATCTGTATACAAATGATGTATTGTATAGAACTAAACTAAGTTGTAAGTATAGTAGGTGATTATAAATGTAATCTTATGTGTTTACTCAAGACCATGTGGAGTGGACGTCCACAAGGGGGGAGGGGGTAGGGATCAATCAGAGGTGGACATTGGGGAAGGGGAGGATAAAACAATGCCAGAATTGTGTGGACGTCTTTTATGGATGGCCCCTAGAGAGCTTATTATCTAGCAGCAAAGATACCAAGATCAGCTTACCCAGATGTAAATGGGTATATGACTCTATTCTTGAGTTAGGGAAGGCAAAGTACGAGAGAAAAGGAAACTTGTCACCCCACCTCATAAAAAAGCTGGACCTTGTATGACCAATGCTCAAATACTTCACTCCCCAACGGCAGTCTCTGCAAACGACTACGTGTACCTTTACACTGAGGTTCAGCATGTTATGTAGTAGTAGCTGCCTGTCAGTCATAGGTTCACCAAGTTATGTAGTAGTAGTAATAGTTAGCCCCCCCCCCCCCCCCCCCCCCCCCCGTCAGTCATAACTGACTAAGGGAGTGCACCACTGATGTCATAGTCCTCAGCTGTATTTTTTCCTAGTGTTTCTTTTGGCGCGGCCTTTTCTCTTGTTGTGACAGCTTCTTTTTTCCATTCTAAGGTGTCGCCATAGGTAGCATCACCATTTGGTGCGACTATTAGCTTCATCCTCCCAGGTTGTTGGATTTATGTCCAGTGCCCTCATGCCACTCTTGCACACATCTTTGAACTTCACTTGCGATCACTCAACTCTTCTTTTGCCGTCTGTCAGTTGTGCGTAGAAAATATCTTTGGAGATGCGAACATTTTCTGTGTGGCGGAGAAGGCCAAGCCAAATACCTGATGACATCTTCCAGTAAGAGAAAACACGTACTTTCTTTCATGCTTTTAAACATGTTTGTCTGTCTGTCCGTCTACTGAAAAAGATATATTCCAACACCACACCCAACTCCAAATTAATATGAAATCAAGCACATGGCTTTTTAATGACATATAAACACACATCTAAACATATGAGTAATGTTTCTCTATAGTTTTTAACTGACATATAATAGTACACAAAAAGCAACCGCAAAATGGGAATGCTTAAAAACAAGCATACAATCAGCAAATGCAAATTTACCTAAAAAGGAGTCTAAGAAAAATCAAATTTGGATGACAGATGACATCTTGAATAAAATGGCAGAAAGAAAGAAAGCAAAAAACACTCCAGAATATAAAACAATAGACAATGACATACGTACTATGTGTAGAGAAGCAAAAGAACGGTGGATAGAAACAAAATGCAAGGAAATAGAAGACTTGGAAGCAAAGCACATGACAAGAGATATGCATGAAGAAATAAAGAAATTATCAAATCGGTCGCGGTTTGCACAAGGAGGAAGCTGTATCAAGAACAAAAATGGTGTAATATTACTTGATGAGAAAGACATATCAAGCAGATGGGCAGAATACGTAAAAGAACTATTCGAGGACAACAGAGGTAAAAAACCATCACCAGATTCTAACGAAGGCCCAAACATTCTCAGATCAGAAGTAGAGAATGCCATTCATATGATACAAAAAGGAAAATCAGCAGGCATGGATAACATAAAAATTGAAATGATAGAAGCTCTGGAGAGCTTTGGTATAGATACAATCACAGAAATATGCAACGATATATACAATACAGGATATATATACCACACGACATGAAGACATCAGTTTTTATAACATTGCCCAAAAAACCAAATGCAACAGAATGTTCAGACTTCAGAACAATCAGCCTGATGAGTCATGCAATTAAGATACTGCTCAAAATCATACAGGAAAGAATAAAAAGTAAAGTAGACAGCGAAATCCAAGAAGAACAGTTTGGTTTTAGACGGAACAGTGGAACAAGAGAGGCAATATTTTGCCTTAGAATATTAGCAGAAAAATATACAGAGGTCCAAAAAAGTATGTATATGTGCTTCATTGACTATAAGAAGGCTTTTGACAGAGTCCATCATGAGAAAATAATTGAATGCCTCAAAGACATAGGTATTGATGGAAAAGATATAAGAATACTCAGTAACCTTTATTGGGAGCAAACTGCCACAGTAAGATCTGGAAGGAATTATTCACCATACATAGACATAAAAAGAGGTGTCAGACAAGGTTGTGTGCTGTCCCCTTGCCTATTTAATTTATACACCGAAAAGATTTTCAAACAGATACAGGAAATACCAGGACTGAACATCAGTGGAAGGTCAATAAACAACCTTAGATATGCAGATGATACCGTGTTGTTAGCTGAAAGCGAACAGGAGTTACAAGAACTAGTGAAGCAAGTGAACAGCATAAGTCATGAATATGGACTCGACATTAATATTGAGAAAACAAAAACTATGATAATTAGCAAAACAAACGATAAACCCACATTAAAGATAAGCGTAAATGGGAAAATCCTGGAACAAGTCAAGAGCTACGTATATCTTGGTCATATAATAACAGAAGATGGCAGATGTGAAACAGAAATCAAGAAGAGAATAGGAATGGCCAAAGCTACATTCAACAACATGAAACATATACTGACATCCAAACAGTTATCTCACAAATTAAAACTGAGAATCATAAAGTGTTATATATATTCTGCATTTCTGTATGGTGCAGAAACATGGACGATGAATAAGCATTTGGAAGAAAGAATTGAGGCTCTTGAAATGTGGATATATAGAAGAATGGGGCGTATCTCATGGAAAGAGATGAAAACAAATAAGGAACTCCTAGAAAATCTAGGTATGAAAAGAGAACTAATGAGGGAGGTCAAAGTTCGGCAGTTAAAATACTTTGGCCACATAAAAAGGCATAACACCTTGCAGAAGACCATAACAGAAGGGAGAGTTGAAGGCAAACGTGCAAGGGGAAGACAACGCTATAAGTGGGAAGATAACATCAAGAGATGGACAGGAAAGAGTCTATCAGAGTGCACCACCAAGACAAGAGACAGAAGACGTTGGAGATCCATTACAGCCAACCTTCGTTGTGGAGATGGCAACTGATGATGATGAATAGTACACACATTTACACTTCTGAGTAACACACATCTACAGTGCTACGCACATCTAGTACTATAATTTTGAGCCACATAAGTAGCACATCTACATTCCTGACTGACACACATTTACACTGGTGAGTAACACACATCTACACTCAAAGGACATCAACACTCCTGATTGACACTCATAAACACTTGTGAGTGACACACATCTACACTCCTGAGTGACATACATCTACACTGGTGAATAACACACATCTACACTCATGAGTAACAGGCATCTACACTCATAACACAACGACACTCCTGAGTGACACTCATCAACACTCATGAGTGACACACATCTATACCTGTGAGTGACACACATTTACATTTGTGAGTGACACACATCTACACTGGTGAGTGATGTTTCTGTATATGTGCTCTCAAAATCCATTTCTCATCAAACTGTTTGTTGCAATGATGACATTTAAATGTGTCCCCACTGTGCCAGCGTTAATGTCGAATTAAAAGGTTCTTCACTTTGAAAGTCCTCGGACACTGGTCACACATGAATGGGTGGACACCAGTGTGCACTCTTATGTGAGCTGTCAATTTACTGGCCTCGTAAAAGGCAGCACCACAAGTGGCACACATATACGGCCTGTCACTGACATGACGCTTAACATGGAGAGCCAGGTTTGTATTAGATCTGAAACGTTGAGCACAGTAACAGCACTGGTAAGGTAGAATATCTGAGTAAATCCTTTCATGAAGTCGGACTTGGTAAGATGTTGCAAAATGTGAAGAACATTGTGAACATTTGTATGGTTTCTCACCAGAATGTGTTCGGTTGTGAATTTTTAGCTGGTAACGTCTAGGAAAAGTTTTCCCACAGTCTGCAAAAGCAAAGATTGGTGGCTGCTTGTCATGCCGGCTTAAATGATTGTCCAAATATTTCTTGGCTGTGAAAGCCCGTGGACACAAGCTACAGGGATATGGCTTTTGAGCTACATGTGTATGCACGTGTCGCTGAAGTCGACTTTTGTTTGGAAACTGTTTGTTGCAGGTTGGACACTCATGCTTTAATTCATCAAAATGTCTTGTCACCACATGATGTCTTAGATGGCTCGTTTGTTTGTACTTCTTCCCACACAAAAGGCACTGTCTGATATCTTCTTCTTCGTTCACCCTCAGATGTCAACTTGAATAAGTTCAAAGTTCACCCTCAGATGTCAACTTGAATAAGTTCAAAGTTCACCCTCAGATGTCAACTTGAATAAGTTCAAAGAAAGCAGTGGTCAGCCTGAGGCTGTTGATATCTCCGTAGATTTTCTCCAGGAATGGTACTGGTGATGGCCATATGCGTTTTCTCTGTTCCTCATATGTTGGGCACCTTTGAAGCAGATGTTCGGCAGTCATTTTATCGGTGCCACAGTCACACTCATCCGTAGTTCCTATCTTTAATTTGTTGAATAGGTTGTATCTCAATCTGTTATGACCTGTGCAAAGTCTGAAGATTACCACTTGTTCACTTCTGCTGAGCTGGTAATACGGATCATTTTTGTGTGTGGCCTAGATGCTCTTCTTCCCATTTGTGCCTGTACCTGCGCTTGATAAATTTCTTGGACTCATCATAGGTTATATTTGTGTCAAGTTGAGGAAGTTTTCCCCCTTCCTTTGCCAATCTGTCAGCCTCTTCATTTCCCAGGGATGTTGCAGTGAGAAGGGATCCACTGTATCACGACTCTTTTGTACTGCTGACATAGTCTGTGAAGTGTTACTCTTAGGTCATCCAGTTCAGCATTACTTTGACTTTTCAGCGTTGTAATCACTGACAGCGCATCTGAGAAGATAGCTACTGGTCTCTCTGAGCGTTCTTCTGTCATTAGAATTTCTGATGCAGTTTTTAAGGCAACTGCCTCTGCTCTGATGTTAGTTGAAAATTTCCCCGTTGCAACTGCTATCTTTTTTGTGTGCCATTGCTTAAGCTCAGGAAGACTCCTCCATCCCCATCTCCCGTTGCATTAGTTGCTGATCCATCTGTGTACGCATGGATAAAGGTGTTGATTGGGTAATGTTTTTCTGTATATTTTGTGGTTAGGACTCTCCTTTCTGTTTCATTCTGGCTGTTCTTTCTCTCAATACCAGGAACATTTTCTATCATTTCAGGGAAACACTGTTGTTTCCAAGTTGGTAGCTTGTGTGCAGTACATATCGGTGTAGCTGTTGATATTGCGTTTATGGGGTCTGCTCTCATCTTTGTTTTGACTGTCTCTACAAAGTTGCTTTGATTCAGTTTTTCCCTTCCAAGTCCGTTTGTTCTCTGGTGCATTGGGTGGTCTATAAGCCTCCTGAATTTCTTGGCTTGTTGCTGGGCTCTGCTATCTCTTCTATCCTCCATAGACTGGAGGTAAGTAATCTTTTTCAACTCTTCAATTGGTGTTGACTTCGTGCCCCCTGTTATGATTCTCAAAAATTGGTTTTGGGTTCTGTTTATTTTGTCAAAGTTCGACTTAGCTGCCGTTGACCATGCTGCAATGCCATATTCTAAGACTTGTCTCACTCGCCCAGTATATAGATTCTTTAGTTCTCCCTCGTCTGCTCCCCAATCCGTCCCAGCAAGTTTTTTCATGATTGCCATTCTCTGCCTTGCTCTTGTTCTGTTTTTTCTCAATCTGGGTTTTCCAAGTCAAGCGGCGATCAAAGGTAATGCCTAAGTAGTTTGGGTTGTCATCCAGATGTAGATTTTCCCCATTTAGCACCAATTTGAAGATCTGTGGTTTGTTAGAGAGAGAAAACACTGTGAATGATGTTTTCCCTTCATTTATCTTTACTAGCCATGCCTTGGCCCACTCCTTCAATGATGTTAGGGCTTGCTGCATCCGAATGCCT
Organism: Oreohelix idahoensis; assembly: GCA_024509875.1. NCBI lineage: Eukaryota > Metazoa > Mollusca > Gastropoda > Stylommatophora > Oreohelicidae > Oreohelix > Oreohelix idahoensis. The sequence goes on along the minus strand of JAMPIV010011465.1, from coordinate 287,163 downwards.
ACCGTAGTGATATATTCCTCTGAGATCCACAGGGCTAAGTCGTCTGCAAAGGAGGCATTGTGGGCTCTTCTTGGAATATTCTCTGATATGTCATTTATATATGTGAGGAACAACGTGGGTGACAGGACTCCCCCTTGGGGAACACCCTGCTCCAATACCATCTTCCTACTGGTCTGTCCTTGTAGTTGGACTCTGGCAGTTCTATTCTCAAGATAGTGGCTGATCCATTTGAACATTCTCCCACACACTTCACTTCTTTGCAGCTTGACTTTCAGTCCATCTTTCCACACTTTGTCAAATGCTTTTTCTAAGCCAACCCAAACCACCAGTGTGTGCTTTTTTTCTCGGAAAGCTTCCTCAATTTTCTGAGTTATATAAGTGATCTGGTCTTCAGTGGATCTGTGTTTTCTGAATCCTGCTTGCTGTGGGGCTAAGAGATGGGTTCCTCTATATGCCACATTAGTCCAGTATTTTTTATGTGCTCCATCATTATTAATCTTACAGTTTTTTGTTCCTGTCGTTTGACACACTTGTATCTTGGCACAGTGTCCATTTTCTGTCCTAACATTTAAATCATTTACTTCGAAAACCCCTTCCACCTTTTAACTCTTGAAAAAAATTCCGTACCTCTATTCTATTGCGTCTCTTATTTAAGAGTTCCCAGTGTCTAGGTGCACACTCTGCCCTTGTAAATAATTCTAGGTCCGTTATCTTCCCTTGGTAATCTATGTTTACGAAAATCGTTTCCTCTAACATTCCTTTCTCTATCCCATCGTCTGTTCATAAACCTGGCTCTATTTCCACAATCTCTTCCATATTTATCCGCATAGAACATATCATTGTTCCTCCATCTATTTACACGATTATATGTTCGATTTACTCGATATCCCCTTCCTCTATCATGTTGTCGAATTAAATCAGTATTTCTGCCTTGTATCCACTCGAGTATTACTCGTTCCCCTTGGAATGCATACAGTTCTGCTCGAGCTCAGACCGCTTGACTCGTGAGCCTTCCTTATTCTCACGTCTCGACCCACATCTTCTCCTGCTCCCCAAAAACCGTCTCTCCTAGGTGAAGATCTCGGGGTTGTGTCCCGGCTCGTTGTGGTTGTTAGGCCACAACCATTCCTCCGTTCGCGTGACCTTCGACCGCTGTTATTTACGCGCTCACTAGTCTCCTCTACAGGAAAGTTTATACTATAAGGGTCCCCCCATCTTTCATACCTGGTCGGTTCTTCTCGATCCTCTTGAAATCTCACTTTATGTCCTTGACCATTAATTGTCCTATATCCCAATGACATTTCAAAGGGGGCCTCCTCTCTCCCCAGCTCTTCATATTCGGAGTTACCTTGCACTTCTTCTTGCCCACAGTTCTTGGCTAGGTGTCCCTTAACATTACACAAGAAACATCTCCTCTCATTGGCTACCTGAATTATTCCTCTTCTACCTTCATCATCTCTGCTGACGTCACGGTACCTGTGACGTGTCGGATGTTGATATCTTACTCTAGGTCTATCTATGTCCAAGGGTCTCTGTTGTTGATCTCTTACTCTTGGTCTATCTCTGTCCACGGGTCTCTGTTGTTGATCTCTTACTCTTGGTCTATCTCTGTCCACGGGTCTCTGTTGTTGGTCTCTTACTCTTGGTCTATCTCTGTCCACGGGTCTCTGTTGTTGATCTCTTACTCTTGGTCTATCTCTGTCCACGGGTCTCTGTTGTTGGTCTCTTAGTCTTGGTCCATCTCTGTCCAAGGGTCTCTGTTGTTGATCTCTTACTCTTGGTCTATCTCTGTCCACGGGTCTCTGTTGTTGATCTCTTACTCTTGGTCTATCTCTGTCCAAGGGTCTCTGTTGTTGATCTCTTACTCTTGGTCTATCTCTGTCCACGGGTCTCTGTTGTTGATCTCTTACTCTTGGTCTATCTCTGTCCAAGGGTCTCTGTTGTTGATCTCTTACTCTTGGTCTATCTCTGACCAAGGGTCTCTGTTGTTGATCTCTTACTCTTGGTCTATCTATGTCCAAGGGTCTCTGTTGTTGATCTCTTACTATTGGTCTATCTCTGTCCAAGGGTCTCTGTTGTTGATCTCTTACTCTTGGTCTATATCTGTCCACGGGTCTCTGTTGTTGGTCTCTTACTCTTGGTCTATCTCTGTCCAAGGGTCTCTGTTGTTGATCTCTCTTGGTCTATCTATGTCCAAGCATCTCTGATGTTGATCTCTTACTCTAGGTCTATCTCTGTCCAAGGATCTCTGTTGTTGATCTCTTACTCTTGGTCTATCTCTGTCCAAGGGTCTCTGTTGTTGATCATTTGGTTCCTCCTCCTTCCTCATGATCACTCGTTCTCAGTCGAAGTTCTCTTCTGGTATAGCCAATTTTACAGCCTCGTTTAAAGTTTCTGGGTTTTTTCTCAACAGATTTAACTTTATTCCATCCCTTTGTAGGGCATCAATAAATATTCCGACCAAATGTGCATCAATGTCCGGATGATGCATGTTCCTTCCCATAAAAACGTCTTCTGCCAAGTTTTTCAGTTTATCACTAAAGAGTTGTATAGACTCTCCAACATTTTGTCTGAGTTTCCTAAGTAAACCCCAGGAATATTGGGGATCCAAAATTTCTCCGTAGCATTTCAATAAGTCCTTCTTGAGAGTCTCCCATGGTTCTAGGGGCTCTTCCTCAAACCTCCTCCTTATAAAATCGTTCAACAGCCCATCACTCCTCAAACCTCCTCCTTATAAAATCGTTCAACAGCCCATCACTCGTCAAACTTCTCCCTTATAAAATCGTTCAACAGCCCATCACTCGTCAAACCTCCTCCTTATAGAATAGTTCATCAGCCCATCACTCGTCAAACCTCCTCCTTATAAAATCGTTCAACAGCCCATCACTCCTCAAACCTCCTCCTTATAAAATCGTTCAACAGCCCATCACTCGTCAAACCTCCTCCTTATAAAATCGTTCAACAGCCCATCACTCGTCAAACCTCCTCCTTATAAAATCGTTCAACAGCCCATCACTCGTCAAACCTCCTCCTTATAAAATCGTTCAACAGCCCATCACTCGTCAAACCTCCTCCTTATAAAATCGTCCTACAGCCCATCACTCCCCAAACCTCCTTATAAAATCTTTCAACAGCCCATCACTCGTCAAACCTCCTCCTTATAAAATCGTTCAACAGCCCATCACTCGTCAAACCTCCTCCTTATAAAATCGTTCAACAGCCCATCACTAGTCAAACCTCCTCCTTATAAAATCGTTCAACAGCCCATCACTCGTCAAACCTCCTCCTTATAAAATCGTTCAACAGCCCATCATTCGTCAAACCTCCTCCTTATAAAATCGTTCAACAGCCCATCACTCGTCAAACCTCCTCCTTATAAAATCGTTCAACAGCCCATCACTCGTCAAACCTCCTCCTTATAAAATCGTTCAACAGCCCATCACTCGTCAAACCTCCTCCTTATAAAATCGTTCAACAGCCCATCACTCGTCAAACCTCCTCCTTATAAAATCGTTCAACAGCCCATCACTCGTCAAACCTCCTCCTTATAAAATCGTTCAACAGCCCATCACTCGTCAAACCTCCTCCTTATAAAATCGTTCAACAGCCCATCACTCGTCAAAAAGGCAAGTTTTTTTTTTCATTTTCATCTGCTCCGATAGTAAACGCATATCTCTCTATCCTATCAATCCATCGCTTACACCCTCCAGCCTCTCCTCGATATGTGTCTACATTGTTGAATACACTATTGTGTCTACTTTCCAGATTCCATCTTTCTAACGCGTTTGTCATTTGTAATAGGGCCATCGTGGTGGGATCAATTCTTTGTTCCTCCGCCATTCCAATTTCTTATCCCTACGTTTCTTTTAATCGTGCTTTTATCACTTATCTAATCTTTTACAAACAAGACTAGGCGGTGTTTTCTTGTTTATGACTGTGTGGTTTAAAACTACTATAATACCCAGCAACTGTCTGCATAAACAAACAAAAACTGGGTCAGTAGGTGTACCTAACTACTTAGTTAATTCTCTGACTAAACTCCGCTAGTAATTACCATTAATTAATCTGGCTAAATCCTACTCAGTGGGTTCTGGCTCCTCGATGGAAATTTTCTCAAAAAATCGTTCTCAGTGGGTTCTGGTTCCTTGATGAAAATTTTCTCGACAATCGTTCTCAGTGGGTTCTCGACAATTGTTCTGAGTGGGTTCTGGTTCCTCGATGAAAATTTCTCGACAATCGTTCTGAGTGGGTTCTGGTTCCTCGATGAAAATTTCTCGACAATCGTTCTCAGTGGGTTTTGATTCCTCGATGAAAATTTTCTCGAAAATCGTTTTCAGTGGGTTCTGGTTCCTCGATGATAATTTCTCGACAATCGTTCTGAGTTGGTTTCTGGTTCCTCGATGAAAATTTTCTCGAAAATCGTTCTCATTGGTTTCTGGTTCCTCGATGAAAAATTCTCGACAATCGTTCTGAGTGGGTTCTGGTTCCTCGATGAAAATCTCTCGACAATCGTTCTCAGTGGGTTCTGGTTCCTCATTTGAAAATTTCTCGACAATCGTTCCTAGTTAACACATTGTCTTACTATCAATTTTGACGGAGGGACCGCTGAGGTTGACGTACTGTCTTTTAGCCACGTTTTGCGACTTATTGATTTTTAAGTGTAAGACCTCACCAGAATGATCCCAGGTGACGACATCCGTTGACTTCTCAACATGTTTCTGTAGAGCACCAACAGAGAATATTACATCCTTGGTCTCGGCACCATTTTACCAACCCCCTTGTCACAGTTTTCTTTATTCTTCAGCCGTTCAATTTAATTGATCGTATAGTTGTTGTACATTTCATGGGTGGTCAAGTCAGAGACCAAAGAATTTCTTCCTTTCAGCTCGGTGACCGGTTTCCTACCTACCAAGTTCGTACGTCATCCGTTCTTTTTCTTACGTCATCCGTTTCCATCGTTACCTTTTCTTACTCTCCACCAACTCACTAGGTGTAAGCCTCGAGAGTGCAATCCTTATTCAACTTTCCATACTCTCGATGTTGCATCATCACTAAATATGGGTCACATATGCTGTGACACAAGTACTTAGTGTATCAGACTTGCTGAAGTACTTTCTATCCTGAGGGCAGCGTAGTAAGCTATACGGTCACACGGGTACTTACTTTTGTAACAATGTGTACAAATGTTTAACCAGGTCTTCCATCTGATCTCCTCTGAATACTTCCACTGTTCAATCATGGGTGGAAGATATATGTGCATACCGGAAATTTGGACAAACAGCAGCACAGAAATCCATAAATACAGCCCTTTGAGAAACAAAACCAATCAGCAACACTTGTGATACACAAAACTGTTTAGAAATTTCACCAGTGGTTGTTAGAAATGTTTTTGCTTTAATACTATAAGTCAGCGGTTTTAAACCTTTTTGAGTCCATGGCTTCCTTGACCAACTACATTCTATCTGCGGCCCCCCTGTCAACTGATAAAAACTCTTCCAATGTTTCGACATTTAGCCCTTTTTTTAAGCAGGAGAGCGTTGGAAATGCTTTCAAACAATGTAATTTTTTAATATAATTTAAAAAAATACAATTGGACAATCTGTGAAAAAAGTTACACGTACAAGAAAAAATATACACAAAGTGCACTTTGAAAACCCTTTTGAATATCTTGGCTCCATAATTAACAACAATGGAGGCTGCTCAAAAGAGGTCAGAAGGAGACTGGTCATAGCAATGCAGAGGTTAAATAAAATGAAGAAACTATGGCATAACACCAGCAAATTAATAAAAGTAAAACTTCTGAGAACGTGCATCTTTCCGGTAGCAGCGTACAGACGATGTGAATCATGGACCATTACACAAACATTAAAGAAAAAAATCGAATCTTTCGAAGCAAAGTGTTCCAGAAAAATTCTCAGAATATCTTAGACCAAGAAGAAGAAAAAAATAGACATCCTAGTCGACCTGAACATCGAGGAAAACTGGCTCATAAACAATATCATGTCCCAGAAACTGAAATACTTTGGCCACATTAAACGTCATAGTGGTTTAGAAAGAGCAGTGATGAAGGGTATGGTACCTGGAAGACGAGGCAGGGGCCGACCAAGACGACGGTGGACACAGGACACTGAAGACACCTTGAATACGACATTGGAGGAGGCGGGAAGGCTGGCTTGAGATCGAGTCTTTCAGGCGGGCTGTGATGAGAGCGACGTTCTGCAAAGGACATGCTACATGATATATATATATATATATATATTCTTCTTCTTCTTCTTCCATCCTTAGCCACCGACCGTCAAAGCAGTCAGTGGCCATTACGCCTAGTGGCGTCTTAGGGCAACAGCAGATAGGTTTTCTTTGTCATTGTTTCCCATCACGCCTATTGGCGTCTTTAGGGCAACGGCAAATCAATCCATTTGCTGTTGTTTCCGTAATCGAAGTGACTGGCAAACGGGTGATCAGCCCGTTGGTATATATATATATATATATATATATATATATATATATATATATATATATATATATATATATATATATATATATATATATATTCTTCATATTGTGTGGTGTAGAAACATAGAAAATGAGCAAGCTATGAGAAGACAGAACTGAGGCCTCTGCGATGTGATAACACAGAAGTCCTAGAAAACGTAGATATTAGGAGATTCCATCTGAGTCCATCAGAGTCCACCATCAAGACAAGAGATTGACAGACTTGAGTCCATCAGGGTCCACCATCAAGACAAGAGATCGACAGACTTGAGCTCATCAGGGCCCACCATCAAGACAAGAGATTGACAGACTTGAGTCCATCAGGGTCCACCATCAAGACAAGAGATTGACAGACTTGAGCTCATCAGGGCCCACCATCAAGACAAGAGATTGACAGACTTGAGTCCATCAGGGTCCACCATCAAGACAAGAGATTGACAGACATGAGTCCATTAGATTCCACCATCAAGACAAGAGACAGACAACGTTGTAGATCCATTTTAGCAACCTTCAATGTGGAGATGAAGTTGGGAATTATTTTAATGCACAATTGTCCTTCAAAATAATGACTATTTGCCACATAGAAGGATCAGCTCTACCCTCTAGAGCAGTTCAATGTACAAATTTCCCTCACAATATTAAAAAAAAATAATTATCTCGTTCAACCATTGATGGGTTATAATTAGGACATATAGTAGAATAAATTCAAGTAATCAAAATCCGATTTCTGATATCCAAATATAGTATATTCTTCAGCCCTCCACTTAGTTCAAATGTAGCAAATCAAAACCAAAATTGTGTTAATCAATTTGTGTGTTACACCCCCCTCCCCCCCCCCCCCTTCCCCCAACCTTCTTTTTAAGACACATATAAAACAAAACAAAAACTAATACAAACAAGAAGAACGACCTAATGACTTGGAAACCCTCTGGATTAAATTCAAGGATATCATAAAGACAGCTGCTGCAGAAGTATTCGGTGAAGTCCGACATGGGAACAAGAGAAAGAGGACACCTTGGTGGACAGAGGAAGTCAAAGAGAAAAAAAGAGAGAAGAAAATGGCATGGAAACAGTACTTAGGAGCTAAAAACACAACAGGACAAATGGAAAATATAGAGAATATGATATACTCAGAACAGAAGCAAAGAACAAGGTGCTAGCAGCAAAACAGAAGTCCTGGGAAGAATTTGGAGAAAAGCTAGAAACAGATGCACAAGAAAACCATAAATTGTTCTATAAGACCCTAAAGAACACGAGGAAGGAAAAACAAAGCCCTCTCAATATTATAAAGGACAAGCAAGGCAAATCGCTTACTGCCCCGAAGGAAGTAATGGAAAGATGGAAATAATATTTCTCAGACCTCCTGGATGGAGAGCATGATGAAGCATGAGAAATGATAACCACTTGCACAGAAGAGAGAACCAATGATGGTGAAGATGACATAAAGATGGAAGAACTGAAGGCAGCACTGGAGAAAATCAAGATGGGCAAAGCAGCAGGGCATGATGGTATAACACCAGAAATGGTTAAGTACATGGGAGCATCAGGCGACCTATTACTCTTAAAGGTTCTACAGGCAGCGTGGTACAACAAGACCATACCAAAGGATTGGGAGATTGCCATCATAACACCAATTTTCAAAAAGGGTGACAATCGACAGTGTGGAAACCATAGAGGCATATCACTTCTCAGTGTCGCTGGTAAAATCTACTCTAGACTCCTAAAGCAAAGACTCCGACGCCTAGCTGAGCCACAATTATATGAGGTCCAGTGTGGATTCCGAGCAAACCGAAGTACTCAAGGCCTAATCTTCAAACTCAGACAGCTGAGTGAAAAGGCCCTTGAGTATACGAGTGAGATCCATCTTTGTTTCATAGATCTGGAAAAGGCGTTTGACAGGGTCCCCTGGAGCAAACTTTGGGACTGTTTGGCAAGGAAGAATATTCCAGCACCTCTGATTCATGCTACACAGAGCTTCTACAAGTCTTGCAGAAATTATGTGAGGACAGCAAACCATAAGTCAGAAGAGTTCAGGACCACCACTGGTGTAAGACAATGTGATATCATGTCACCTTACCTTTTCATACTCCTCATGGACGATGTCATCAAGGCATGTAAGGAGAGAACAAGAAAGTATTCAGTGGGGTACTGGAAGATGAGACAGGTCTATATTTTTGAGCTGGCATTTGCTGATGATGTTGCCCTGATTGCTAAATCAGAGGCACATCTCCAATCCAACCTGCAAGTCTAGAAGGATGAGCTGGAGAAGAGAGGGATGGTCATAAGCAGCTCTAAAACAAAATTGATGGTGATATCACGAGAAGAAAGAAGACATCAGATCTCCTGTTGGGAGAACAGGTCCTGGAGCAGGTCGACAACTTTAAATACCTCGGAGCTATTATAGACCGAAAGGGAGGCATCAAAGAAGAGTTAGCCACTCAAAAAGCAGCAGCTGGGAGACTTTTTCAGGCCATAAATCGAGGATTCCTTAGCGAGAGAGAGGTTGGTAAGAAAACGAAGATGGCTGTATACCGCTCCACCTATGTCCCAGTCTTGTCATATGGATGCGAGTCATGGGCAATGACTACAACCCACAAAAGCCAGATCCAATCCTCAGAAATGAGGTATCTGAGGAAGGTGGTTGAAGTAACAAGAAGAGACATGGTACGCAACTAGACAATACGTCAAGGCATTAAACCCCATCCCCCGCAGACCTAAGTAGAACAGTCCCAACTAAGATGGTTTGGCCATGTCTGCAGAAGGGGAGAAGATCGGCTACCACGACAAGCATGGAAAACAATGAGCCAAGGATCCAGACCCCCAGGACGACCCAGACTCCGCTGGGAGGACAACATTAGACAATCTTTGAAGGACCGAGGACTAGAATGGAACCAGGCCAGGAGGAAGACAGCCGATAGAATAGTCTGGCGCTCTCTGTTCCAAACTTCTACACCTCACGGTAGAAGGGGAACGACTATGTAAGTAAGTAAGTATAAAACAAAACAAACAAAAAAATAAATAAAGTCTCTCAAAACTGCCCTGCTGTTAACAAAGTGGAAAGTGATGAGAAAGCCCGGAGGTATCCGAGATTACATCCATTACCTATCTGCCATCATCCACACCAGTACTCTATAATACTTCCCCTTACCTGCCCATTTCAAGAAATAAACAAACAATACAAAAATAAAACAAAAACGAATAAAAATAAACAAACTAAAAGGAAGTCTCTCAAAACTTATCTGTTGCTAACAAGGTGAGAAAGGGTGATAAAGCCCTGGGGTGTCAGAGATTACATCAAATCCACAAATTATCCGTCATGAGCCACACAAGCACCCCGTCAGACTACCCCTCTTCTCATGCCATCATTGATCCTTATATATTTATTGTTGTTCTTGTTATATACTGTTTAACCATATTGTACAATTATCTAGGTCTATCTATTCTCAATACCTGTTCCACAGTTATGGAGTAATTGCATGCCTGTATAAAATCTCATAATAATATTAGTTTTCTTGTTGTACATAACAAGAGAAAGCAATAGTATATCAGAAATCTTGGTTAAAGTCGAAATGGATATCGTACGATTGTTTGCAATGTGATACTTTTTTCGTAAACTCGGATGCGGAGTACAAAGTAAACGATCTTCACACTTACTAAAGCTGATAAATATTAGACAAACATAAAGGTAGGCCTATGTTTTCAAGCACTCGTAAGACATGAAGTAGAATACTAGACAACAGAAAAACAACTTGTGAGTGGCTTACCCATGACTTGAACCCAGGACCTTCCGTGCGACAACCCCGCCTAGCTATGCAAACGAATCACATTATCCTGCCTGCCATCTAGGCATCACCAAAATTTCGCTTCATGCTGTTAATCAATTTATGGTTAAAAGACAGTATTACCGGAGACCTCCATGTTGAATTTGTAATTGTATTTTTAAAGTGACCTCAGTGTTTGACGGGCGTTATTATTTGTTTGCAAATCTCAAACAGTGATGGCGATAGGTTCACTCTTTCTATCCTATGCAGTTGTGTGGGCTTATTTTTTTATTTGACCCATTTACCAAAATGGATATCCTACGGTTTTAAGACAATTTAAATCTTTGTTTCTTCTCTTATTTGAAATCGTTCCTTTTTTCTCATACACTGAACACTGGGGAGGTCTGTGCTGGCAGTCCTTTTCAGAACAAGTCCTTTTCAGGGCTTTATCATGATTGATGTTGTTAGTCCCTTTATAGCATTAGTGGGGCTAGCATTTCTTTTTGAGGCTATTTCAGCTACCTGATGGATGCTAGTAATAGTAGTCATTTTCCGGAGTATAGGCCCTATTTCATCAACACAGCGCTTCAGTTAACAGGGCTCACTTATTTTTGAATGGCGAATTGTGCTCGAATATAACCAATGAACTTTTGTTTAGGTTGAGAGCGACATGCCTCACCCTTAGAAGGCAACACCTTAAACAACTACATTATTTTAGTAAGTGCATATGTTATACATAAAAACGTGAGAAATTGGCTGAGGAATCTTGTGACATGCAATAAAATGTTATTTGGTGTGAAAAAGTAGGCCATATCTGTCAAGTCTTGTGAAGTGTAGATCTGACTGAAACCCCCCCCCCCCCCCCCCAAAAAAAAAAAGGAAAATTGTGAAATTACACTTATATAATTGCAATAAAATGTTCAGAATATCAGTGCACATTTAGTTTGAAACTTATCTAGGCCTACACATTGTTACCACAGTCAGTTCAAGGATGTCATTTTATGTTGTCTTTAAAACAACATATTTCTGTAAATACCATCACCAAAAATTGGTGCACATTGTCTCTTCGTGTGGTGTTTTAAAAACAGGCAGTAAAAGGTAATGTTCCACGAAAAGAAGAAATCATCACAGCAATCAAAGAGTTAAAGAACGGTAAAGCTCCGGGCCATGATAACTTAAATGCAGAGCTATTTAAGACAGACCCTGAGCTAGCAGCAGAACTATTAGAACCACTGTTTGCACAAGTGTGGAAAACGGGGACAACACCATCAGAGTGGAACAAAGGAATAATTGTCAAATTGCCCAAAAAGGGAGATCTTGCAGACTGCAATAATTGGAGAGGAATCACTCTTCTCTCAGTTCCCAGCAAAATACTAGGCAGGATAATTATACAGAGAATTTCAAAGGCAGTAGACTACAAACTGAGGAAGGAGCAAGCAGGATGTAGAAAGAACAGAAGATGTGTAGACCATATATTCACTCTCAGGAACATTATAGAGCAGTACTCAGAATGGCAAAGACAGCTTTACATAAATTTTGTTGATTTTGAAAAGGCTTTTGACAGCATACATAGGGACAGTTTATGGAAAATACTGAGGGCTTATGGAATTCCAAGCTGCATAGTGTCAATCATAAAAAGCCTCTATGCCAACTTTACGTGTAGTGTTGGGCAGAGCAACCTAACCTTCAAGGTGAAGACAGGAGTACGACAGGGATGCCCCTTATCAACCACTCTTTTTTTTAACAGTCATAGACTGGGTGATGCGCCAGACAACAGAGGGCAGTCCAAGAGGAATAAGATGGACTACATTTTCTACATTGGAAGATCTGGAATATGCAGATGACATTGCACTGCTGGCACATTCACATCAACACATCCAGGAAAAAACGGATAGACTTAATAAATTTAGCCAGCAGGTGGGCTTGAACATCAATTTAAAGAAGTCTGAGGTCATGACGCTCAATGTGAACAACCCTGAGCCCATATCAGTAAGGAATCAGCAATTGGTACAGACAGATACCTTCACATACCTAGGAAGCATAGTAACACCAGACGGTGGGGCAGGCAAAGACATCAACATCAGAATGAATAAGGCAAGAACAGCCTTCTTTAGCCTAAATAACATCTGGAAGTCCTCCCAATACAGCACAAGCACAAAATTAAGATTATACCAGAGTTGCGTGCTTTCTGTGCTTCTCTATGGTGCGGAATGCTGGAGAGTCACAGAGAAGGAAATGTCAAAATTGTCCTCGTTTCACACAACATGCCTAAGAAAAATTCACCGCATCTTTTGGCCGAATACCATCACCAACCAAGATCTGCTTACTCGTAGCAAGCAAGAGGACATGCACACCATCATAGCTGGCAGACGCTGGAGCTGGGTTGGTCATGTCCTCAGAAGAGACCCCGATGCCATCACAAGAACAGCTATGCTTTGGACCCCTGAAGGAAAGCGAAAGAGAGGCCGACCAAAAACAACTTGGCGGAGGACTGTGGAGGCTGAGATGCAAAGAATGAACCAGAGTTGGGGCACTGTACGAAGGATGGCCACCGACCGTGCAAAGTGGAATCAATTTGTTGTTGCCCTACAAGACGCCACTAGGCGTGATGGCCACTGACTGCTTTGACGGTCGGTGGTTAAGGATCGAAGAAGAAGAAGAAAAGGTAATGGAAACTATTGCACACCCATTGAGGCATACTAGGAACATAATGTTAGGCCCATATTTTCTTGACCACTGACAGACTTCCTTAACCTTACCAGAGTTGCTGTCTGCCTTAACCTTACCAGAGTTACTGTTATACCCCATTCATGAGGTTGGATCAACTTTGGAGCCATTTGTGGTCTAAAAATTCCTACCTCACCTGGGGATCGAACCTTGGATCACCAAGCTGGAAGACTGTGCACTAGCCACTGTGCTACAACAGCAGAAAAAACAGGCAGTAGATACATATATTATTTCGGTAGGTGCTTTTGGTATTTATTAACAAAATATAGGAAATTGAATTAAAAATCTTGTGAAATGCTTTAAATCATTTTTTTATTTGGTATGAAAATGTGTCTGTTATTCCTTGTGATTGTGCAGATGTGATAAAAAAAAAAAAAAAATTGTGTCCTTCACTTTAATATTTCAGCTCCAGTTGAATCTATGGCAGTAATATGTTTAAAATTTCAATACACATTTAGTTTGAAACATATTGACATATTTGTATCATTTTCACTTCACATATATATATATATATATATATATATATATATATATATATATATATTTATATATATATATATATATATATATATATGTATATATATTTTTTTTTTTTTTTTTAAAGAGTACTACATATTTTTTATCAAAACAGGCTTCTAATATGGGTGCATTTTTTTTTCTAAATGTTTTAAAAACAATCAATACAAATTTTGGATCTACATTGAATCAGTAGCTGCATGTTCTATGTGGATCTACATTGAATCAGTAGCTGCATGTTCTATGTGGATCTACATTGAATCAGTAGCTGCATGTTCTATGTGGACCTACATTGTGTCAGTAGCTGCATGTTCTATGAATAAAAATATGGGAAAAGGGCTAATAAATCTTGTGAAATGTTTTTAAACTGTTGTTCCCTCATGATATCTCTCTTTACTCATACTCCTTTTATGCCAGCTATGTTCCCATGCAGGAGGTGTCTTCTGTCTGTGGTTATCAGCATGTAGGCTTTTTGTCATGACCATCACATATCTGGATCTAATCAAGACCGTTCCAAGCATGTACTTCATATTCACAGTAGGTTTATCTCATGCACAGCCCATGATGATGATAAGCATCCCTTCATTTTGATTGTGTTCCCGGCCATATACTTTTTAATATTGATAGCATGAATATTCCCATCTCAAATTCGATTACTGACATAACCAGCTGATAATATAGGAGAAACAATAGTCTCTGCTGCAGCTGTGTAGCAGTCATTGTTTGTAAAGCTGGCAGATGTCACTAGCACTTCTGTATAATAAGCTCAACATGGTACTTGTAAGATGGCCTATATTTGTTCTATAATTATTATATGATACTGTAATAAAAGGGAAAGATGACATTAATCAGCAAAATTGTCACGTTTAAAGGCTTAAAGCAAACAAAAATGCTACAATTGTTGTAAATTTATTCCTGTGAGAACACACCCTCTACTTTACATTTATTCCTGTGAGAACACACCCTCTACTTTACATTTATTCCTGTGAGAACACACCTCCTACTTTACATTTATTCCTGTGAGAACACACCCTCTACTTTACATTTATTCCTATAAGTACACTCCCTCTACTATACATTTATTCCTGTGAGAACACACCTCCTACTTTACAATTATTCCTCTGAAAACACACCCCCTACTTTACATTTATTCCTGTGAGTACACACCTACTTTACATTTATTCCTGTGAGTACACACCCCCTACTTTACATTTATTCCTGTGAGTACACACCCTCTACTTTACATTTATTCCTGTGAGAACACACCCTCATCATCATTAGTCCTTTTCATTCCCTGTGGAACATAGAGCAGAAACAGTTGTTCTCCATTGATTTCTATTCTGGGCTGTCTTTTTCAGCTGTGCCCAAGTCATTCCAATTTCCCTAGCCTCCTCTTCAACAGTTCTTCTCCAAGTTCTCTTTGGTCTCCTGACTCTTTTCCCCTGTGGGTACTAGTCAAGGGCAACTCTGGCTATGCTTGATTTTTCTCTTCTGAGTGTATGTCCTATCCATCCACACTTTCTTACCTTAATTTCTGTCTGCATTGGCTGTTGTCCGCATCTTTTCCTTAGCTCTATATTTGTTATTACATCTGGCCATCTGATATGAAGGATCAGTCGGAGACATCTATTTAATAATGTCTGTAGCTTGGAGGTGATACTCTTTGAGACATGCCATGTCTGTGAGCCATTCAGCAAAACTGACTTTATATTTGAGTTAAAGATTCTAATTTTGTTTTCTCTGAATATAGCTGAGATGTTACATATCGGTCAAAGGGCATGAAAAGCACATCTGGCTTTATTTATCTTTGAGCAGACATCACCCTTCCTTATATTTTCAGGTAATATGTTTTTCACCATTATTTAAAAAAAAAATAATTGAGTGAAATTTCTTGTGATATCAATATCTCAAATAACCAGCATGTAACAAATTGTAACAAAGATTTTGTTAACTATAATTCATTTTTATTTTTCAGATTGCAACAAAAATATGGAACAGAAGATCCCATTTCTGGATCGAAAAATAAAACAGGACAACAGTACAGATTTTAAAGTGAGTTTGCTTTTTAATTCTTGATAACAAATTTATATACAGCCAAAGTGAGTTAACATGAGAAATGTGTTAAAACATTGTTCATTTATACATTTTATTACTTATTGCTGGGTTCTTTGTGTTTTTTTTTTTCTTTAACAGTGTAGTATATGTAAATGTAATATAACATCTTCATCAGGGACAGAGGCATCAACAGTTGAGAAAAGAAAGTAATTTAAATACATAAAAATGTATCGTCTAATTGGCAAACTGGGGCAGTGTTTGAGACTGTAGTGGTTTGTTTCAAACTTGAATATGTTCAATATTTTGTTTTCAGGGACACACAGTGAAGATAGTTGTCAAACTGGGGCAGTGTTTAAGACTAAAGTGGTTTGTTTCAAACTTGAATATGTTCAATATTGTTTCAAACTTGAATATGTTCAATATTTTGTTTTCAGGGACACACAGTGAAGATAGAAAGTGAAGCTGAGGAAGATGGTCATGTTTCTGTAGGGAGAGAGAGTATGAGGAACAGTTTCACATCTGTATATCCTGCTGGGGACAATTTACTCAGTAATGCTTTATAATTTTTTAACATAAATGTAACCTGTGCTTAATATGTTACCACTTTCAACAAATATGTAACATAATAAGTGTTATTTATACACACCCACCACAAACAGCAAACTTTGTTTGTGTTTTTACCCTTTATGCACACGTGTGTGGTTTTTTTTTTTTTTTTTTTTTAATTTTCATTTTATTTTTACTTTTAGTCTGGACAGAAAATCCCTTGCAGGATATTTTACATGTTTGGGGCAGTGGAGTACAGAGGATTTTTAGGGCCCGGGCAAACCAGGATAAAATGCATCCCCAGTCACCGCCAGATAAAATTCATGTTCATTTTGTAGACAAATCAAAAGACAGTTTAAAGGACTATATCAAGCACTGTCATGACTTTTAAATTCTATTAAGAACACAAGGAAGAATTAATGGGAAAATATGAAATTTAAGAATTAGGTAAACACAAAATACATACGAGGTGGTGATCAAAAAGTATCTGGAATGGCAGCATAAGTCCGGAACCAAGCGACACAGCCAGAAGCTGCTAGACACAGGTTGACCTTGTAACCTAACATGCATGTGGCTTGAGACACGTCTGCCCTGCTCATCTGGTTTGTTTACAGAAGTGCTTTGTTCTTACATGTGTGAACCATGTTTGTTGAATTTGTCATGGCAGAAAAAATTGATCAACGATTTTGCATCAGATTTTGTCAAAAACTTGGCGAAACATGCAAAGACACATACTTAAAGTTACAGACAGTCTATGGGGAGGATTGTATGAGCCGTACACAATTTATGAATAGTATAAATGATTTAAAGAAGGTCGTGAAAGTGTTGACACTGATGAATGGTCTGGGAGACCCGCAACCAGCAAAAGTGAAAACAATGTCAAACTTGTGCGTGCACCTGTGCTGGAAAATCGGTGAATCACTATTCATGGGTTTTCTGAAGACTTATACATTAGTTTCAGTTCAGTTCAGTCGATTCTTGTTCTGATACTCACGCAAAATTCTCTACCAAGCAGCGAAGTATCCATGAACCTCAGCAATCAGTCTGAAATAATTTGGGTGGAAATCAATGAAACGTGCATCCGTATTTACAATTTGTATGGCCCACCAAACAAGGATCTGTCACTTTCCTGCATGGAAATAAAGAACTCAAATTGCGTAGTGGTAGGAGATTTCAGTAGCCATTCTGAAAGACGGGGATACCCAGATACAGACAACAGAGGAGACGACAATTCAAAAGTGTTGTGATCCAATGGATCTCATCTCATTGTAACATCACCGGCAATGAAAAGGCTGACAGAATGGCAAAAGAAGGTTCACATCTACCTCAGCCTGATGCAAGCATAACTTTTGAGGAGGCAAAGAGTTTTATCAGATACAGAAACAAATGGAATGTAGAACATGCAGGGCACACACAGAATGATGCTTACTACCAGCTCAACAGAAGAGAACAAGTGGTAATCTTCAGACTCCGCACTGGCCACAACAGATTGAGATACCATCTATTCAACAAGCTAAAGATAGGAACTACCGATCAGTGTAACTGTGGCACTGATAAAATGACTGCTGAACATCTGCTTCAAAGTTGCCCCTTATATGTGGTACAGAGAAAGTGCATATGGCCAACGCCAGCTCCTTTCATGGAAAAGCTTTACGGGGATTCAAATAGCCTCAAACTGACTGCTGCTTTCTTTGAGAACATTCAAGTGGACGTTTGAGAGTGTACGAAGAAGAAGAAGTTTATTCTTAAGGACAATTGGGGCATGAGACACGTCTCATCCAAATTTGTTCCAAAATTGCTCTCAGCTGACCAGAAACAGGCCCGTGTTTCAGCTGCTCGTGACCTGCTTGAGTGTGTCAAAAATGACAAAAACTGTTTAAAAACATTCATAACGGGATGAATCATGGGTTTATGAGTATGACCCCGAAACTAAGACCCAGTCTTCACAGTGGAAGACCCTAGACCCAAAAAAGCACGACAGAGCCGCAGCAATGTCAAGATGATGCTGACTGTTTTTTTCAACCATAAGGAAATTGTACATCATGGCTACACTCCATCAGGCCAAACAATCAACAAGGAATACTACTGTCAAGTTTGAGGGACGCATTTTGTCGCAAAAGGCCAGCATTGCATGAGAATGGTGAGTGGCAACTCCACCATGACAACTTGCCTGTTCATGGATTGCAACTTGTGCAGCAGTTTCTTGCTAAGCACCACATTCCACAGGTCCAACAACCACCCTTTTCACCAGATCTCACTCCCAGTGACTTTTTTCTCTTCCCAGAAATCAAATACCACTTGAAAGGAAAAAGATTTCATGATTTTGAGGAGATAGAACAGAATGCAATGAGGCAGCTGTTTGCTATTTCAGAAGGTGACTTCAAAACATGCTTCAAGCAGTGGACACAGGGGCTGGGCTAAGTGTGTGGCTTCAGAAGGGGACTATTTCGAAGGTGATAAACTTACAAATCTTTAACTCTTGTATTATTTTTTTAATAAATCCAGTCTGGAGACTTTTTGATCACACCTTGTAAACCACTCTTTCTAATAATGATTACTTAATGTAAAGGTGTATAGAGGAGCAGATGTAGTATCAGATCATGATCTTCTGTTAGCACCATCTTTGTTACAAAAATAAAACTAAAAAAATTGTGTATAATGTAGAATACCTAAGAAATAAGAGACAACGTTTCAATCGCAGTGTCCGACACAGACCAATTGCTCCAACAACTGGATGATGAAGCAGATATGGGAGACCACTGGCAACAAGTAAAAAATATATGACATGAGACTTGTGGAGAGTTACTGGGAAAAAGAGAACATCAGCACAAACCATGGATAACAACAAAAACCATAAACAAGATAGAAAACAGAAAAAACATGACAGCAGATAAAACCAGAAGCTCCAAAGCCAAGGCTCATGAAGTGTACCTAGAAGAAAAAAAAAAAAAAAATAAGAAGAAACATCAAAAGAGACAAGAGGAAGTATTTGAAGAGTTGGCAAGGGAAGCAGAGGAAGCTGTAGCCAACAGAAATATGAGGAACCTGTACAACAACACAAAGAAGCTAAGAGCAGGATTCGTAGCAACCTTGAAAAACCTGGAAAACGGAAAAAAAAATTCCAGGCCTTGAAAAGCCTGGAAAAATGGCTAAAATCCTTGAATTTCCCGCATCAGACCTGGAAAAAAATTAAAGTTGTCCATTTTTCCGTTGGTGGTGGTATTTTTTGTTTAACTTCAGTTACTGTAGAATTTTTACTTCCCTTTGCGCACTAAATCCATTTCCAGACGTTTTCGGCGGTTCGTGTTTTCGGCGATTTGCGTTTTCAGCGATTTGCGTTAACGGTGTGAAGCAGATTTATTTTTAGCGCGCGCGTCTGTTATGACTCGAAAGCGGTAATTTCCTATTACTCAGTGAGTTTTTGCTCCGCAGTGAATATGTGTAGTTATGTCTTGTTTCGTAACAGTTAGGGTTAGTATTAGGGTTAGGATTAGGCTTAACACTAACCCAAACCCTAATCCTAACCCTAATACTAAACCTAACCCTAACTGCTACGAAAGAACACATAACTACACATATTCAATATGGAGCAAAAACCCACGACTGGAAATAAATTTATTTATAACCTCAGACCTAAGGGCCTTTTTATATTTGGATATGCGCCCTAATATAACTGACTAGTCTACGTTGAACGGGACGCGCCTCGCCAAAACGAGGCAAAACTTTAAAAAAAAAAAAAAAAAAAAAAACCAAGAACTTGTCTCTACGCTTTCAAGTTGTATTAAATCGTTCATTTCAACTGAGGTAAGTAATAAATTCATTTATAAAACATATTTACATAGGCTAAGTGCAGTTTACAATGTAGACCTATTTACAATTTTATTTTTAACCATGGCCAAAATTAGTGTTTGAATTAAATTTCTTGGTTTACAACTGCGTACGGGAATATGTTTGACACAGTTTGAGATGGTCAGGAATAGAAATTGATGGCGATTCCATAGCCTATAGCCTACCCTGTTATCAGACCATGTCCCACTGTTCATTTCACCACATTGTTTGGAAATAAATATATTTTGAATGCTTTTTCATTATATTTATGATGAAGAGACATATCCCGTTCTGCTCTGCAGGGTTATATTTAGGATATGCCTAGGTCTACATGTTTTCAATTCCAGATAACATGAATAACCGCCGATACATGAAAGTGGCGTCACATCTGTCAAATCACTGTAATTAGGATAAATGAAAATTACCAATTTTGTGCTTAGACGTGTGTTATTTAAAATTAGAAAAATAATTTAAAAAACAAATTTTTTTATCGAAACAAACAGAAACGATAAAACAAAACAAACCCCAACAAAAAAATCAAACAAAAATAGTAAAGATGGGGAGGGGGTGTGTGTGTATAAAGGCCTGATGTTTCCAGTTAGATATTTAATAGATTTTCACTTATCATAAGTGTTATAAGGATATCATCATACCTTCACCCTCCCAATTACTATATATTAACTTTTGATCTAGTTAAATATTGTTTGACTATATTATTCATGCGTTTAGAACTTTGACTTGGTAAATATACATAGCTTAGGCCTACTCATAAGTTATTTGTGTGTTCCATTGTTTTGTTTTTTTTTAAACAGAAAAGAACACAACCCCAAGGAGCAGTTTTTCCCTCAGAAACATCGAAACCATCTAACACTACTCCCTCGGACACGTCAAAAATGTCTAACACTACTAGGAGACCTACAGATGTGACATCATTTGTGACCAAGGAAGAAACTCTCAGAGCTGAGATTATTTGGACAGTTTTTTCAGTGAAAAGTCACCATAGTTTTAATTCAAATTTCATACGCAACAAGGGACATATTCTCTTCTGTGGTAGTTTTTATTCAGCCTTCAGCTTTATTTCAAGACCTGAAATTCAGATTGGTGCATTTGGAACAGTAGCTCAAAATAGGAAGCATTTTCCTGTAGCACTGAAGAAAAAAACAACTCAAATTGAAAAAGACAAATCATCCTGTGTTTTGTGCGACAGAAGATAAGGCATGCCGACAGTCACCTAGCATGATACAAAAAGATTTAACCTTTTATCTACTGTTCACTCCAATGATAATATAAACAAGACAGTTAGAAAGACAAATTCTTAAGGGCAGAACAATTCAGAAGCAAGTGCTTGCAGAAAAATACAGCAAAAGTATGGGAGGTGTCAACCACTTCAGCCAACTAGGTGCAAGCTACCCCTACCCACACAGATCCTATTTTTATATCATTTCTTAGTTGAAACTGCCCTGGTCAATGGGCACATAACCTACAACACTGCCAACTCTACAAAAAAAGATCAAAGCAAAGATCAGGATGTCAGTATGACTCTTATTGAACCTGCTATTCTTCGACGCAATGTGACACCTTCAAAACCACAGGTCACAGCAACATGACTTACTGAGCACCACTTCATTGATAAATATGAAAGGGCAAGGTACAAACCAGACTGTAAAGTGTGTAAGGCTGCAGGGAACAGAAGCCAGACTTGCATGTACTGCCCAGATTGAAATATACCTCTATGCCTGATACCCTGCTTCAAGTTATACTACACAGTCAAGGATTATCAACGATCGAGACAAAGACTCTTGCAGAGACCTTGTGGTGAAAAATTCTAATACCCATATATAAATTAGAACATAAATGTAAAGCAGAAAGCAAATATAAGAAAGGAAGAAGAATGGAGCAAGACCAGTGCTTTCCCAATAGCGCATAAGCCTGAGATTAATAACGCCGGAAGGGCTGAACGCAAAATCTCTGCTTTCCCTGCTGCATTCTTCAAATAATTGTATCGCCACACCCCCTATAAAATATGTACTGTATTTTCTCAATGACCTAGATACTAAAACATTAGTGTAATCACACGCACAAGGTTAACTTGGAAAGACAGACAGACTAAGAACAGAGAGAGAGATCGGCTGAGCGAAAGCAATAGTACTACGTCGTCTCGCGATTCAAAAGTGAATGCCAATCACATGCCAAACACGTGAGAGCGATTTCAAATATACAGTGATGAAAAAAACTAACGAACACGACATTAGGTTTCGAAAACAGGTTTAATTCTTATTAGGAAACCTGATACACTACTGTTTTACGTCTGGCTCCTGACTTTATACTGATAGTACAGTCTAAAAGAAGCGGACAGGTGGTAGTTTGAAAATAAACAATTAACATCGAACAAAAGATAACATTTTTAACTACGCCACTTAGCCCCTTTAAAATCATGTATTCGTGTACCGGAAGACTGGTGGACTAGGAATAGGTAATTGGTTGTCTAAATAGTCCATTAGATAATCAAATATTGGTAATAAAACATATAGAGAACAGAGATACTGTCATGTCTGGTCATATCTGCTTAGATGGAATTGCATGATTTGTTTTGAAAACACGTAGGTGAAAGAAGGCTAAGACAGTACGAAGTAAGGGATTGGCTTGAATTTGTAGAAAGCCGAGGTATGATTGGCTTACTTAGATATACGAATCTAGTTGTTGATAGTAACACATAGTAGTGTGAGATATTTTTTCTAAAGTTCATTCAAAATAAAGATATGCTTGGTCCGATTGGCCAAAGCCTTTGACCTTAACGAAAGAGTACGCTGCTCGTTGCCATTTTTACAAAATATTCAGAACAGCAGGAAGCGATGACAGACTTGTGCTGTGTTTTATAAGATATAACTACAGAAATCAGTCTGGACAGTGGGCATATCTAAAAGTGTGCCATATTCAAATGCCTTATTTGTCGTAACCTGTGTATATTTCCTTTACATGTGGTAAGATTGATTTTATTGATTTTTTTAAATTTAAAAAGGGTTGTGTATAAGAAAAGGCCATGACAAAAGGTTGTAATTAAATGGTTCCATAGCAGACTTAGGCATGGCCTAGTTGTTGTTGCATTATCCTATGGACCATTTGAGAAAGTTAGAACTGCAGGAATATATATGATGATCATGCAGAAACATTACACCTATCTTTTTGCATGGTGAAGTATTGCAGGAATGACAGAGGCGTAGCCTCCATTAGGGAAAAATAAAAGAAAACTGGTACCATTTGTTCCATCACATGAAAGTGGAGAAGCTGGGTTGTCAGAAAGAGCTGACCATGTTCTTTTGTGAAATGTATGTTTACAGGTAAAATGTGAGGAATTAGTTTGATATTAAGACAGACCCATAACTTGCTTTGATAGGGGTTCCTGCTGGTACCTGTCTGATGCTGTTACTGAATGATAGAGCAATTCAGCACTAGATCAAGGAGTCTCTGACACCTGTTGTTATGAAAGAGGCTTAAGACCAGAGGATTTTGAAGCGTTTGGCCAAACTGACTGCAATTACTGGAATTCCAGGGCTCAGATAAGTGATATATCTGGCCTGGAACAACTTATCATTAGCCAAGAAAGATCTCCTGTATTGAATAAAGACATTCCTCCAAAAAAAATAACAGCGACCATATTAGTCAAACTAAAGAACAGTGGAGTGATGATAATCCCCAACCTGCTCCACAGTGCCAGTAATTAGATAGATTAAATAATATCCATTTGAAAAGTGTACCCATGTACTATGGACATACTGTCTATTACATGTAAATATTTTAATATATATTTGTAAATATATTATCCAATCAAATTGATATCATTGAACTTGAGTCCTGACCAAAACAATATTTAGGCTCAGGACCAATAAAGTTTAACAGAAAATTTTTCATTATAAAATTTAACAGCTGGAGTTGGTTGAGTTTATCTTAGGATTTAATATTTGTTTGTATATGGTTTGTATTGAGATTATTCCACAACACTTGTACAATACCCTAGACACTTAACGAAGCTATTATTCACATTGAGCAAGAATAAGTCTGAATGAGATTGTAATGTGGTAGCAAGTAAGGTACTCTGTACACACACAAAACTTGTTATTCGCAGAGACCTTCACAACTGATCTCATTCAGTACACTAAGTCCCCTATAACTATATTTATAACATCCAACCCACCACAGACCTACAGCTACAACTTCAACCCCAGTTAATGAAAAAAGCAGCTCAGACTCCAGCTACAGGTACTGAACTACTCAAACATTTACAAACGCTCATTATCAGATGCCACAGACGCAGAATACATTCAAAAAAGACAAACACGAAAATTACAGTTTTTTTTTTTTTTTTGCATTTTATTCACAATTTTATTAGCCTTTTATGTTGATATACGTGGTTAATTGTTAAATCAATACGTCAATCAAGCTTATTTTATTCATTACTATCCATGTCACTAACATTTTATTGCGATGACGTTGAACAAATTCACTAAAAACTGGGAAAAGATGTCTGTTTTTCAGTCTTTTATGAATTTTAAAAAAAAAAAAAACAGTTCTTTTTAAAGAAATCTGCAAAAACCCAGTAATGGGAGACAGTAATGTTCCGGATTGCTGGTCAGCAAAGTGATAATTATATCTGAGAAAATTAGATGAGGAAAATATTAGAGTTTCCCATCCTTGAAAATCATATGCTGGACCTGGAAAAACCTGGAAAATGCTTGAAGAAATTTGCTATGAACCCTGTAAAAGAGAGATATAAGCAAGCAAACAGCCTCAAAAAAGATAAGAATTGAAAATTGCTTAGTAATATACAAGAACAAATGTAGAGATGGACAGAACATTTTGATGAACTTCTCAATAGACCAGCTCAAACAAATCCCCCAGACATCCAGCCAGCAGAAGAGGAACCACAAATCAACTGTGAATGACCAAGTAGAGAAGAAATAAATAAAGCCATGAAGCTTCTGAAAGATAGAAAAGCAGCTGGTCCAGATGGGATTCCAGCAGAAACCATCAAAACAGATATTGATACCTCTACAGAGATATACAAACTACTTGGCAAAGTCAGGGAGAGAGAACAAACGAGCAAACTTTATTTTCAAAGGGTTCAGAATTGGGTACACATACCCATCAAATGTTCTGCCCTTCTGAAGTATGTTTAGAAAGAAAAAAAAGCAACATTAAAGTAATGAAATAAAAAGGGGAAAAAAACAAAATAACAAAATCCAAAACCATCAATACAGTAAATTAGATAATGGCCTTGAACTTTTTGCAGATTGCGTTGCGATCTCCGTTGTCTTAAATACATGCTGTGTCATCATCAGTCCACCAAAACCTCTGAGGTTTGCCCGACTGACACAGAGTGCTTTGTTCATGTCAGGAGCAGCAGACAAGAAATTGCCACCTTCACCGAGAGAAGAAATAACAGCAGAATGGAAGGAAGGTTATCTATTCAATTATGTGAGGTCCTCATTAGTATTTCTCTAACATAAAATGTGACTACACTGTACCTCACAAGGAGGTAAAAGGTCAGGAACAGAAGAGATCTGTTGCAGATAAAATGGAATAAAGTGGCTAAATGGGAACATTTATTTCAAATTACCTTCATTTATTTCATTATAAATACATCTTATTGCTACAGCTGTGAGAAACACACAACAACAACCAGATGATTTGGAAATCCTCAAAAAGGGTGACAATCGACAATGTGGAAACCATAGAGTCATATCCCTTCTCTGTGTCCCTGGTAAAATCTACTTGAGAATACTGTAGCAGAGACTCAGACACCAGCTGAGCTACAATTGGATGAGGTCCAGTCTGGATTCTGAGCAAACCATTTTGCATGCACTTTATAATTATTAAAGATATTACATCATACAGAAGTGCAGGTGAGGTCTGGCAGCCCTAAAAACAATTGCTGCAGCGCACCTGGAGCAGAGACTACTGTTTCTCTTGTATCATCAGCTGGTCTTGTCTGTAATCGAGTATGGCCTGGGAATTCTCACGTTGTGTCAATATCACAATGTGAACGACTAGAACATATTCAAAATAAAGGGATGCAGATAGTCTTGGGCAGCATGCGAGATACCCCTATTGTAATGATGCAGCACATGCTTGGATTGCTGTCAATTAGATCCAGATATACCATGGCCCAGGCAAAAGTGTATATACATGTAACCACAGACAAAAGGCATCCCCTGCATGGGAACATAGCTGACATCAAATGAGCTAGAATAAAGAGGGGGATATCATGGATGGCGCAAGCAGAGGAGACTATTAGACAGGTGACCCCAGTTAAAAGTACAGGATGTCCATAAAGTCTCTTTACAATTTAACTAATTTATTACAAAGGCAATTGATGAGATATCTTAATCAGATTTGTTCTATGTACTCAGTGGTTATCAAAGATTTAAATCACATACCTTTATTGTATTTCAGGTACCCTGTTGATGAAAGAGGTACTGTTTAATGAAACCCCAAAAAAATGGCTACTCCTCAAGAGAAGGCACAATGCGTATCATGATCCCACACCACACATTCAGCTTTGGTCTATCTCGGTGAAGTTCCCTAGTCACATGGGGGTGTTCTGATCCCCAGATTCTCACATTATATGTGTTCAGTTTCTCCGAAAAATGAAAGGTTGCCTCATCACTAAAACAAACTCGGGTGAGGAACGTTTCATCCTCAGAAATTCATTCCAGCATGTTAACTGCAAACTCTTTTCATCTTGGTTTATCATTTGGCTTGAGTGCCTGTAAGAGTTGCACTTTGTAAGCGTAGAATCGCAAGTTCTTGTGTAGGACTTTGTGCACTGTTGAACGTGGTAGCTCTAACTGTCTGGCAGCAGTACGGATGGACTTTGTGGGAGAATGATAAAAGGCTTGTCTTACATGCTCGATGTTTTCCTCAGATGTTCTTGGTCGTCCACTCCTCCCTTTATCCAACACTGTCCCTGTCTCCATAAATTTCTTGTGCCATGCACGAATTGGTGGATCTCTTCCATACTTAGTTCTGTAGTTTCGCTGAGTCTGTCTATCCGATTTTGTTTCAATAAACCATGATACACATTGTGCCTTCTCTTGAGGAGTAGCCATTTTTGTAGGGGTTTATTAAACAGTACCTCTTTCATCAACAGGGTACCTGAAATACGATAAAGGAATGTGATTAAAAACTTTGATAACCACTGAGTACATAGAACAAATCTGATTAAGATATCTCATCAATTGCCTTTATAATAAATTTTTTAAATTGTAAAGAGACTTTATGGACACCCTGTATATTCAAGGGAAAAGAGTGGAGTAAGTCAGATGAGTGCTGGATGAAATACCAGCAAGTCATCATCAGCCTTGGTAGAGAATGCAGAACTTGGGCCAATGGGAGAGTGGAGCTGGAAGTTGATCAGCTGATAAATGATAATGCTGGGGATGATGATACCATTGTGCACACTGATAGGTCTGTAATCTGTGGTAATAAATCAGGGTGAGGCTTCTCTGCTAGAGTTAAGGACAGAACCATCGCTGAACATAGCGGGGCTTACATGATAACAACCTCCAGCATGAGAATGGAGGTAGAGGCAGGTACTGCTGCCTTAAATTAAGATGGCTGTCTGAGACTTTATTAACAAAGGCAGTTATTGTATCAGACTCACAATCCATGCTTCGAAAGGTCCAAAATGGTTGGTTTCGACATGAATGGAAAACCTCCATAGAAACATCAAATCTTCAAGAACTGATATGGATCTACTGTCCTGGTCATGCCTGAGTACGTGGCAATGAAAGAGCTGACAGACTAGCTTCAAGAGCACCCATAAAAGGTGCATTGGCCATGGATAAGGAAGAAATATTGAGGGCAATTCATATTCATCTATTAGATAGGACACTGCAATCAATGAATCATCAAGGCTAAGACTGCTGGAATTTGGCATCAAATGTAAGACCAGCAGGGATGGACGTATGAGAAGACGCATCCACTGTGTATACAACCAGTGTGCAACAGGAACAATTAGCATTCATACCCTTTGACATTTGCTGTGGGAGACTGAGCACCTATGGGTTTGCCCAGAGTGCAATGACGTTGATTCTGATTAACAATAACAATCATTCAGAAGAAAATCGTTATAGCAAAGACTGTTGAATGCAACATTGGGCATACTAATATTTAACATGTATCACTCTTCCTTATATTTTCAACAACAACAACAACAATTGAGTGAAATTTCTTGTGATATTAATATCACAAATAACCAGCATGAAACAAATTGTCTAAGATTTTGTTACCTATAATTCATGTCTCTTTTCAGATTGCAAAATGAATATGGAACAGAAGATCCCATTTCTGGATCGAAAAATAAAACAGGACATCAGTACAGATTTTAAAGTGAGTATTCTTTTTAATTCTTGATAACAAATTTGTATACAGCCAAAATGAGTTAAACTGAGAAATCTGTTAAAATATTGTCCATTTAAACATTTTATTACTTATTGCTAGGTTTTTTTTGTGTGTGTTTTGTTTTCTGTAATAGTGTAGTATATGTAAATGTAATATAACATCTTCATCAGGGACAGAGACGTAAACAGTTGAGAAAAGAAAGTAATTTAAATACATAAAAATGTATCATGTAGTTGTCAGACTGGGACAATGTTTAACTCATTCTCTCCCAGGCTGTTTTTGGGTTTTACCCAGGCCCGAAAATGGATGCAATTTTTTCAGACAGGTGAAGTTTTAAAAACAGACAGTGGACAAATACATAAGTTCAGTAGGTCCTTGTGTTATACATTTAAATGTGTGAAATTGACTGGAGAATCTTATGAATTGCTTCATATAATTAATTTATATGAATAGGTATGTGTTATGTCTTGTGAAGTGTAGACATTTAAAAAACATGTTTAAAAAAAAAAAAAAAATTTTATACTTAAACTTAAATATTTCAGCTTCCATTTAATGTATGGCAACAAAATATTAGGAATATCAGTGCACATTTAGTTTGAAACATATCTGGAAACTTTTATTTTTATTACTTCACGGATGTAATTTTTATGATTTTTTTTTCTCAAAATCACATCGATCCATTTTGTTTGTAAACATAGGATTAGAAATGGATATAAAACACACAATTTTAGCTTCACAGATTTTTTTCCACTCACAAACATCTACAAACATGTGCCAGATGTAATGAAATGATTTTAAAACTGGCTAGTTGCTAGGTATTTTATAACTTTCCATTCTAATTTGACATATATCACATTGGCGCGCCGCGCGCCATGGACGGATCAGAACTCCTATCTGGCACGTGACACGCCAGTTTGGACGGAATGAGTTAACACTTATGGTTTGTTTCAAACTTGAATATGTTCAATATTTTGTTTTCAGGGACACACAGTGAAGATAGAAAGTGAAGGTGAGAAAGATGGTCATGTTCCTGCAGGGAGAGAGAAAATGAGGATCAGTTCCACATCTGTATATCCTGCTGGGGACAATTTACTCAGTAATGCTTTACAACTTTTTAACAGAAATGTAACTTGTGCTCAATATGTTACCACTTTCAACAAATATGTAACATAATAAGTGTTATTTATACACATCCACCACAAACATCATAATTTTTGTGTGTTTGTACTCTATATGCATGCATGTGTGTGCAGTTTTTTGTTTTTTCAATTCTTGTTCTTTTTCGGCTACCTTTATTCCAGACAGAAAATCCCTTGCAAAAAATTTTACATGTTTGGGGCAGTGGCGTACCAAGGATTTTTAGCTCCCGGGGCGAGCCAGGACAAATTGCATCCTCAGTCACCACCAGATAAAAATCATATTTCATTTTGTATAGAAATCAGAGGATGGTTTAAAGGACAATCAAGCACTGTTATGACTTTTAAATTGTATTAACCCACTAAAATGTCAAGTGCATTTGTACTGTGGTGTCATGGCTATTTTTAGAATTTTGACTAGTTCAATAAAGTACCAGAAACAAATAGAAAATGAAGTCAGAGGTCCATATAAGTATACATTTTCTGAAAGCAAATTTGATAAGGAATCATATGGTACTAATTTCAAAGTATTTGAGCATTTTGTATGGTGACCTTGACCTCTACACAGTGAATAAAATTATTTATGTAACTCTTCTGCTTTCAACCAAACCCCAGATTGACTGGTTCTGTTTATCATCTGAATAAGTTTGTCAGACACTACAAACAATATTATTTCAGAAAATATATAGTTAAATGGTTTTATTATGAAAACTAATTTTTTTGAATTTTTTTCACTTGCAACCTTAAAAAAATGCCTTTCTACCCACGTCAAAGATTGACAAAAGAAAATAATATGTTTCAATTTTTCTTTGATCCATAACCACCAACCATCAAAGCAGTCAGCAGCCATCATGCCTGGTGTCATCTTGTAGGGCAGCAACAAATTGATTCCACTTTGCTCGGTCGGCAGCCATCCTTCATACAGTGCCCCAACTGTGGTTCATTCTTTGCATCTCAGTTTCCACAGTTCTCCACCAAGTAGTTTTTGGTCGGCCTCTTTCGCTTTCCCTCAGGGGTCCATAGCATAGCTGTTCTTCTGATGGTATCAGTGTCCCTTCTGAGGATGTGGCCAACCTAACTCCAGTGTCTGCCAGCTATGATGGTGTGCATGTCCTGGTTACTCCAAATAAGTAGTTCTTGGTTGCTTATGGTGTTTGGCCAAAAGATTCAGAGAATTTTCCTTATGCAGATTGTGTGGAAGGAGGACAGTTTCAACATTTCCTTCTCTGTTACTCTCCAACATTCTGCACTATAGAGAAGCACAGAAAGTACACAGCTCTCATACAGTCTTAATTTGGTGTTTGTGCTGTACTGGGAAGACTTCCAAATGTTGTTGAGAGCAGCAAAGGCTGTTCTCACTTTATTCATTCTGTTGTTAATGTCCTTGCTTGTTCCGCCGTCAGGTGTTACTATGCATCCTAGGTAAGTAAATGTGTCTGTCTGTTCTAACTTCTGGTTCCTTACTGTTATTGGCTCAGGATTGCCCACAATTAGTGTCATGACCTCTGTCTTCTTCAAATTGATGTTCAGTCCAACCTGCTGGCCATACTTATTCAGTCTATCGGTTTTGTCTTGAATGTGTTGATGTAAATGCGCGAGTCGTGCAATGTCATCTGCATATTCCAGGTCTTCCAGTGTAGAAAACATTGTCCATCTAATTCCTCTTGGACTGCCCTCTGTTGTCTGGCACATCACCCAATCTATGACTGTCAAAAATAATGTTGTTGATAAGGGGCATCCCTGTTGTACTCCTGTTTTCACTTCGAAAGTTACATTACTCGATCCAACACTGCATGTAAAGTTAGAATAGAGGCTTTTTATGATGGAAACAATGCGACTGGGAATTCCATAAGCCATCAGAATTTTCCATAGGCTGTCCCTGTGTATGCTGTCAAAAGCCTTTTCAAAATCAACAAAGTTAATGTACAGCTGTCTCTGCCATTCTGAGCACTGCTCTATAATGTTCCTGAGGGTAAATATATGATCTGCACATCTTCTGTTCTTTCTGAAGCCCGCTCGTTCTTTCCTCAGTTTCAAGAGCACCCATAAAAGGTGCATTTGCCATGGATAAGGAAGAAATACTGAGGGCGATTCATGTTCATCTATTAGATAGAACACTGCAATCAATGAATCATCAAGGCTAAGATTGCTGGAATTTGACACCAAACGTAAGACCAGCAGGGATGGACGTATGAGAGGACGCATCCACTGTGTATACAACCAATGTGCAACAGGAACAATTAGCATTCATACCCTTCAACATTTGCTGTGGGAGACTGAGCACCTACGGGTTTGCCCGGAGTGCAATGACATTGATTCTGATTAACAATAACAATCATTCAGAAGAAAATTGTTATAGCAAAGACTGTTAAAAGTGACATTGGACATTTTAATATTTAACATGTATCACTCTTCTTTATATTTTCAACAACAACAAAAAAATTGAGTGAAATTTCTTGTGATATCAATATCACAAAAAACCAGCATGTAACAAATTGTCTAAGATTTTGTTACCTATAATTCATTTTTCTTTTC
The DNA here is from genome assembly GCA_024509875.1 of Oreohelix idahoensis. NCBI lineage: Eukaryota > Metazoa > Mollusca > Gastropoda > Stylommatophora > Oreohelicidae > Oreohelix > Oreohelix idahoensis. Next base: position 255,167 of record JAMPIV010011465.1, on the reverse strand, counting down.
AGATTGCAACAAAAATATGGAACAGAAGTTCCCAGTCCTGGATCAAAAAATAAAACAGGACATCAGTACACATTTTATAGTGAGTTTTCTTTTTAAATTCTTGATAACAAATTTGTATACAGCTAAAGTGAGTTAAACTGAGAAATCTGTTAAAATATTGTCTATTTAAACATTTTATTACTTATTGCTATTGTTTTTTTGTGTTTTTTTTTTCTGTAATAGTGTAGTATATGTAAATGTAATATAACATCTTCATCAGGGACAGAGACATAAACAGTTGAGAAAAGAAAGTAATTTAAATACATAAAAATGTATCATGTAGTTGTCAGACTGGGACAATGTGTAAGACTTTTGGTTTGTTTCAAACTTGAATATGTTCAATATTTTGTTTTCAGGGACACACAGTGAAGATAGAAAGTGAAGCTGAGGAAGATGGTCATGTTCCTGCAGGGAGAGAGAGTATGAGGAGCAGTTTCACATCTGTATATCCTGCTGGGGACAATTTACTCAGTAATGCTTTACAACTTTTTAACAGAAATGTAACTTTTGCTCAATATGTTACCACTTTCAACAAATATGTAACATAATAAGTGTTATTTATACACATCCACCACAAACATCATAATTTTTGTGTGTTTGTACTCTATGTGCACGCATGTGTGCGTGGTTTTTTGTTTTTTCAATTCTTGTTCTTTTTCGGCTACCTTTTTTCCAGACAGAAAATCTTTTGCAACAATTTTTTCATGTTTGGGGCAGTGGCGTACCGAGGATTTTTAGCGCTGGGGGCGAGCCAGGACAAATTGCATCCTCAGTCACCACCAGATAAAAATCATATTTCATTTTGTAGACAAATCAAAGGACAGTTTAAAGGACAGTCAAGCACTGTTATGGCTTTTAAATTGTATTAACCCATTAAACTGTCAAGTGCATTTGTATTGTGGTGTCATGGCTATTTTTAGAATTTTAACTAGTTCAATAAAGTACCAGAAACAAATAGAAAATGAAGTCAGAGGTCCATATAAGTATACATTTTCTGAAAGCAAATTTGATAAGGAATCATATGGTACTAATTTCAAAGTATTTGAGCATTTTGTATGGTGACCTTGACCTTTACACAGTGAATACAATTATTTATGTAACTCTTCTGCTTTCAACCAAACCCCACATTGACTGGTTCTGTTTATCATCTGAATAAGTTTGTCAGACACTACAAACAATATTATTTCAGAAAATGTGTAGTTATATGGTTTTATTATGAAAACTAATTTTTTTCACTTGCAACCTTAAAAAAATGCCTTTCTACCCACATCAAAGATTGACAAAAGAAAATAAAATGTTTCAATTCTTCTTCTTCTTATTTGATCCATAACTACCAACCGTCAAAGCACTCAGCGGCCATCATGCCTGGTGGCATCATGTAGGGCAGCAACAAATTGATTCCACTTTGCTCAGTTGGCGCCATCCTTCATACAGTGCCCTAACTGTGGTTCATTCTTTGCATCTCAGTTTCCACAGTTCTCCGCCAAGTTGTTTTTGGTCAGCCTCTCTTTCGCTTTCCCTCAGGGGTCCATAGCATAGCTGTTCTTGTGATGGTATCAGTGTCCCTTCTGAGGATGTGGCCAACCCAACTCCAGCGTCTGCCAGCTATGATGGTGTGCATGTCCTCCTGGTTACTCTGAATAAGTAGTTCTTGGGTGCTGATGGTGTTTGGCCAAAAGATTCGGAGAATTTTTCTTAGGCAGATTGTGTGGAAGGAGGACAGTTTCAACATTTCCTTTTCTGTTACTCTCCAACATTCCGCACCATAGAGAAGCACAGAAAGTACACAGCTCTCATACAGTCTTAATTTGGTGTTTGTGCCATACTGGGAAGACTTCCAAATGTTGTTGAGAGCAGCAAAGGCTGTTCTCACTTTATTCATTCTGTTGTTAATGTCCTTGCTTGTTCCGCCATCAGGTGTTACTATGCATCCTAGGTAAGTAAATGTGTCTGTCTGTTCTAACTTCTGGTTCCTTACTGTTATTGGCTCAGGATTGCCCACATTTAGTGTCATGACCTCTGTCTTCTTCAAATTGATGTTCAGGCCAACCTGCTGGCCATACTTATTCAGTCTATTGGTTTTGTCTTGAATGTGTTGATGTGAATGCGCGAGTAGTGCAATGTCATCTGCATATTCCAGGTCTTCCAGTGTAGAAAACATTGTCCATCTAATTCCTCTTGGACTGCCCTCTGTTGTCTGGCACATCACCCAATCTATGACTGTCAAAAATAATGTTGTTGATAAGGGGCATCCCTGTCGTACTCCTGTTTTCACTTCGAAAGTTACATTACTCGATCCAACACTGCATGTAAAGTTAGAATAGAGGCTTTTTATGATGGAAAAAATGCGTCTGAGAATTCCATAAGCCCTCAGAATTTTCCATAGGCTGTCCCTGTGTATGTTTTAAAAAGCCTTTTCAAAATCAACAAAGTTAATGTACAGCTGCCTTTGCCATTCTGAGCACTGCTCTATAATGTTCCTGAGGGTAAATATATGATCTGCACATCTTCTGTTCTTTCTGAAGCCCGCTTGTTCTTTCCTCAGTTTCAAGAGCACCCATAAAAGGTGCATTTGCCATGGATAAGGAAGAAATACTGAGGGCGATTCATGTTCATCTATTAGATAGGACACTGCAATCAATGAATCATCAAGGCTAAGACTGCTGGAATTTGGCATCAAACGTAAGACCAGCAGGGATGGACATATGAGAGGACGCATCTGTTGTGTATACAACCAGTGTGCAACAGGAACAATTAGCATTCATACCCTTCAACATTTGCTGTGGGAGACTGAGCACCTACGGGTTTGCCTAGAGTGCAATGACGTTGATTCTGATTAACAATAACAATCATTCAGAAGAAAATCGTTATAGCAAAGACTGTTGAATGTGACATTGGACATACTAATATTTAACATGTATCACTCTTCCTTATACTTTCAACAACAACAAAAATTGAGTGAAATTTCTTGTGATATCAATATCACAAATAACCAGCATGTAACAAATTGTCTAAGATTTTGTTACCTATAATTCATTTCTCTTTTCAGATTGCAAAAGGAATATGGAACAGAAGATCCCATTTCTGGATCGAAAAATAAAACAGGACATCAGTACAGATTTTAAAGTGAATATTCTTTTTAAATTCTTGATAACAAATTTGTATACAGCCAAAATGAGTTAACCTGAGAAATCTGTTAAAATATTGTCCATTTAAACATTTTATTACTTATTGCTCATACTCCTTATGGACGATGTCATCAAGGCATGTAAGGAGAGAACAAGAAAGTATTCAGTGGGGTACTGGAAGATGAGACAGTTCTATATTTCAGAGCTGGCATTTGCTGATGATGTTGCAATGATTGCTAAATCAGAGGTACATCTCCAATCCAACCTGCAAGTCTGGAAGGAAGAGATGGAGAAGTGAGAGATGGTCATAAGCAGCTCTAAAAAAAACACTCCAAGGCGCTGATATGGCGAGAAGAAAGAAAGACATAGATTAGAGTCCGGGAGAACTCCTCCTGGAGCAGATGTCGACCACTTTAAATCTAATCTCGGAGCTATGTTATAGACAGTCAAAATGGAGGCATCAAAGAAGAGTTTGGCACACTCAAATCCTAGCAGAGCTGGGAGACCCAGGTATAAATAGCTTCTCCTCAGCGAGCAAGAGGAGAGTACTCTGAAACACGCTCAGTTGGCCAGCTACATAACCGCTACCCCTAAGCCCCAGTCCTCCACCTACAGTGTGATCAGCAGCTTGTCGAAGACAGTGGTATACCGCTCCACTCAGAAATGAGGTATCATGAGGCAATGACTACAACCCACAAAAGCCAGATCCAAACCTCAGAAATGAGGTATCTGAGGAAGGTGGTTGAAGTAACAAGAAGAGACATGGTACGCAACCAGACGATACGTCAAGGCCTTAAATCCTACCGCCTGCAGACCCAAGTAGAACAGTCCCAATTAAGATGGTTTGGCCATGTCTGCAGAATGGGAGAAGATCGGATACCACGACAAGCATGGGAAACAAAGAGTCAAGGATCCAGACTCCGAGGATGACCCAGAGTCTGCTGGGAGGACAACATTAGACAATCTTTGAAGGACCAAGTACTAGAATGGAACCAGGCCAGGAGGAAGACAGCCGATAGGATAGTCTGGCGCTCTCTCTTCCAAACTTCTACACCTCACGGTAGAAGGGGAACGACTAAGTAAGTAAGTATTACTTATTGCTATGTTTTTTTTTGTGTGTTTTTTTTCTTTTCTGTAATAGTGTAGTATATGTAAATGTAATATAACATCTTCATCAGGGACAGAAACATAAACAGTTGAGAAAAGAAAGTAATTTAAATACATAAAAATGTATCATGTAGTTGTCAGACTGGGACAATGTGTAAGACTTGTGGTTTGTTTTAAACTTGAATATGTTCTTCTTCTTTGTTCACCCTCAGAGGTCAACTTGAATAAGTTCAAAGTTCACCCTCAGATGTCAACTTGAATAAGTTCAAAGAAAGCAGTGGTCAGCCTGAGGCTGTTGATATCTCCGTAGATTTTCTCCAGGAATGGTACTGGTGATGGCCATATGCGTTTTCTGTGTTCCTCATATGTTGGGCACCTTTGAAGCAGATGTTCGGCAGTCATTTTATCAGTGCCACTGTCACACTCATCAGTAGTTCCTATCTTTAGTTTGTTGAATAGATGGTATCTCAATCTGTTATGACCTGTGTGAAGTCTGAAGATTACCACTTGTTCTCTTCTGCTGAGCTGGTAATAAGGATCATTTTTTTGTGTGACCTGGATGCTCTTCTTCCCACTTGTGCCTGTGCCTGCGCTTGATAAAACTCTTGGACTCCTCATAGGTTATATTTGTGTCAAGTTGAGGAAGTTTTCCCCCTTCCTTTGCCAATCTGTCAGCCTCTTCATTTCCAGGGATGTTGCAATGAGAAGGGATCCACTGTATCACAACTCTTTTGTACTGCTGATATAGTCTGTGAAGTGTTACTCTTAGGTCATCCAGTTCAGCATTACTTTGACTTTTTAATGTTGTAATCACTGACAGCGCATCTGAGAAGATAGCTACTGGTCTCTCTGAGCTTTCTTCTGTCATTAAAGAATTTCTGATGCAGTTTTATCTATTAATGGCCTCTGCCTCTGCTCTGAAGTTAGTTGAAAACCATTTTCCTCTTGCGACTGCTATTTTCTTTTGTGTGCCATTTGTTAATCTCAGGAAGACTCCCTCCACCCCCCATCTTCTGTTTGCATAGTTGCTTGATCCATCTGTGTACGCATGGAATCCAGGTGTTGCTTGGGTAATGTTTCTCTATATTTTGTGGTTAGGACTCTCCTTTCTGTTTCATTTTGGCTGTTCTTTTTCTCAATACCAGGAATGTTTTCTATCATTTCAGGGAAGCACTGTTGTTTCCAAATTGGTAGCTTGTTTGCAGTACATGTGCTTCTCTGTGGTGCAGAATGCTGGAGAGTTGCAGAGAGGGAGGTGTCGAGATTGTCCTCTTTTCACACAACATGCCTAAGAAAAATTTACCGAAACTTTTGGCTGGGTGCCATCACTAGCCAAGATCTGCTTACTCGTAGCAAGCAAGAGGACATGCACACCATCATAGTTGGCAGACGCTGGAGCTGGGTTGGTCATGTCCTCAGAAGAGACCCTGATGCCATCACAAGAACAGCTTTGCTTTGGACCCGTGGGGGGGAGCGAGAGAGAGGCCGAACGGGGACAACCTGGCTGAGGACTGCGGAGGCTGGGATGCGGGGGGTGAACCGGGTTTGGGGCACTGTGCGAAGGATGGCCACCAACCGAACAAAGTGGAATCAGTTTGTTGGCGCCCTACAAGACGCTACTAGGCGTGATGGCCACTGACTGCTTTGACGGTCGGCGGCTAAGGATCAAAGAAGAAGAAGAAGAAGTGCAGTACATATTGGTGTAGCTGTTGACATTGCGTTAATGGGGTCTGCTCTCATCTTTGTTTTGACTGTCTCTACAAAGTTGCTTCGCTTCAGTCTTCCCCTTCCAAGTCCATTTATTCTCTGGTGCATTGGGTGGTCTATCAGCCTCCTGAATTTCTCGGCTTGTTGCTGGGCTCTGTTATCTCTTCTATCCTCCATAGGTTGGAGGTGAGTAATCTTTTCCAACTCTTTTTGGCCGTTGACTTCATGCCCCCTGTTATGATTCTCATTTCTTGGTTTTGGGTTCTGTTTATTTTGTCAAAGTTCTACTTGGCTGCCGTTGACCATGCTGCAATGCCGTATTCTAGGACTGGTCTCACTCGCCAAGTATATAGCTTTTTTAGTACTCTCTCATCTGCTCCCCAACTCTAGCCAGCAAGTTTTTTCATGATTGCCATTCTCTGCCTTGCTCTTGTCCTGTTTTTCTCAATCTGGGTTTTCCAAATCATGAATATGTTCAATATTTTGTTTTCAGGGACACACAGTGAAGATAGAAAGTGAAGCTGAGGAAGATGGTCATGTTCCTGCAGGGAGAGAGAGTATGAGGAGCAGTTTCACATCTGTATATCCTGCTTGGGACAATTTACTCAGTAATGCTTTACAACTTTTTAACAAAAATGTAACTTGTGCTCAATATGTTACCACTTTCAACAAATATGTAACATAATAAGTGTCATTTATACACATCCACCACAAACATCATAATTTTTGTGTGTTTGTACTCTATATGCACGCATGTGTGTGCGGTTTTTTTTTTTTTTTCAATTCTAGTTCTTTTTTGGCTACCTTTATTCCAGACAGAAAATCCCTTGCAACAAATTTTACATGTTTGGGGCAGTGGCGTACCGAGGATTTTTAGTGCCCGGGGTGAGCCAGGACAAATTGCATCCTCTGTCACCGCCAGATAAAAATCACATTTCATATTGTAGACAAATCAAAAGACGGTTTAAAGAACAATCAAGCACTGTTATGACTTTTAAATTGTATTAATCCATTAAACTGTCAAGTGCATTTGTACTGTGGTGTCATGGCTATTTTTAGAATTTTGACTAGTTCCAATAAAGTACCAGAAACAAATAGAAAATGAAGTCAGAGGTCCATATAAGTATACATTTTCTGAAAGCATATTGGATAAGGATTCATATGGTACTAATTTCAAAGTATTTGAGCATTTTGTATGGTGACCTTGACCTTTACACAGTGAATACAATTATTTATGTAACTTCTGCTTTCAACCTACCCCCACATTGACTGGTTCTGTTTATCATCTGAATAAGTTTACAGACACTGCAAACAATATTATTTCAGAAAAAGTATAGTTAAATGGTTTTATTATGAAAACTAATTTTTTTGAATTTTTTTCACTTACAACCTTAAAAAAATGCCTTTCTACCCACATCAAAGATTGACAAAAGAAATTCATATGTTTCAATTGACTACTTCTTTTTCTTGTTGTTTATCTTCATGACATGGACAAAACAATTACAGATAGCGTTACTTGATTTTATTCTCTTTTTCTTTTTGGATTAAGTCCTTGATCAGTTTTGTGAATGAGGTTGGGTTCACAATGTTCATGACACCCAACTTTGGGTTCACAATGTTCATGACACCCAACTTCTGGTTCACAATGTTCATGACACCCAACTTTGGGTTCACAATGTTCATGACACCTAACTTTGGGTTCACAATGTTCATGACACCCAACTTTGGGTTCACAATGTTCATGACACCTAACTTTGGGTTCACAATGTTCATGACACCCAACTTTACATGCCGGACACCAATGTCGTGTTTTTTTTCTGCCTTTACTGCTTTTGTTGTCCTTGCTTCTGTCACTGCAAACATAGCAGTCTTTTTCTTTCTTTTAAACTAAAATAAATAGGCGATGCAATGATGTACCCCCCCTCCTGGCATGAGCTGCCAAACACGAGGTTGAATTGTTGTAGGCTGCCGAGATTCACGGTGATTGCTGCAGAGAAATTCCACTATTGACAGAATATATTTATCTCTCTCGAGTCTTATGTTCTGAGTCACAGTCAAGTTGTACAAAATTCATGAGTTCAGAATAGACATATCTATTATATTCTGAAAGATTTTCTTCCAGTAGCATCTGGTGGACCTTTCAGACACTAAGTGGCATATCTGCTTGTCACTAATGTCCACCCCACCCATGTAAGAATTGTAGTCAAAAATGGATGATGGTTTTTTTTTTTTTGCCTTCCCTCTAATGATCTTTTGCTCAACTACTGCATTGTGAGCTGTAGTCAGTAGAAGCACTGGCTTGGTTTGAGATTTCTCTGAATGAAAAGCACAGCATCTCTCCTTTGCACTAAAATGTGTATTCACCAACTTGAAGCTTTGAGGTCTTTTCCTCAGGTAAGCCTCTTGAATTGACTTGTCCTGTCCTTGTCAATAATGTTCTTTTCTCTAGAAGAATATTTTGGAAGCTGTTAATGATTTCTTAAAATAAAATTTGGATCAGATCATAGTCTACTGCTTTCACTGTCCACCTTTTGCCATCCAAATTGGTCAGTGACAACACTATACCCAGGGCTAGATTCAGCTTCATCTTCGCTACTACTTGATCCACTTTCATCATTAATATGTGGGATGTCTGCAAAGTCATTGTCAGAATCACTATTTTCCATTTGAAAAATGTTAAATAATGATGGTCTAGATTTATTTCCAAGTCCTGATGAAAATTCAAACAGCATCAAACAAGATAACAGTCGAAAAAAAATTGAGAAAAATTTCAACCAGATTGAACACAGTGGAAAGCGATAAAAACACATGTTTACACCATGCTCAAACACTGGAATGGATGGGAAATATATTTTTCAAAGTTATTTCTCCTTTGCACACGAAAAAACTTTGAGTCGCATTTGTAATTACAATTTTACTAACGGCCAATTTAGCTGGTCATAACACCACAGAAAGAAACATAATGGCCGAACATCGGCCGTTATGACAGTTATAGGTTTAAGAACACAAGGATGAATTACTGGGAAAATAAATACACAAAATACATAAACCTCTCTTTCTAATGATTACAATGTAAAGGTATATAGAGGAGCAGATGTAGTATCAGATTATGATCTTCTGTTAGCACCATCTTTTGCTCCAAAAATACAACTCAAAAAATTGTGTATAATATGGAATATCCAAGAAATAAGAGACAAAGTTTGAGTCACAGTGTACAACACAGACCAATTACTCCAACAACTGGATGATGAAGCAGATATGGGAGACCACTGGCAACAAGTAAAAAATATATGAAATGGGACTTTTGGACAGGTACTGGGAAAAAGAGAACATCAGCACAAACCATGGATAACAACAAAAACCATAAACAAGATAAAAGACAGGAAAAACAAGAAAACAGATAAAACCAGAAGCTCCAAAGCCAAGGCTCATGAAGTGTACCTAGAAGAAAACAAAGAAGTAAGAAGAAACATCAAAAGAGACAAGAGGAAGTATATTTAAGAGTTGGTAAGGGAAGCAGAGGAAGCTGTAGCCAACAGAAATATGAGGAACCTGTACAACAACACAAAGAAGCTAAGAGGGAGATATAAGCAAGCAAATAACCTCATCTGAGGTTTGCCAGACTGACCTAGAGTGCATTGTTTGTGTCAGGAGCAGCTTGCAGCAGAGGTGAAATTACCGCCACCACCGAAAGAAAAAATACCAGCAGAATGGAAGGAAGGTTATCTAGTTAAGTAACCTAAGAATGGAAATTTACAAGAATGCACACATTATAGAGGAATAATGTTACTGACAGTGCCAGAAAAAATACTTAATATTTACTTAGTCATCAATCTTCTACAATGAGGTTTGGAGGAGGGAGAACCATACTATTCTATCAGCTGTCTTCCTTATGACCTGGTTCCAATCTAGTCCTTGGTCCTTCAGAGACTGTCTAATGTTGTCTTCCCAGTGGACTCTGGGTCATCCTGGAGGTCTGGAACCCTGGCTCTCAGTTTCTCATAATTGCTATGATAGCTGATCTTCTTCCATTCTGCAGACATGTCCAAACCATCATAGTTGGGACAGTTCTACTTGAGTCTACAGTGGCTGGGTATTGAAGCATTGCCAAATCGTCTGGTTGCTGACCATATCTATTCTTGTTACTTCAACCACCTTCCTCAGGTACCTTATTTCTGATGTTTGGAGCTGGCTTATATTTGTTGTAGTCATTGTCCATGACTCACATCCATATGTCAAGACTGAAATATAAATGGAGCTGTATACAGCTTTCTTTGTTTTCTTGCTAACTTCTCTTCTGCTGAAGAATCTTTGATTTATGGCCTGAAAAAGTCTCCCAGCTGCTGCACTTCAGGCAGCTAACTTTTCTTTGATGCCTCCCTTCCGGTCTGTAACAACTCTGAGGTACTTAAACTAGATTAACCGCACCAGGATCTGTTCTCCCAGCTTAATCTTCTTTCCTCTCGTGATATCATGTTGGTGTTTGTTTTGAAACTGCTGATGACCATCCCTCTCTTCTCTAGCTCTTCCTTCCAAACTTGCAGGTTGGACTGAAGATGTTATCTGATTTAGCAATCAGGGCAACATTGTCGGCAAATGCCACCTCTGAAATAAGATCTGTCTCATCTTCCAGTACCCCACTGAATACTTTTTGGTTAGGAAAAGTATTAAACAGAATAATCCTTGGGAGATTAAAAGAGTCCACAGACAAACAGTTGAGAAATGTTCAAGTAGGTTTTTGGCAGAACAATCCTGTACAGACCTGATAGCCACATTGAGAATAATAGTTGAACAAAGTCTGGAATGGCATTCACTGCTATACATTGAATTTGTGCACTATTAAATGTCATTTGATAGTGTAGACAGAGAATCACTTTGGAAAGTGAAGGAACATTATAGAGTTCCTATGAAGAAAATTTACTTAATAAATAAGGCTTATGAAGACATTACATGCAGAGTTCTTCATGAATGACAACTTACAGAACCATTTCCGATTAGAATGGGTATGTGTCAGTGATGCCTCTAGCCTCCATTTATTTACTTACTAGCAATAAGTGGTGTTATAAAAACATTGACATCACACAACAGAAATGCAATCCAGTGTAATCTGACTAAACAGCTTGATGATCTAGATGTTGTAGATGACTTGACTCATCTGTCCCATAACCATAATCAGGTGCAAGATAAAATGATAATACTCAATAAGAATTAACAAGTTGGTCTGAAAATACACAGGGACAAGACAAGGATAATGAGAATAAATGCAAGATTTGATAACAAGGTTGTACATGAAGAAACACCACAACTAAAAGATGGTAGAATCATACAGATATCTTGGCAGCAATACAGACAAAGTTGGAGGGACAGACAATAATATCAAAATATGAATACAATAAAGTAAGAAGAGCTTTCATTGGGAAACATATGGAGGTCAAAGGTCATCAAGTCTGACTTGAAAATAAGAATGTTCAACTCAAATGTCAAGTCAGTCCTATTGTATGGCTCTGTCAAGTCAGTCCTATTGTATGGCTCTGTCAAGTCAGTCCTATTGTATGGCTCTGTCAAGTCAGTCCTATTGTATGGCTCTGTCAAGTCAGTTCTATTGTATGGCTCTGTCAAGTCAGTCCTATTGTATGTCTCTGTCAAGTCAGTCCTATTGTATGGCTCTGTCAAGTCAGTCCTATTGTATGGCTCTGTCAAGTCAGTCCTATTGTATGGCTCTGTCAAGTCAGTTCTATTGTATGGCTCTGTCAAGTCAGTCCTATTGTATGGCTCTGTCAAGTCTGTCCTATTGTATGGCTCTGTCAAGTCAGTCCTATTGTATGGCTCTGTCAAGTCAGTCCTATTGTATGGCTCTGTCAAGTCAGTCCTATTGTATGGCTCTGTCAAGTCAGTCCTATTGTATGGCTCTGTCAAGTCAGTTCTATTGTATGGCTCTGTCAAGTCAGTCCTATTGTATGGTTCTGTCAAGTCAGTCCTATTGTATGGCTCTGTCAAGTCAGTCCTATTGTATGGCTCTGTCAAGTCAGTCCTATTGTATGGCTCTGAAAGATAAAGAACAATAAGAAAAGTTACAGACTTCCATAAATGGGTGCTAACATAGAATATAAGGTTTGAAATGGTATTACAAAGTCACAAATGTGGAGCTGATGACAAGAACCAGACAAGTGCCAGTGGAACAAGAGATGAGAAAAAGATGTTGGTGATGGATACAACACACATTGATGAAACCTGTTCACTCTCCACATGTAAGCCTACCTTGCCGTGGTTGGAGAGCTTGAGCGCCTCAATGATCCCGGGAGCTATGCCGGCGGGAGTTTTACTCCTGGCAGGGTCACCCAAGCCGGACAGGTCCTGGGTGAGGGGCCAGACTAAATGGGCTGAGGAGTGGGTGGAACCCTATAGGTGTAGATGCAGAACCCACCGGCGAGTGGTACATGCTCTGGTCTGCACCAATCCACCCCCACTTCATGGGTTAAATGCTTTCTTGCCTCATTCTTCACTGTTTGTCGTCTATCACGCCCATGGCGACCGTTGCCTCAATTGGCTGTGTGTGGTGTACCCGGAAACGGGGCCTCCCAGTACTGAGGCAAAGTTAAGTCCCCGATGTCACTTATCGGTGCAGAATTGAGAGAGATGGCTGAGCATCACAATCCCTCCTGTGTTGCAGCATGATGAGAACCCAGCATTGCACACTGAGCTTGGGGGGATCACTTGGGCACCAGACTTAATACTGGCTCTTGACTGGATGGCCGCATGCAGGAGATTTCTACAATGGAGGGTTGGCAGGTGGTGGGTATCGGGAAGTGGCTCTGTGCAGGACGTGAGGATTCCTTGGGAGAGCCCAGAACCAGAGCACAGCATTGTGCAAGCTCTGCATAGTTGGAGAGCCCCCTGGATGACGGGGAATGCACAGTGTGCTACCCCACCTATCCCCAACTGCTAACTTAGAACCAGAAGTGGGGTCCTCTGTATGCGTGCCAGGCCAGGATAAAATGCCTGGGAAAGAGACTGGAGCTCAGAACTCCCTAACTCAAAGTTGCAGGATGGCAGAAAAGCCACGGGAAAGACAGGGCTATTTTGAAGATAACGCAACCATATTTTCACCATACGAGCTCGGACGCCGCCTCGGTAAACAAGGTCCGCGCAGAGCAGTGACACCCCCAGGCTGCTTGCGAATAGTCTACTACTGGGAACATAAACAGATTAGGGATGAGCCCACTCTCCCGTTGAACAGGTGCTAAAGTCGTAGATACTGGGCCAGAAGGCGCACCGGAAACCACAGTATCATGCAACTCGCTTTTTTTTTTTTTTTTTTTTTTCTATGGAGAGTACACCGTCAAATAAATCTCGTTCTGGTGCTCGCCCTGTGGAGCTCCACCAGGCAGGTGCAGTGCCGGGCTCTGAGCCTCGACAGAGCCCACCCTCAGCTACTGGAGGACCCTCTAGACCGTCTTGTGGAGTCAACAGACGGCGGAGGAGAACTACTGACCAAAACAAAACAGAAAAAGAGAAACCCAGAGTGCCACTTGTCATGATGCACTGGAATGCAGAGGGAGTGAACAGCAAGCAGGCTGGATACAGCAAAAAGACAGAGCTGGAAAACATCTTGTATGAGAAGCAAGTCAGTGTTTGCTGTATCCAAGAGACTCACTTGAAAGCAGATCAAACCTTTAAAATAAGGGGATATCAATGCTTCAGATCCGACAGACAAGATAGACGAAAAGGAGGAGTACTTACTCTTGTAAGGAATAACATTCCTGCACACGAAAGGAAAACCTTCATGGATGGAGCAGAATATCAGCTGCTGCAGATAAAGGTAGACAAGATGGAAATAGAACTCCTGAACTATTACTGTCCGAACAACAAACCCCTGAGTCTCAGCTCTATACAGGTACCAGCCACCAACTTTATAGCAGTTGGAGACTTTAATAGCCACTCCCAGAGCTGGGGCTATAACCATCTGGATCACAGAGGTGAAGAGGTTGAAACTTGGCAAGATGATCACTCCCTAATCCTAGTCAATAATGCCACAGATACTCCTACCTTCTACTCCAGAGGATGGCACACAACCTCAACACCAGATCTTGCCTTCTCCACACCAGATATAGCTGGATCTATTAGTAGAGAAGTAGGAGACCAACTAGGGGGAAGCGACCATCGCCCAATCTTTCTTACTGTCCAGAGTGCAACTCTCAGTACAGGCCCAGCCATTACAAGATGGAACACAAAAAAGCCAACTGGGGTTTATTCAGGCATCAGGTGAACACGCTGCTGTCTACCCTCAAGGTACAGAACAGAGACATTAATGAAGTGGTAAAAGACTTCAACAGATGCATACTACAAGAACGTCAGGAAGCTATGGACAAGGCTAGAAAGGACGCAGAGTCTCAGCCTTCACTTGAAACTCACAACAAATGGAAAAAGGCTGTAGCAGAGTTTCAGAGAACAAAGCTAGAAGAAAAAAAAGCGGAAAAAGCTGGAGAACTAAAACGGCATCGCTGAACCTTGAGAAAGACGGAAACTTTGGAGATTAGTCAAGTCTCTAAATGAAGAGCATTCCTCACCAAGGCAGACTATCACATTGGATGAAGGTGGCAAACTTTTCAGAGGAAAACAAGCTGCAGACTTGTTTGCTAGAAGATACAGTTCAGCAAGCAACTTTTCCCATTAACATAGACACATCAGAGAGAGATTAAGAAAAGAAATACTGGCAACCATGGGACAGACAGATACTCCTGCCCCAATGAGGGAACCCATCACACTAGGAGAACTACAGAAGGCTATTTTTCAAGCTTAAGTTTCAAAAGTCACAACCGGCCAGCAGACAAAATGCAGCAACCAGCAGCTGGTTGAAAGGAACGGTAGTAAATAATCTACTAAAGTAGCTGCAGTTACCAGGCCAATTAGATCAGCAGCTGAATAGTCCACAAAACTGCTTGGTGCCGGAGATATTGCTACAGAAAGTTACTTACTTGGCTGCAATAAAACCATGAGAAGGAACGGTGTGGACCCCAATTGCGAAATGGAGAGAAGCCATCAACAATACCAGTCATACTTGCCAAAGGAAAGTCCCAATGCTCTTGGTAAAAAGTGTAAGACCTCAAGAGGAGTAAATTTCCCCAATCAGTCTGTTATACAAAAAGATTCCCTGCAGGAGCGAATTAAAGCTGAACAAATATAGCAGTGTTCTGACCTAGTACTCTGGTGCCTGATGAAATTGACAAGGGTTACACCCTGAAGTAACCTTATAGAATGCAACGCGGACGACAAGCAGACAATGTCTAAAGGTCAAAACTAAGGCCAGAGAAATGGCTCATCTTACAATAAACACAGACAAATGACCTCCACAAAACTGTTCCATACCTATTCCCCATTAATGACAAATCAGCTAACATACACCTGGGAAAGAAATGACGTGAACTCTGGCTGGTGATGAAAATGAACGGCTTACCGTGGCAGACACTTCTTGGGAGTGAAATTTGACCAAAGGCTTTAACATGAACGAACATAAGCTTATTGGGACAATTCAGAAGGAAAGGCCCGAAGACGACTAGGCATACTCAGAAAATTAGCAGGTACCAACAGGGGAGCAAATGAACGAAATCTAAAGAAGATTTATAATGGAGTAATAAGACCACACTTAGAGTTTAGCTCAGCAGCATGGTCATCAGCTGCTAACTCACATCTGCAGTCTTTGGACAAGGTGCAAAATCAAGCTCTCAGGCTCATTACAGGAGCCATGAAAACTACACCAATAACAGAGATGCATAAGGTTGCTGGATTACAGACATTGTCCCATAGAAGAGACACAAAAACCATGATCCAGATGGAAAAGTACAACAGTATGCCAATGCACCCAATGAAGGCAAGACTAGATGATCTGGCATTGGGACGTTGTAGTGGTGTTGATGGTATTGTATGATGGTGTTATTACTACATGTAACTTGTATGAGGCCAGCTGTGAAGGCTCCTGAGATAAAATGTAGTTGAGAATTATCAGAAGGCCTTTCTTGCTACCACTACGACCTCACACTTAATTTTTTTTTTCTTAATGAATGTGGCTACGTAAAGTGTCTAGGGTAATGATGTGTAATGTGGTGTGTTAGTTATAAATACACCCACAGACATTTAAGAAGACTAATAAGATTAACAAGTGTTAAAATACACTGAACTAAATCACGTGTATAAAGTTTTTGATATAATTATATTACATTTATTGGTTCTGGATCAAGTTTTATGTGACCAGAACTTGTTTTAAAAGAAGGATTGAAAATTTATGAAAAAAAATGCATGGAATGTTACATAATAAATGCAAGAGCGTACCTATTTAAGTACTAGACTAGTTAGTTTTATTAAAAAAAGTTCGAGTAGTCATCTCTCTGGGAGGATATTTACTGTTTGTGCTGTTGGGGTGGCCTCATCACACCTGTCTATATTGACTACACAATGTCCAGAAAATGGTGGGAATTTTTACGGGGATATTAGTCACTACCAATAGTTGGTGAATGTCCAGCAGACCAGAGGCTCACTCATCTTTTTGTAGCTCTGGTGCTGAAAACTTGCGGTCCCACCTCTCCGTGCTGGCGGGCAATAATGGTGGTCTCTGTCACAAGAACTGCACAGATACACTCGAGTACAGTCACCCACCGAATAGACTCTGCTTTGTTGTCGATAGAAACTCACAGCTCTGCAATCAAAGTATGGGCCATGTGTCAAAATCTATTCTCTACCCACGTCTGGACACAACACTGACACAACAACCACATCATACAGACAGGTCAGATCTCTCTGACCAAACAGCACAGTTACCATGGTGGGCCTACATCAGACAGATCCTCCCAGACCATAGATTCTGAGAAATATTTATTAGTTGTCGGCCCTAAAAGAAGATAGGTAATCTGTTTCATCGCTTAATATATCTTGCATAATCCTTGCTGTAGTTTATGTACCTTGTTGGACCCTAGACCCTGACTTGGGCGGGGGGTCTAGAGCAAATCCCTACTTGTTTGTAAGGCTAGATTTTGATATGGCAGTATCAAATCACTCGAACATGAAACAATATTCAAAATATATAAAGAAATAATTTCAATCTTACCAGATTATGAATAATTAACACAGAAGTGCTAGCAAAACTCAGCTGAGCTGCTGGCTATAGGATGGCGTCCCTAAATTTAACTCACTGTCTTTCATATGGGAAAACACCACACTTTAAAATCTGTGTCTAACACTGAACAATTATTGAAGAATGACCCCAAATGCGCTCTGAGCGCTAATGATATGATTGTCTGTGGCCAATCACTGCCGAGGTTTATTTTTAATTTCAAATTTCCTCACTAAAGTCATTTCAGTCAAGCTTCAGTCACGTATGGATGGTTATCTGTTAGTCTGTCCGTCTCTACTTGTGTTTCAAAAAAAAAAATGTGCTTGATTTTTGAAGCAACCTTTCTCTCCCCTTAAAATTTTGTCGTAAAAAGTTATATTTAGCCTCAGCTACCACCAATGTCCCTTCACTTCTATGCCAAGTAACTTTGAACACCTGCGTCCCCAAGGTCGTGTTTTGCGTGCAAATCACGACACTTTTTATTCAAGGCAGTCTCTAGATGATGTAAACTACACTGTCCCTTGTCATTATCTTCAATATTCTATCTATCCGTTTGTAAAATTAAGATCATATTATTTCATTGCTCAGAATAGGCCATCCGGCCAGCTAATTTTTATATTCCTAACATTAATATTAAGAAAAATTACTTTTTAAATTTTTGTAATATTCCTAACATCTGCGTTTTAGCCGCTGAATTCAAATCAAGGCTTGGTATCGCAAAACGTCCAATTCCGTACCTCGTGTCAATTTGGGGGACGTGAATTTTTACTTTCCTCCATCCCCCCCCCATTGCGTCTCCTTAGCCTTTCCAGTCATATTTTTTTTCTTTTGATCCGCCGTTCCCCTCCTGTCTAGCAAGTCAATTTTATGGAGGGTGATGACCCGCGGTCTAGGCGATCATGTACATCAGCAGCCTACGCATTATGTTTTTATCCTTAAATGTTATCTTTTGAGTATTTTACCGTTGTATCTCTGTCAATTTCACTACAGACGTCTAAAGCGTAGCAGCTTTGTGCATCGGGGGAAAAGACTTATAAGACAGCATCAAGAAGACCTATCCATGAAGACAACACCACTGAAGCCCACCCTATACCCTGTACCATGGGAGCAGGCCAGCAGTGCCCTCCAAATTAATACAACAGTCAGTGGTCTCACAAGTGGATGTGAGTATAATGATCTGCAAAAACGAACTGCTACATTGAGTATGATCCAAGAAAGCTATCCCGATCAATCATGGATACATGCCTATACAGATGGATCAGCAACTAATGCTGTTAGGAATGGAGGTGCCGGTATCTTTATCTCATATCCTGACAACCACTATGAGACTAGGCACATTCCCACCGGTAAATTCTGTTCCAACTATACAGCTGAGGTTCAAGCTCTAGAGCAAGCTGCAAATATGATTTATAACACCAACTCTGACTGCCACCAGGTGGTCATCCTCACAGATGCACTGTCTGTCCTGCAAGCTCTCAAGGGTGGTAAACTCCCGCATCTGAGAAATGAACTAAACAAGGTAGCTGCCAAAAAGAGAACCATACTTCAGTGGGTACCATCTCATTGTGGTGTACCCGGAAATGAAAAGGCAGATAAACTTGCAAAAAAGGGAGGAGAATGTGAACAAGAAGATAATGAAGTCACATACTTTGAGAAAAAGAGAGCTATCCAGACTATCAGAAGAGAACAGAACCAACCCAAAGACGACTATCACACTCTCGACCGGCAGGGACAGACAACTATTTTTCGACTCAGGACACGGCATAACAAACTGAATAAACACATGCACAAGCTACGATTGTCTGCTTCACCACTGTGCACATGTGGATTAAACGAACAAACTGCTGAGCATGTTCTACAGGACTGTCCTCTGTATGACCAGTTAAGAAAGATATACTGGCCCAATGACTCAACACTAAACTCAAAGCTATATGGAGTTAAAGAGGAACTTCAAACAACAGTCGAATTCATCATGAGAACTCGTCTGACGGTGTAATCATCAAAGATGCGATCGCATGAAGAAGAAGAAGAAGTCATGTGACAGGAGAACATGAGCTGCTGTCATGTGACAATAGAACTTGAGCTGTTGTCATGTGACAGGAGGACTTGGCATGTGTATGTTGAAAGCCTATGCTCCTTGGGGAGCTAAAGGATATATTGATTATTGACAGCTGTTTGCAAGCGACACTTTAGTTTTACCTTACCACGCTAGCGAGACAGAGGTCACAGGGTCAAATTCCTAACTGGGAAAAATGTGGTGGTGCTTATTTTTCATAGGGGTTAATTAATGCTTTTAGGTTTGTTTATTATTATAAATACTGGCTTTTATTTTGTGTTAAGTTAGACTCGAAATGTTAGAGTAAATTTTAGAAAAAAAAATGAACATTTCATCACAATTAGAACAGAAGATATGGTAATCTGAAATAGTATAAAAAGTAAGTTTTTTTTATATTTTTGTATGGTTTGTTTCTTGTGCAATAAACTAAAACGGGATCATTCGATATGCATAAAAGTTACAGAAATCAAAAGTAGAAAACCAGCAGAAAATGGATCTCATAATTTTCTTTTAGATTCGTGCGTCAAACACGAATTACTGAAACGTTAAATTGCAAATCCACATTTATTACCTTAAAATAACACACCAAATTGTGCCCATACCATGAGAGCTAACAATTATCTCTCAATCATACATCACGATGTTCATAATTTTCTCTAGCCCCAAAATTTTGCCCAATTATCATTCACACTTCCTTTTTTTTTATAGGAAGAATCTGTAACAAATGAGTTTCCATTATAAGATAAAACACTCTATACAGAGCAAAACAACAGGAATTTTAATTGTGAAGTTATATTTTTAATACCGCGGGTGCGTCTTTCAATTTTGGAAATAGTGGAATGTACAAATTCTCCTCCTTGCTCTCCATGCATGCCTATTCCAAAGTCATGAGTTCTGATCCAGTCTGAGCAATGTTTTTCTAATATGTGCTGTTTAGGCTTTGTCTTATTGGGGAATAGCTTTCTGAACAAAGACATATATGTCTCTATTGATGCTGTTATTGATGATATTGATTCTTTACTAATAGGTTTACTGTGTAATATGTTGTTGTGTACTTTCTCAAATGCTTCGTTCAGTGAGTTGAACTGTTCTTGGGCAATAAAAGCTATGTCAGTTATATCTTGTTTGTTTGTAATTTTCAGTGTTTGTGTAATGATTGCTCTTGTAAGATCTTTATACACTTTTTGTGTGAGATATATGTGGCAGTGATTCCCTATGAATGCTCTGCTATGATAAGCCTGTGGTATGATTTTGTGTTTGGCTAGTACCTTGTTCAAGTGTGAGCAAACTGGACCAGACCTAGCACACAGATCTTGAAACTGAAGTTTGGCCAGTGCATCTTGTGATTTTCAAGTTTAATTTTAAAACAATCTGTCTCCTCCATATCCTCACAAAGTTCAATACCTGCCTGAAAAAATTCAATTTTAGCTTCTAATTCTTCTGCCTGTTTCCAGTTCCTACCAAATCTCTTCAAGTTCTCTAGGTACCACAAAGTGATTTTTGTTTGCACAGAAACACCAGAGAAAACACTGCAGTTTGGAAGCTCTTGGAAAACCATGAAATTAGGTACTTTATATTTTAAAATCGGACAAAAAATAAAAAAGTTACAGCATTTTTAAAAGTGTAGGGACTTTCGCAAAGTTGAAAAAGTTACATCACACCAACTTCAGAGTGCTCCCGTTTTCTTAAATATAATCTTGGAACCTTCTCTGACAAACAGCGTACAGTCTGCTATACACTGAATACATAAAGAAAACTATAGGGCTACATCATGAATAATTATCAATATATTTGAGACCAAAAATTGCAAATCAATTCCAAAAAATGTAGTATTTTGCATGAACATCAATTTTCACATCATCATATTTCAAGAAATATAAAAGGTACAAGCTTTAAATATGCACATATTAATCTGCATACTACACAAATACAACCCAATTTTTTTCAGAGGATTTGAACATCTGTTTGTTCTTGTATAATTTTTTAAAATATGTCCAGAGGGGAAGAAAAAGAATGTGAAAATTAATAAAAATATTCTTTTGAAAATACTGTCCATATCTCATTTTAAAAATCATTTGTAGGCAATAATTAACATCTAAACAATAATTAACAACATCTAAACACTATTTTTTGATAAAACAACTGGTTAATAGCATTAAAAAACATTTTTTTTATACCATCGTAGTGTGAGTCATATGCAACAGTAAAATTCCAGAAGTGAATTTTCTTTACATGTATAGAGCATTACATGTACTATTATTATATCATACATGTAGTGCATTGAAAATCAGGACGAACCTTAAAACTTGAAATATATATATATAGTACTAATGTTTGCTTGTATCTTTTGTGGATTCTCAAACATCTTGGTGTATATATTGTATCGGCTACCTGTTCTAGAAGTCTGTGGTGTTTCAAAACAATGCCTGATAAAATATGAAGGTAAGGAGGAGCTACATATTCAATTTCAATTTCTAACATTTGTTTGTGTAAACAATTATGGCAACGTGCCACTTGCCTTTTATTCCCTTTCCCATATTTCATATATCTATTGTAATCTCTTATCAACATGGCCAAACTTCATGGTTTGCAAGTTGTATGCTCTCTGGATGTCTTTATTTCCTTGTTTTACTGGAGACACCACAGACATGGGTATGTTCCTTGAGCTCTGGACAAACCAAACATTTTCATCAAAAAGTCATAATCCCTGAATACGAAAACAACATTTTTGCCCATCCCACTCTAAATCTTTTAGTGACTCTATCTGAGCTTTCATGCCATTCAAAAATATTTCTAAATTATCATATGTATCTCTGACTCTAGCCATTGATAAAAGGATGGTATTAGATTTAGAATTCGGTTTCTCTAAATTTACTACCTGCATTGTAACTCTGATGCTTCCCTATTTATGATCGTCCCCAATTTTAAGCCATACATCATTTTCTGGAATGGAACCCTTATGCCACGTTAATAAGCTCACTCTCTTGTAATCTTCAAGAAACCACATAAATCTTTGATGCATGCAAATGGTGTCTCTGCCATCAATGGTACCTATACCTTGTAGCAGTATGGCAGCTTGTGTACCCTGACAATCCCCAGAGTTATGCCAGTGGGAGATTTACTCCTGGTAGGTTCAACCAAGCTGGACTGGTCTGCGTTTGTAGGGGTCAGACAAAAGCTGGTACTCTGGTCCTCCAGGTTGGGGGTTTTAGCACAGGGCCGACACCCCTGTCTATGTAAAAAAAATTGCACATTACGGAAACAACAATAAATGGAAAAACTTTGCTGCGGGACAGACATCCGGAGTCTCAGGCTCGTATGACTGACAGTGGTGAAAGCCAAAAGGAAGCCACTGGCATGAAAACGAATGCCCTGACCACAAAACACGAAACCAGAATTGGTTTTTGGAACGTCAGAACTATGACTGAGGCAGGAAAGCTGAGACAAATCACAGCAGAGATGAGGAACTACAAAGATACATATCCTGGAATAAATTGCGAGAAGCAGATCGACAGGTAGGGGGAGAATAAAAACAGCTACAGGGGAAACAGTACTTTATTCTGGCAGAGAGGATGGTCAGCACAACGAAGGTATAGCCATTATCCTGAAGAAAGGAATGGAAAGGTCTTTACTGGAATGGAAACCCATCAACAACAGACTGATAAGAGCAAGACTAAGAGGGAGGTTTACCAACACAACAATCATACAATGCTATGCACCAACAAACGACAGTGATGAAGAGATCAAGGATGAGTTCTATCAACAGGTACAAAAAGAAATGGAAACTACACCCAGGTACAATCTCATTATAGTAATGGGAGACCTAAATGTGAAAGTGGGAGCACACAATAATTATAACGAAAGAGTAATGGGGAAATGCGGCAGTGAAACAGCATATGAGAATGGGGACAAATTAATAAGCTTCTGCAGTATTAACAACCTGGTCATTGGAGGAACACTTTTTCCACACAAGGAAGTGCACAAGTTAACATGGGAATCACCAAACGGACAAGACAGAAACCAGATAGATCACATAATGATCAATGGCAGATGGAGACATGCACTACAAGACGTGAAAGTAAGAAGAGGCACAGATGTGGGAAGTGATCATCACCTAGTAGTAGCAAGACTGAAAGTAAAACTCAGAGCTGCTGGACCAGTTGCAGTCAAACAGAAAAGATACAACATCACGAAACTGAAGGATCCCCTCACCAGAAAAGCTTTCATGGTCGACGTAAAGAAAAAATATGAGATTTTCAAAAGCCAGGAAAGAACAGAGACCGATGATGTTGACCAGAGATTCAACACCCTCTCAACAATATACAAGGAAAGCAGCAAGTCATGCTTGGGATTCCAGGAAAGAAAGAGCCAAGACTGGATAACATCCGATACGCTAAACACCATAGCGAAGAGAAAGGAAATGAAAAGAAAGAAAACAGAAGCTAAGTCTCCCAGATTAAAGGCAATATATAGTGAACAGTACAGTCAGCTGGACAAGGAAGTTAAACGTCAAACCCGTGCTAACAAAAGGACATTTCTGGATGACCTTGCAAGACAGGCAGAAGAGGCAGCACTGAGAAATGAACAAAGCACAGTATACAAAATAACTAAAATCATTAGTGGAAAACGAGGTGCAAACAATATTACATTAGTGAGAGATAAGCAAGGAAATCTCATCACAACAGTAGAGGGACAGGAAACAAGATGGGCAGAGCATTTCAGAGAAACTGAATAATGAACCACCAGAGACACAATTGAATGTTCCTGAGGCTGAAAATGATCTAGATGTTAATACAGACATCCCACGAAAAGAAGAAATCATCACAGCAATCAAAGGGTTAAAGAATGGAAAAGCTCCTGGTCATGATAACTTAAATGCAGAGCTATTTAAGACAGACCCAGAGCTAGCAGCAGAACTATTAGAACCACTATTTGCACAAGTCTGGAAAACAGGGACAACACCAACAGAGTGAAGAAAAAGGAATAATTGTCAAATTGCCCAAGAAGGGAGATCTTGCAGACTGCAATAATTGGAGAGGAATAACTCTTCTCTCAGTTCCCAGCAAAATACTAGGCAGGATAATTATACAGAGAATCTCAAAAGCAGTAAACCACAAACTGAGGAAAGAACAAGCAGGATTTAGAAAGAACAGAAGATGTGTAGATCATATATTTACCCTCAGGAACATTATAGAGCAGTGCTCAGAATGGCAAAGACAGTTGTACATTAATTTCGTTGATTTTGAAAAGGCTTTTGACAGTATACATAGGGACAGTTTATGGAAAATACTGAGGGCTTATGGAATTCCAAGCTGCATAGTGTCAATCATAAAAAGCCTTTATGCCAACTTTACGTGCAGCATTGGGCAGAGCAACCTAACCTTTGAAGTGAAGACAGGAGTACGACAGGGATGCCCCTTATCAACCACTCTATTTTTTAACAGTCATAGACTGGGTGATGCGCCAGACAACAGAGGGCAATCCAAGAGGAATAAGATGGACTACATTTTCTACATTGGAAGATCTGGAATATGCAGATGACATTGCACTGCTAGCACATTCACATCAACACACCCAGGAAAAAACTGATAGACTTAATAAGTATAGCCAGCAGGTGGGCTTGAACATCAACCTAAAGAAGACAGAGGTCATGACTTTCAATGTGAGCAACCCTGAGCCCATATCAGTAAGGAATCAACAACTGGAACAGACAGATGCCTTCACATACCTAGGATGCATAGTAACACCAGACTGCGGAGCAAGCAAAGACATCAACAACAGAATGAACAAAGCAAGAACAGCCTTTTTTAGTCTAAACAACATCTGGAAGTCCTCTCAGTACAAGCACAAAATTAGGATTATATCAGAGTTTAGTGCTTTCTGTGCTTCTCTATGGCGAGGAGAGCTGGAGAGTTACAGAGAAGAAAATGTCGAAATTGTCCTCTTTTCACACAACATGCCTAAGAAAAATTCTCCGAATCTTTTGGCCGAATATCATCACCAACCAAGATCTGCTTACTCGGAGCAAGCAAGAGGACATGCACACCATCATAGCTGGCAGACGCTGGAGCTGGGTTGGCCATGTCCTCAGAAGAGACCCCGATGCCATCACAAGAACAGCTATGCTATGGACCCCTGAAGGAAAACGAAAGAGAGGCTGACCAAAAACAACTTGGCGGAGGACTGTGGAGGCTGAGATGCAAAAAATGAACCAGAGTTGGGGCACTGTACGAAGGATGGCCACCGACCGAGCAAATTGGAATCAATTTGTTGTTGCCCTACAAGATGCCACCAGGCGTAGTGGCCACTGACTGCTTTGATGGTCGGCGGCTAAGGATCGAAGAAGAAGAAGAAGAAGAAATGGTGTCTCTATGCTTTGTCCATTATTTTCCACAATCTCTTTCATTTCCACATGCACCCATTCACATGTAATCTCTCTTGTCCTTGTCTCACACACAATCAAAAAAAGACATTCATATTATAAATACAAGATTAACAAGACTTGAAAGATAGATCAAAGAATGTGGAAATAATCTAACGCTTTACATGTTTTCTGACCCCTATATACGTAGCTAAATATTATTATAAATGAATGAAAATGCAAAAACAGGTGGTACTTTACAAAAAGTTATTTTAAACAGCCTTATTAAAGATTTGTGAGTATCAAGAATGTGTTTACTGTGATTTAAATGTTATAAAATCTGGTGACAATATTCTTGTTCTTTTAAATGCCAGACTCACTCAAAAAAGTCTTTTATATTTGGACATACACCCTAATATAACCGACTAGGTTGAACGGGACGCGCCTCGCCAAAACGAGGCAAAAGTTTTACATTAAAAAAAAAAAATGATGACGCTGTTTTCAAAAGTCTGTCACTCTGACAAAAATAATTCTAAACAAATAAAAAGGCTATCAAAGATAGAACACAAAACAAAGTTATAGTACACAAAAGTATTTTAGCGGTGTGTTTATCCAGAGCAACTGTGTAATGATTTTACACACACACATCAGCTAATTTTTCCTGCCAAAACTAGCAGTAGACGAAACTGTGCACTGGATTACCTCGGGGTCAGCATTCAGGTCTTACTTACTTACTTAGTTGTTCTCCTTCTACCGTGAGGTGTAGAGGTTTGGAGGTCACCGAACTAAAGTAGCACTGCAGTGTAAGGTACAAACCACCATGTATTGACCACCAATCACAAACACTTTAATCAGTACCATTTGCCTCAGAACACATACAAATTCTTCAACTTGACATTGGCTGTTAAAGGATGACAACCTCAGCAACCCTTGTTTATCAACAACAACAACCTCTTGTTAACATGAACTAGTCTAAACTTTCAAAGACTCTTCTTGTAAGTTCATTGTTACTTCAGTAAGTATTTTACTGGGTTTACACAACTATAGATCATATTGTTTTTTGTGTGTTCTTTTTCAAACATTCTGTACTTTATAAAAGCTGCTTGTCAAAATGCATTAAAGAATCAGTCAGAATCTATGTAATAGGTAAAATGTATCATGTACTGTAATCAAAATCCAGATTCTGATGAATGTAAGCAGGAGTATAATGGAGGCTTCCAGAATCATGATGCTAAAACTGAGGTGGGATGTTGTATGTACTATTGTTTAGACAAACTATACCAGCCTGTTAATTAACTTTATATGTTGTATGTACTGTTGGTTAGACAAACTATGTACATCAGCCAGTTAATTAGCCTCATATGTTGCATATACTATTGTTAACCTTTTGAACCTGAGGTCCCGAAATTTCGGTCCGTGCGTAAACAATCCATTCCCCGAGCGACCGTAATCTCGGTCTGACACACCTAGCTTAGCAAAACGGGGTATGAATTGAAATGTGATAAAAATAATGACGCCAGGAAGTATACATGTCTTGTGGAATGTTACTCTAAAATGGCGGCACCCAAGAAGTGATAATATTTTGCAATTTTTAAATTGTTTTCACAATAAAAACACGTGTTGAAAATCCAGGAAATAGCCGTTCTAAAAGGCTAACAACGGTGTAGCGGGAGGTTAATTAGATTTATTATCTATATAGGAATCCAGGTATGTCATAGGCTACCAGGATAGTATGCCAGTAAAGAGTTCTGGTCTTACAAGTAATACCCCAGTCTTAGAAATAAGCACTGGTGTAAGGCTATCATAGAAATAGTCAGACTGTGAAAACCCTGGCCAGATGGTAAGAAGTAGTACCAGGATTTAAGGTGTCTCCTCCCTGTGACTATCTTATGATTTCTTATATTCTAGGGGATCATTAAAATGAACATTCACTGTGACCACAAATGTAAGAAGTGAATAATTCCTCAGGTACAGTTAAAATATTTTAATAATTACACTAATATTCTATTTCTACTAGTTGGAAAAGAGCATAAATATATATATAAAATTATTCACACAATTACTATTATTGTCTGTTGAGACTTCAAGATCTTGAATAATAAAGTTACTGAAAACTGCAATCACTGGATCACTGTCCTTAGTCCTTTGCATTTACAAATAACTATCATCAATTGACTGAACTTCTTTATGGTTAACTACTGTTTTCATCTATTAGCTGTTTCTCATATATTGTGGTGGTCAGTGTCTTAAATGACACTTATCTTTCAACTTGACAATGCTGACACTGAACTGTCCTTTGTAGATATCAGACTTGGTAGACCCAACTATAGGGATGCCAATGGCCAGTTGAAGTTCACTCGTTGGGGTCCTGCACTTTTGTGGGATTGCCTCTGATGAACAACACAGGCTTCTGATACTGGACAGTCCGGTTTGAGTTATTTCATGGAACCTGAAACATCATATCAGCCTTGGCTAGTATCTGGCTAGACTTGTAGCTGACTAGCACAGATGTCAGACCAGTCAGTCATCAGATGTCACCGTTATACAATCATAGTAAGTAAGGACATCATTTCAGTGATATAGAAGTATTAACATTTCAATTAATTGTAACTGACTAGCACATAAGTCAGACTAGTTAGTCTTCAGATGTCAAAGTTATACAGTCATAGCAAGTAACATCATTTCAATGATATTAACATATCAGTAATAAACATCATCTGGTTTATTCTGCTCCTGTAATCTTTTACTTATTTTATAACTTGATCTTTCCAAACCATATAGGATACACATTTAAATACTGATGCTATTCCTAGCATCTACACAAAATTAATACACAAATAAATACAGTGAGTGCCCGACTGACCAACGATAGTGTTGCTTTCTTCAGTAGTACAATTACATAGTTGTTGAATTGAAACTGGCTGTGGAACACTCCAGGTTACCAGCTGTAAATGGGCACTCAGTTGTGCGCTCAAACTAGGGAAGGAAAAGGCAACGAGGAAGGGAACTAGTCACCTAACCTCGTAAAAGCGGTATCTTCCATGATGAAGCTTCTAACACTTCATTTGCCTATGACAATCTCTGCCATGGGACTTGCCTTTATCTCCGTACGATATACAGCATTAAATGGTAAATATTATCTACATTTGGCTGTGGGGCTAGTTTTGATACGTTTTTGTACAAACAACAATCATCCATAAAGCACATGTTTAAATCATATTAAAAATCACAATACATTTTATCAATGAATATTATACAGGCATATTTTGTGACTCTATATGAACCTGAAATAAAAAAATATTATACACGGTAGTTATCCTAATTTCACTTACCCTCAGACTCCAGACACTGACTAAAACTTCTGGCGATCCGCTCACACTTCAGATGGATTTAGCGTCGTGGCGTTATCTGCTGTCAGTCTGTCTCAAACCTAATTTCAATGTGTTCCTTCCAGTTTACCGATACCATATATATATAAGTCCAGCGCGGGCGTATCGGAGGGTACTGACGTCACAGCTCAAGACTCGCGTTGAAAAGCTCTCCTGAACCAGCGATTTTCTCTGATCTGTGCGTTGACTGAAACTTCTCCTTTCTCATCCTCGGCTTATATATTATCCATACTGTTCCATCTTATCTTGTTTTATACAGCCGATATCTCTCTATATTTCTATCCATGTAATTTCCCAAACTGTTATTTGTTGATTTTAATATTTAGAACAGAAGTAGGTTTACAGGCTTTCAGCGTAACTGTGGACAGCCGAAATACACATATATCTCCGTAAAGGATAACTTCCTACCGTTTCTTCTTATACACAGTTGTACACAATCCTTTCCTGGACTAAAATGTGAAATGCTTTTCACAATGATTCCATTATGCTTTTATTTATCATTGTCGATTTTGATGTCTCATGTACATTTTGCCGATATACCGCCATTTTGACAGCAGTCGCTTTGTTGACAATCGATCGGTGACTTGGTTTGTAAAACTACACGAACACATTTGCAATGAATTGAAACCAATTTTGCGACATAGCTCTCCCATATTTTAAGCTGGATGATATCTAGCTTAACTATTGGGTACAATACAATTGCAAATCGACCATTCCGAGGTCAGTTTTCCTTCCTTCTATCTTGCTCTAACTCTGTGGGATGGCGACTGAGAAAATCTGCGCCCACATTCGGTTTTCCAGGAATATATTCATCCTTTACTATCTCTCTTCTGCCAGTTCGGCTTTTCATCCAGGCCCTTACTGCTGGTGAAACAGGGTCGGTAGGTTTCCCTTGAAGTTTACCGCCCTCTTTTCGTTGATAGTTCGATGCGGGTTTCCCTCGGAAATTCATAGGTGTTTGATTTTGGCTACGTGCTTTATTCCTTTTTTCCAGTGCATGGGGTTCAGACTGCAATTGAACTTGTGTGGGATGTTTCCTTTCCCCTCCCATGCAAATCTCGGGAGTACCCATGGTTGCTGGTTTGCTTGTAGATTTTTGATGAAGGTTCTTCCGTCGACTTTCTGAATCTACATAGGTGCACTCTGGACAGGAATTTATATACCAATTAATGTCTTCCATAATACCTGGCCAGTAGTACTGGGTGGCTATTCTTTGTTTTGTGGCACCATTACCCAGGTGTTCACTCAAAGTTGATATGTGTCCCCATCCTATAACCTTATTTCTATAGGTGGATGGTACAACAATTTGACCATGACTTTTCGTCCCTCTGCCAGCTTTTGTAGCGGGAGGTTATATAAAATTATTTATTTAGTTAAGAGTCCATGTTCCAAATAGAAATGTCCTTTCCTAGGAGTGTTATGTGTTTTTGGCACTTCGCCAAAACAAGGCTTCAATGTGCTGTCTGCTTCTTGAGCCCGTTTCATTTCAGTCGAATGAAATTTTAATTTGGTGTCCCTCTCTATGTTCCTGGAGTCAGACCTGGTCTGGATTTCTGCCATAACCATAGGTTTTACAGGGTCTCCCAAGAAAACATATCTACGCCCCAACATTATGGGGTAAAAGGGATCATCTAACACTGTTGCATTTATCTCCCCTTCCACATAGCGACAACTGACATGAATCTTTGCTATGGGTAAAGTTAGGGGTAATGCTCCCTTTAGTGGCCCTTGAATATCTACTGTTTCTGTGGTGATTTGTTCCGGGCTCACCAGAGATGCACACACGACTGCATCATAGGACAAATCTGTGTCATACATTCCTGTGACTTGTTTGCCATTCACAGTCACTATCTCCTGTGTAGGTGGGTGATAGAGGCTCTTCTGACTCACTGTCAGTTCCTTCCTATCCGAAGTCCTCACCTGTAAGCATGCAGCATGATGAAGAGGTTTTTTCCTCTCACATTTATCAGTGTTGTGGTTGTTCATTTTGCAGAACTTACACCATTGTTCTTCCCTTCGTGAGGGTTTATTTTCCTGAGTCTGAGGGTTTTTGTCCTTATCATCCAATCTTGGCTTATTTCTGTATGGTTGGTCCGTTTGGTCAAACTTGGTATTATGTTGTGGTGGCTTATATCCTTCTTCTTGCTTTCTTTTTGTTCCTACCAGTTCAGCTT
The DNA here is from genome assembly GCA_024509875.1 of Oreohelix idahoensis. Lineage (NCBI taxonomy): Eukaryota > Metazoa > Mollusca > Gastropoda > Stylommatophora > Oreohelicidae > Oreohelix > Oreohelix idahoensis. The sequence goes on along the minus strand of JAMPIV010011465.1, from coordinate 224,102 downwards.
GAGCTGCTTGGTATCTCTCTGCACATCTCAAAGTGTCTTCTAGCCTCTCCGCTCCTTGTTCCATAAGGAATTTCCTCATTTCTGGAGGCATGGAATCTTTCACTTGCTCTAACATAACCATTTCTTTCAGATCCTCATAGGTTTTCTGATACTTACCTAAACTACTCCATTTCAACAAATACGTTTCTAGCCTAGCGGAGAACTGGTTATATGTTTCTCCAGGTAGAAGTTTAGAAGTTCTAAATTTCTTTCTAAATGCATCTGAGTTCTTTTCATAACGGATCAGTAAGGCTTGCTTTAGTATTTCATAATTTTCCTGATCTTCTTTGTGAAGTTTCAGAAACACATCATATGCAATACCTCTCAATCCCTGAGATAACTTTAAACTCCATTTTTCCTTTTCCAGTCCATATGTAGAGGCTAGCCTTTCATACCTATCCAGGTACGACTCAATTGTGTCCTCCTTTTCAACAAATGGATCTAGGTGGAAATTCATGGCTCCATTTGCCGTGTTCTGAAATAAGCTATTCGCAGAATGAGGTGAGCTATTACCATAGATGCTAGTCCCAGCATGACGTTCACGTTCAAGCTGTCTCATTTTCAGCTCATGGTCTCTCTCTGCTTGTAACCTCCGTTCTTCTCTCTCAGCCTCTGCTTGTAACCTCTTTTCTTCTCTCTCAGCTTCTAATTTCTTGGCTTCTCTCTCTGCTTCTAATTTCTTGGCTTCTCTCTCTGCTTCCAATCTCTTTTCTTCTCTGTCCATATACTTTTCACATTCCGTCGTGACATACTGGACCAGAGCATCACCACTCTTGCCAAGCTCTTTTCCCACCTGCAGTGTGGCAGACCTAAACTTGACCAAGTCAGCCATGATGTATCTGTAGTCTAGTAGGGTAAGCTGTCCTACTCAAACTAAATTACTACAATATAATTAACTTAATTAAAATTAAAGTTAATTAAACTGACTTCACCATATATGAAACAGCTTTCTTATCTGTACTCAATGGTACTCCTAAAAAAAATTATATTTCCTACTATGTTAACTCTTTCCAAAAATGTACACACAAAAAATTTTCTACCCAGCAGAAATAGAAAGTTGGCTCTGGAATATCAAAGATATATCCCGCTGACGAGCCCCCACTGTAGCGGGAGGTTAATTAGATTTATTATCTATATAGGAATCCAGGTATGTCATAGGCTACCAGGATAGTATGCCAGTAAAGAGTTCTGGTCTTACAAGTAATACCCCAGTCTTAGAAATAAGCACTGGTGTAAGGCTATCATAGAAATAGTTAGACTGTGAAAACCCTGGCCAGATGGTAAGAAGTAGTACCAGGATTTAAGGTGTCTCCTCCCTGTGACTATCTTATGATTTCTTATATTCTAGGGGATCATTAAAATGAACATTCACTGTGACCACAAATGTAAGAAGTGAATAATTCCTCAGGTACAGTTAAAATATTTTAATAATTACACTAATATTCTATTTCTACTAGTTGGAAAAGAGCATAAATATATATATAAAATTATTCACACAATTACTATTATTGTCTGTTGAGACTTCAAGATCTTGAATAATAAAGTTACTGAAAACTGCAATCACTGGATCACTGTCCTTAGTCCTTTGCATTTACAAATAACTATCATCAATTGACTGAACTTCTTTATGGTTAACTACTGTTTTCATCTATTAGCTGTTTCTCATATATTGTGGTGGTCAGTGTCTTAAATGACACTTATCTTTCAACTTGACAATGCTGACACTGAACTGTCCTTTGTAGATATCAGACTTGGTAGACCCAACTATAGGGATGCCAATGGCCAGTTGAAGTTCACTCGTTGGGGTCCTGCACTTTTGTGGGATTGCCTCTGATGAACAACACAGGCTTCTGATACTGGACAGTCTGGTTTGAGTTATTTCATGGAACCTGAAACATTATATCAGCCTTGGCTAGTATCTGGCTAGACTTGTAGCTGACTAGCACAGATGTCAGACCAGTCAGTCATCAGATGTCACCGTTATACAATCATAGTAAGTAAGGACATCATTTCAGTGATATAGAAGTATTAACATTTCAATTAATTGTAACTGACTAGCACATAAGTCAGACTAGTTAGTCTTCAGATGTCAAAGTTATACAGTCATAGCAAGTAACATCATTTCAATGATATTAACATATCAGTAATAAATATCATCTGGTTTATTCTGCTCCTGTAATCTTTTACTATTTTATAACTTGATCTTTCCAAACCATATAGGATACACATTTAAATACTGATGCTATTCCTAGCATCTACACAAAATTAATACACAAATAAATACAGTGAGTGCCCGACTGACCAACGATAGTGTTGCTTTCTTCAGTAGTACAATTACATAGTTGTTGAATTGAAACTGGCTGTGGAACACTCCAGGTTACCAGCTGTAAATGGGCACTCAGTTGTGCGCTCAAACTAGGGAAGGAAAAGGCAACGAGGAAGGGAACTAGTCACCTAACCTTGTAAAAGCGGTATCTTCCATGATGAAGCTTCTAACACTTCATTTGCCTATGACAATCTCTGCCATGGGACTTGCCTTTATCTCCGTACGATATACAGCATTAAATGGTAAATATTATCTACATTTGGCTGTGGGGCTAGTTTTGATACGTTTTTGTACAAACAACAATCATCCATAAAGCACATGTTTAAATCATATTAAAAATCACAATACATTTTATCAATGAATATTATACAGGCATATTTTGTGACTCTATATGAACCTGAAATAAAAAAATATTATACACGGTAGTTATCCTAATTTCGCTTACCCTCAGACTCCAGACACTGACTAAAACTTCTGGCGATCCGCTCACACTTCAGATGGATTTAGCGTCGTGGCGTTATCTGCTGTCAGTCTGTCTCAAACCTAATTTCAATGTGTTCCTTCCAGTTTACCGATACCATATATATATAAGTCCAGCGCGGGCGTATCGGAGGGTACTGACGTCACAGCTCAAGACTCACGTTGAAAAGCTCTCCTGAACCAGCGATTTTCTCCGATCTGTGCGTTGACTGAAACTTCTCCTTTCTCATCCTCGGCTTATATATTATCCATACTGTTCCATCTTATCTTGTTTTATACAGCCGATATCTCTCTATATTCCTATTCATGTAATTTCCCAAACTGTTATTTGTTGATTTTAATATTTAGAACAGAAGTAGGTTTACAGGCTTTCAGCGTAACTGTGGACAGCCGAAATACGCATATATCTCCGTAAAGGATAACTTCCTACCGTTTCTTCTTATACACAGTTGTACACAATCCTTTCCTGGACTAAAATGTGAAATGCTTTTCACAATGATTCCATTATACTTTTATTTATCATTGTCGATTTTGATGTCTCATGTACATTTTGCCGATATACCGCCATTTTGACAGCAGTCGCTTTGTTGACAATCGATCGGTGACTTGGTTTGTAAAACTACACGAACACATTTGCAATGAATTGAAACCAATTTAGCGACAAACGGAACAAGCTGTTGAACTTGTGCTAAATGATTCGGAGGACGATGAATTAGATTAGAAGGTGATTATTCTGAAAGTGACATCGAAATTGAATCGAGTGACTTAACGTGTGAATCAGATTATGAGCAAGCTAGCTCTAACAGACCATTCAAAAAAGTGAAGACTAAATTATGGTGCAAATATTGTGAAAGCTATCTGTGCCTAAAGGAAGGGTCTACATGCTGGAAGGACTGGCACAATAAGCAGGAATATTGGAGATGATCAGGTCAGTCAATTTGAGATAGAATAGTTAAAACTGACCATATGATTGTGTCGCAGTAACTAGTTTTGCTTATGTGTCTTTTTTGTGCGTTTTTTGCTCAGGAGCCCAGGAGAATAGGGTTTTACGGGCTGGGTGGCCAGGGTTCAAAGGGTTAAGACAAAGTATATCAGCCAGTTAAGTAGCCTTATGTGCTGTATGTACCGTTTAGACAATCTATATCAAACAGTTAATTAGCCATATATGCTGTATGTACTGTTGTTTAGATAAATTATTTCAGACAGTTAACACTTTGCTGACCAGCAATATGGAGCATTACTATCTCCCATTCCCAAGGGTGTTTGCAGATTTCTTTAAAAATAACTTTTTTTTTTTTTTTTGAAAATTCATAAAAAATTAAAAAACAGACATGGGGCTTTGAAATTTTCAGAGTGCTATTATGAAAGGTTGCTTCATCTGAAAAAATATATTTTATGCAAATTGGACACATAATTGTGGCGGCCATCTTGAATTTGTGTGACTATTTATAGAAATTTCAGGAGATGTTTGAAAATCATGATATTTTTTCCAGTTTTTAGTGAATCTGTTTAATTTCAGTGCAATAAAATGTTAGGGACATTGTCGTAAATTTATTTTGAGAGAAAAGAGTCGTAGAAATAGTGGTCAGGTTTAGAGTGGAAAATGATGATGGAAAGCTCAGTGATAGAAATTGTAGAGATTCAATAGTTGCTTCACAGCGTGCTGGAGGAGAGTAAAGACAGACTTATTTACGACAAATCGCTTCTCTCAATCTTCTCTTCCGCTCTCCTGGTCAAACAATTATTTGCCAGTTTTCCAGACATGCATCTGCGCGTACACCGATTTGGTGTTTTTTTCCCACACACAGACGACGTAGATACAAACTATATTAAACGAATAGGGGAAAAGTTGGGCTTTGGGTATATCCAACACAGATCTAAAAGAGTTTATGTGATTTTATTCACTTTAAACATCAATCACTAACAAATATCAGGTATTACATAAATTATCATAAGTACACAAATGCAAATAACAAGTTTGGGAGGGGTGAAGAAGATTGGTATCGACTAAGCCCTTCCCGCTTATTAGACAAAGATAAACCCAGTCCAGAGATCGATAATATCAGGAACATAGGTAATTCGGTAGTTGTGTCTCTTTTCTTAATGCCGCTGATAGTAAAATTCTTACGCGTGCTGGTACACTTTATCCGTGCGGTACGGTTTAAGTCCAGTGAGAAAACTAGTCACATCACCGTTCAGGAAAATATGAATTCTCTCTCTCTGTGTGTCAGTAAACTAACAAAAGCTCGGGCCAGTGTTCTTCTTCCCGTTACGACTTAATTTGCTTGATGGTGCGTTAAATTTGTCTTTGGGTGTGCTTTCTTTGCTATAAGTTAGATAGCGGAATTCCAGACATAGAATCGCCTCAAAGATTAAAAATTTACACAGTCTCAACAAGTTCTGCGTCAGGGGAACTCTACACACTGTTTATGCTTTGCTTTGCTTAGATTGATTTCTTTATTGCTTTCTTAATGCTGGGATCGCAGGTTACGATCACTCGCTTTGCACAGAAATAGAATTCACTGCAAATACATATATAAAATCCCGGGGAAAATCTATAACGAGATTTCAATAAAGCTAGTGCTTCTGTAAAGGTCTGGCCAGCGAGTGATAACGTGTCTCGTCTTCATGGTCTATTTAGCTAAAATGGAATGTAAGTTGAGTGGGACATGATAAACTTGACAGCTCTTTTCATCCCAGGAACTTTTGGGGATCTGACCGCCAAATCAAGGGAAGAAGCCGCCCCCTGGTCTTCGTATCTCTGTTCGCTGCTGCCCGTCAGCTTTCCCCGTTCGCTCTGGCTGCGATCGGTTCCGTGCTTAACACCGAGATGCGAAATCGTTCAGGGACCACTACTGTCTTTGATAGCATGCCGCCCGTCCTTCTTACCTGCGAGAAACTAGCTTCTCCGCTCGGGGATCGTCTCTTTCTTCTGACCGCTCTGGTCAATCTCAGTGTCTTTAGATCTCGTGCCGCCTACTAAGTGAGTCCCGGTGGAAACGGTTCGCTCTGGCGAAACGAAAAAGTTACAACAAATGTTCAGGGGTTCTAATGTTATGAAAAGCTAAAGTCCCTTTAATCATCCATCAGATCAGGGAAAGTTCACTTGTCGTTACTTGCCACATTGATGCAAGTTCATCAATATTAAACCACAACAGTCAAGGATCAAGTGCTTTTGAAAAGAAAATTCAGAGTGGTGCGTGTGAGACAGTAGCTGAACATAGGAAGTATTTTCCTGAAGCACTGAAGAAAAAGCAACTCAAATTGAAAAAGGCTGATCATCCTGTGTTTTGTGCCACAGAAGATAAAGGCATGTTGGCAGTTACCTGGCATGACACAAAAAGAGTTAACCTTATATCTACTCTTCACTTCAATGATGTTAATGGACAAGACAGAAAACAAGGAATTCCTGAGGGCAGAACAATTCAGAAACCAGTGTTTGCAGAAAAATACAACAAAAGTATGCTAGGTGTCGACCACTTCAGCCAACTGGGTGCAAGCTACCCCTACCCACACACATCCTATAAATGGTACCTGCCATTATATCATTTCTTAGTTGAAACTGCCCTTGTCAATGGGCACATAACCTACAACACTGCCAACTCTACAAAACAGATCACAGCAAATAGGTTCAGGCAAGGTGTCAGTCTCGCTCCTATTGAACCTGCTATTCTTTAACGCAATGTGACACCTTCAGAACCACATGTCACAATAACACGATGACGCTTGTTTCATAAAACAATTGATATGGCTTTCTGTTTCTTTCATAGTTTTACTAATTCGACGAGAGTTGCATTTGGTCAGCAAGGGACTATAATGGAAGTTCGCCTAGAGTCTAAATTGGTCAGCAGAGTGTTAATTAGCCTTGAAAGTGCCACTGTTTAGAAAAACTATATCTGACAATTAATTAACCTTAAATGTTGTATGTACCAGTATTTAGACAAACTATATCAGAATTTTAATTAACCTTATATGTTGTATGCACCGTTGTTTAGACAAACTATACCATACATTTAATTAACCTTAAATATTGTATGTACCATTGTTTAGACATACTATATCAGACAGTTAATTAGCCGTATATGTTGTATGTACTGTTGGTTACACAAATTATATCAGACAGTTAATTAATCTTATATGTTGTGTGTACCATTGTTAAGTCAAACTATATCAGAATTTTAATTAACCTTATATGTTGTATGTACCGTTGCTTAGACAAACTATATCAGACAGTTAATTAGCCTTATATATCATATGTATCATTGTTTAGACAAACTATATCAGACAGTTAATTAATCTTATACGTCTAATATACCATTGTTTAGACAAATTATATCAGCCAATTAATTAACCTTATATGTTGTATGTACCGTTGTTTAGACAGACTATTATATCAGACAGTTTATTAACCTTATATGTTGTATGTATCATTGTTTAGACAAACTACATCAGACAGTTAATTAACCTGAAATGTTGTATGTACCATTGTTTAGACAAACTACATTAGACAGTTAATTAACCTGATATGTTGTATGTACCATTGTTTAGACAAACTACATCAGACAATTAATTAACCTGATATGTTTTATGTACCATTGTTTAGACCAATGTTTCCCAAACTCTTTTGGGTCACCACCCCCTTGGCTCCCAGGGCATGTCCCCAGCGCCATTTCTCCCACCCCCTCCCACCCCACCCCCACCCCCCTCTCCCACCCTCCCTCCCAACCCCACCCCCTCTCCCCCCTACCACAAACCTGCCCGCATTTCCCCACAGTACATAAAAAAATGTAAAGAGTGAAAAATAAGAGCAACTGTTATATACAGTAACAACTAATTGCTCTATTTATTACATTATATTAATATAAAGCTACAGAGACGCTTATTTGTTAACTTAATTTTTTTTTTTTAAACTTAATTACTTAATCCAGTATAATAAACAGCATTATGGGAAAGTGAATTAGTAACAAATTTACTTCATCTTAACTTCAGTGAGATGGGTGTGCCTGGTGTAGTGATATCAGCTTCTCAACATCAGGCTGAAAGTTACTTAGAAGGAGTCTCAGATCCCCACGTTCAGTAATCTGCAGTCAGTTTCTCTGCTTCGAAAGAAGTTGGACAACTGCACTGAAACCACGCTCAACTAAATACGATGTTGGAAAGGCAATGCAGAACATCTTAACCTTTCCCCATACTGCAGGGTAGCATTCAGAGAGTTCTTTCTGCAACCAAAAGTCTTGATATGATTTTTTGATCATTGGCTTAAGCTCAACGTCATTTTGTAGCAATATCAGTTCCTCTTCCACCCTTCCTAGTTGCTCACTGCACGTGTCCAGGAATGGATTTATTATCCAGTCTGGAATAGTAATCAAAAGAAGATCCTGAAACCTCTGAGACTTGTCTTTATGCAGCTTATAAAGGTGTGCACAATATACTTGAAGATAATCCTCTGGTATTTTGCTTTCTCTTCCAACTCTAAAAGGCTGCAAAATTGGATTAAGTCATGATGGCCAATATTACGTTTGAAAAGCGTTAATTTCGCCAGAAATGTGGAGACGACAGATTTGGCTTTTATAAGATTAAAATAATTTCCTTGCAGTTAAAGATTTATTTAGCTAAATTTTGTGAATAAATCTGTCAAATATGCAATGTCATGCATGAAATTCGTTAGTTCTGTACTGAGCAAAGCATGCAAGTCTACCAAAGTTTCAAAAAGAGCATAAAAGCGTCTTAGACAATGTCCTTTTGAGAGCCACCTGACTTCTGTGTGCATCAGCATACGCTCAAACTGTTCATCATTCTAAGTAAAAAGCTCTCGAAATAGTCGAGAATTGAGAGCATGGGACTTAATTTTGTTAGTAGCTGTGATACTAGTATTTAATGATTTGTGAAGTTAATCACTTAAATTTGTTGTGACAAGATGTTGTCTTTCAATTACACAGTGTAGTGTAAATGTGCCAGGTACAGCTTTTTTTAAGAACGAGATAAACCCACGGTAACAACCTATCATTGATGGTGCCCCATCTGTTGCACAAGCAATAATGTTAGTTAGCAGAATGTCTTCTCTTTGAAAAATTGCTCAACTACACGAAATATTGACTCCCCTTTTGTATCAGTTACTAGTTGCTTTGCAAATAACAACTCTTAAACCAAGCTTTCATCTTTTATGAAGTGAACATATGCAACAAGCAAAGATTCGTTGCCTTGCAAAGTTGACTCATCCAACTGCAATGCAAATTCTGTTGTCCTAAGTATGTTGCACAATGTGGTTTCAACATTCTCAGCCATTTCATCTATTCTTCTTTGAACAGGGGTATTGCTGAGCAGAACTGCTTTAATTATTTGTTCAGGTGACTTATGCATAACTGTACTCACAAACTCCCTTATAGCTGGCAAAATCAAATTTTCTCCGATTGTGTGAGACTTTCCAGATTTAGTGATCAGCAATGAAATTTAGTATGAAGCTCACAAACCATCACATCTTTGATGTGAAGTGTTGACAAACATGTCACAAACATATTTACGTTTCTGAAAGTTTTCACGAAGTGACTGAAAATATGTCAAACTTTTGTCTGTTTCATCAGGGTGACTTTTTTTCAAATGTTCAAGGAGTCTGGAAGGTTTCCTCGCCTCATTTGAAAAGGCCCTCTCACATAATAGACACATTGGCAGTAGTTGGTTCTTTAGTGCTAGAATAAATCCATATTTTAGATATTCCACGCTGTTTTGTCTGCACTTCTGTTTGGTTTGTTCTGCTTTTGCCATATTTGTTCTGAATTCTGGAACAAAGAATTGATTTTACAATTTTGCAGATATAAAAGACAGTGGCCTAACTACACAGTGTAGACACCCAGTTAACAAATTAAAAGGATCTAATATAATTAACTGAACAGCAGTATTCAATTAATGGCAAATCTGTATCAAAATGTATCATTTTAATTAATAATTAATGTTAGTAAAACTGATGCCAGCTCTGTGCAAACAAACAAAAACTATAAGTATGACTTTATCGACAGGATGAAATAATTTGATACCCAATACACGCTTATTTGAAACCACTGTTCACAAGAAAAGCTGAGAAAGTATGTTGGTTTTGCTCATAGTAAATTAATATGAAACAAATATAAAGGTATATTATCAGGCATTCGCAGGAAATAAAGAAGTAGAACACCAGACAACAGAAAAACAACAGACATGAGTGGCTTACCCAGGATTTGAACACTGGACCTTCCGTACAACAACCCCGCCTAGCCATGCAAGTGAATCACACTATCCTCCCTGCCATCTATGCATCATCAAAAATGATGTTTCAATTGCAGGTCATCAGTGCGAACCACAATACACAACACCGGAAGTCAACCGTGGGCAGTTCTGTTCTTTCTCTATCCTGCAGTATAGGCCAATCCAACAAGACAAGGACCTTAATACTGTGTCCAGTAAATGATAGTAGACTAGAACAGTGAGAACAGGACAGTGGGTAGGTTTGGTATTGTATAAACATTTATTACACATAAGGAATGGAAACCCGAGGCCTCTAAACAGTAAATTAATATGAAACAAATATAAAGGTATGTTATCAGGCACTTGCAGGAAATAAAGAAGTAGAACACCAGACAACAGAAAAACAACAGACATGAGTGGCTTACCCAAGATTTGAACACTGGACCTTCTGTATGACAACCCCACCTAGCCATGCAAGTGAATCACACTATCCTCCCTGCCATCTACGCATCATCAAAAATGATGTTTCAATGGCAGGTCATCAGTGCGAACCACAATACACAACACCGGAAGTCAACCGTGGGCAGTTCAGCCTATTAATAGGCAGCTCCAAGTTGCAATAGATGGGAAACGTACATCGTGCCAGTCGATTTATGAAAGTCTGAATGTAAGGGTAGGAAAGCTGGTTCAGAGACTCAAAGACTGATTTCTACTGCCAAGTACTGTTAAAAACTTGCTTCCTTGAACCGTGTCTCTTTATATCTAGTTACCATTAGTCCCCGCAAATAATGAGACAATAAAATCTGCAACCAAGCAAAGCTGGTACGTTCTGAAACACCAGCAGGTATCTAATTCCATCCATGCCACCGGAAAGTACACTCGGACATATCTTGCCAACACCAAAGCTCATATTAAACACTATTTAGGAATGGTTTTCACCTTCTGTTTAAATCTAAGTGAACCAACCACAGATCGTTTCGCTTTCTTCAGGAGTGAACAAATGGACAATAGGTGTTTGGTTAACCCCCTTTCCTAGCAGTTCCCAATTACAGTTTATGGTCAGCAATGGTTATCTGAGCACGTATAGAGAAAAAAATGCTTTGCTTAATGATCCTAGTAATATAACCATCCATATCGTCCCCACTTCAATGATGTTGTCTCTCAAATGCACAATTCCTTTCTCCCCCGCATGTACTGAATTTAGCCTGTCAAATCCTGAACTCCCCTCTTCTACTGAACTGTTTGTAACTGAACGCCCCTCTTGTCCCTTTTTTTCCGTATCGCCCCCTTGGATTCTTCCAGGGGTGGGGGGTGGGGGGGGGACGGTACAGCCACTTTGGGAACCACTGGTTTAGACAAACTACATCAGACAATTAATTAACCTGTTAAGTTGTATGTGTACCATTGTTTAGACAAACTATATCAGACAGTTAATTAACATGATATGTTGTATGTACCATCGATTAGACAAACTGTATCAGACATTAATTTAACTACAAAAAGCCTTATAATAGTGCCCTGTACAACATCATGAGGGAGCAATATTTCTTTGTCTCATCAGAGACCCCAGACACTTTAAGAGGCCTTATAATAGTGCATTGAACAACATCCTGTGGGAGCAATGTTTCTTTGTCTGATCAGAGATCCCAGAAACTACAAGAGGCCTGATATGATAGGAAACTCTATACAGAGCAATACTTCTTCTTCTTCCTTGTTCGCCCTGAAAAGGATGGTGGTTGCGTTGTGTCTGTTTGCGCCTAAGCTATGATATTTGCATCTTTTGGTCGACACATCCGACTTCTGCACAGCATTTTTTATGGACCGGGTTTGCCTTCCCATTTCGATCCGCACTCGCTCAGCCAGACTGCACTGCTGCAGACTGTTTCCAGGACCACCACGTGGAGGTGAAGTGCGGTCTTGACCAGCTCTGGTTCGCTGGTCCTGACGCAGACAGTCAAGCTATGAGTCGCTGACTGCGGTCTCTATTGCTGCATCTTTGGGTCCCATACAGAAAAATACAACAAGAGGCAATCTGAACATCAGAAGCGTTTCCCCATCAATCAAGTGTTTTGGCCCTTTAATTGCATTTACAGTCTGATGGGGGGGGGGGGGGGACTTGGGTCATGACTCCCAAGTGTTAGCCTCCTGTTATTTGGTGCAGATAATTGAACATACTCCACCTTGGTTGCAGCTTTCAAGTCCACTCCTATTTCCTGCCAGCTGGAGGCAATTGTGAAAGTAACCTCTATGTAGAAAACAAATTATTGTCCCGACTTTCATAGACCCCAGAAATTACAAGAGGCCTTATTAGACATACTTGTTTGTTATTTCAGTGTTTTATTTATTTAATTTGTTTTTTTTTGACACAAACAATTCAAATGGTTTTTTTGTGTTTGAAAGTTTACTGTGACCTTATAGGATCTTATTTTATGTAGACAATAATTGTGTGCTCTGTATATTTGTGTATGTGCATGTTTATGCACATGAGCATTTGTCTGTGCACGTATACATAAGTGTATGTGTTCATTTGTGAATGTGCATGTGAGTATGTCTTTGAATGTATGCATGACCATGGCAATAATGAGAAAATAATTGCAGAAAAAACGTTATCTCCCCTACATTTAAAAACTGTGTATTACAAGTGTCTTAAATACAAAGAGAAACCAAGTCCAACACAAAAATATCAATCTTCAACTCCAGTGTCATGGCCGTTCAATTATATAGCTCTAGTTTATAGCATTCTGAAATGTCCAGGGTAAAAGAGGTTTTTGGAAACTCAAAAACACACATAGTAGAGAACTAGATACAAAAGTCAAAAATATGAGTCAGTCATGGAGACACCTTGAGCTGATAGTATACAACAAGAGGAGTTGTCATACATTTGTTAATGACCTAGGCTGTTTAGGGAGCTAAAAGTGATAATGATGATGTGACATAAATGCCAAAATTTGTTTCAGGCTGATTGTGACAACCGCTGCACTAAAACTGAGATACAGTATACTGACTTCTTGGACATGCCAGAAAGTCAACAACAGTTATGCTTATTTGGAGATGAGAAAGGTATATATAATAGCAATGTTATTATTTTAAATTCATATTTTGGCTACATAAGTTTATATGACTTCAATATCTATGGCAAGCCATTTGTTCTAAATATACGGCTCACCATCTTATGTGGCGCAGATAGTAAGTCTATCGACAAAGTTTAATGAAAAATTGTCGATGTTTTATCCAATCCAATATTTATAAAGTCACTTCCTGTATTCAATCTGGGACCCAAAGACGTAACAATAGATAATGCAGTCAGTGACCCATAGCTTGACTGGTTGCATCAGGGTCAGCGAACCAGAGCTGACCAAGACCCTACTCCACCTCCAAGTGGTGGTCCTGGAAACAGGCTTCATCACTGCAGTCTAGCTGAGAGAGTAGGGATCAAAGAGGGAAGGCTAACCAAGTCCCAAAAAATGCAGTGCGGAAGTCGGTTGTGTCAGCCGAAAGGCGCAAATATCGCAGCTTCGCTGTAAATGGGCACAACTCAACCAACGTCCTTTTCAGGACAAACGAGGAAGAAGTATTCAATCTGTTTACATTTTCAGCATAGTGTATTGTTATTCGTCATTATTATTCGATTTTAGAAAGTTTGTTGTTCGGCTGTTGACAGTAAACAAAGTTTTTCTAACCAAAATGGCTTCATCTTCAAATGATTGTAAGCAAAGGTTATCGGCTGTGCAAGCAGCACGACATGTTTATTCTTGGATTGAACATGAGGATGATCAGTTATCGAGTGACGATGACATTTCAGATTCAGAATATATTTTGCCCAGCGAAGATATATGTAATCAAAACACTGAGTCAGATGAGAAGGGGGTGTTTCCCCTAGCTGGTTCTGTCAGTAGTACTAGTACTAGAAATGCCAGGCCAGTGAAAAGACAACAAGGAAAAGGTAAAGCTCCCATAAAGAAAAAACTTAGAGAAGATACTTCTAGATCACCCCATAGAGAAGCAGAACCCACAAGTACTGATGGTAATACAAGTGTAGTGAATGAGGAAATTAGGTGGAATGAAGTTGATGCTGGCTCAACACAAAATGCTTTCCGCTTTGTACAACCTCATGCTAGGATTACAGGTGTGAATTCAAATATTATACTTGATGATTCTTCTGCATTTTATTGTCTCAAAGCTCTTTTAACTAATGAGATTATAGAAGAGCTCACTGTTTCTATAAATGAATATGCTGAGCGACTCTGTCAGTCAAAATAAGAAACAGTGACAAAAAGATCTGGCTATCACAACTGGTATCCAGTTACATCTCCAGAACTATGCAAGTTTTTTTGCTGTGAGTATAGCAATGAGAACTGTAAAAAAAACCCAGAAATTAGTGATTATTGGTCTAATGAAGGCTTTATGCAAACTCACTGGTACAGACAGATGTTTACACAGGATAGGTTTCAGATGTTATATCACACAATGTTTCATGCGAGTGATGTAGACGCACAAGGTAAAGCAAAGATTGAACCATTTCTACACAAAATGTTATCTAGATTCCAGGAAGCATTTTACCCTTACAAGGAGCTGTCTTTGGATGAAATGGTAATTGGGTGGAAAGGCAGATGGGCTCACAGAATGTTTATTGCCTCTAAACCCAAAAAATATCATGAGAAGACTGTTACGGATGGGATTTTCTTGTAGTAATAAATTTGAAGAAGTTGGAAATGTAATAAAGATCATCAAAAGGGTAGAAACATCGTACTTGTAACATGAATGAAAATGGGTGAGAACATGACATCAATTCGTTGAAGAATGCAAGTCTTCAGGTGGAAAAGGTCCATAGATCTGACGTTTATCGATATTACAAGTTCATATGCTGGCAATGGCCATTGAACAACAGAATCATTATTCCAACTAGGACTGTCAATGTCCTCGGTAACAAAAGAACTTCCCAAAACCTCGCTGTTAAACTAGTTGTCTTACAGCTGGAGGTTAAGGATATGAAAATGAAATCCCAGCTATGGTCGAGCAAGAAAAAAGTGATTTTTTCTAGGCAATGTTTTACGTTCAAAAAAATTGCTGCATTCTGAACGTACCATGCATGCATTGTTAAGTCCACACAAAGCGATCAATGCAAAGATTACAAATGCTTGCATATGGGATGGTGAAACAAAATAATAAACCATTGATGAAACATATCATCGCGTTCATATGCTTGAATGGAGTGTGGACACAGACACCGACTGGCCGCTGTACTAGAGGTAAAATCCACCCAAGTAATGTGGGTCAGACAATGTAGACGTAGAATTATATATTGAGTACTTCTTAAGTTATCACAAACCTTCTCGCTTAATTCTGATTCATCATGACAATAATAGTACAAATGCCTTCGAAAAAAATACATGCCACTTGGAGCTCTTTCTCCACAAATATCATCTTAGGAGCTCTGATAATATGTCTTATCACAAAGACTACAAATTCACGAAAGGCCAAGAATCATACCATTTGCATTAATTAGTGCAAACAACATTACTTCATAAACTACCGATGACGTATTAAATATATCACTAAAAATAAGTGAAAACCAGCAAACACATGATTTGCAACCCCCACAGTAGAGACATTTTACCGTGTGTATTAACTGCTAAATAATCCCCATGTGTGGTCAACATAAAACTACATTAATAGATCTTCCCTAACAAAGAAATTCGGTCTTTGCGACAGTAGCACAGGGTATGTAGTAAATTTGTCGATATACTTTGGGGCCAATACTTCTTACAGATAAAGTTGTGTACTTTTTATTTATGAAAAAAAAAACAAATGAGTCTGTTGTTTCTGTATAATTGATGTAAATAAAAGCCAGCAAGCCATCTTAGTTTTTGACACTTTGCTACAACCATGTAAAAAAGTCAGACATTTATGCTGATCGATTTACACAAAAAAAAAATGTTTACCATTTGCTTTGATATCTGAATAACAGTGTCATTATTTCACTATACTGTCAACGTCATAATTGGAAAGAACTTCCCAAAAGAGCTCTTTCAAACTGCACCCTAATGCATATAAGTGAAATGGCTATATGGAGCATAAAAAAAGATACAATTTTTGTGTAATGTTTAGGGACAAAAAATAAAAAAAAACTAGTGCATTCTTGGTATCAAGCTGCACAACAGTGGAAAGTTCAAGAGTCACCAGTCGCTTTGGTGAAACAAAGTATAAACCACAGCACAGCAGATTACAATGCAACGCATGAATGGATGTGACAGAGTGGACCAAAGCATTGTAACATATGGCACATTTAGCAGAAGAACAAGAAAGTGGTGGGCTGAATTAAATTGTCTTCTGATTACGGAAACAAACGATTTTTGAAATAGCTCCGCTCAATGCGTGTAAATTATTTACACTGTCAAGAACAACACATGCCAAAAAACAGAGCCTTCTCCAATTTAAATGTCAACTTGTCAGTGAGCTCTCTCTTGTTGCTGCTGTGAATTTCCAGCAAATTCCTTGCAGGATTGGACATTGCAATCAAGTGAACAATCCAGTCAACAGACTAGGAGGAACAAACCATGTTATTAAAAAATCACAATTTCATCGCAACTGTGTCGTTTGCAGCACCCCTCAAGTAAGGGTCAGGACATCCTTTTATTGTGAAGGATGCACAGATAATCCCCATCTACATCCAAATAACTGTTTTGCTGCTCATCATGAAAGGAAATAGTTTGTGGTAAATGTAAATATCAGTTGTGTATTAAGTTGTGTACATAGTTTATTTTCATCATGATTTTTCAATATGTGACCTGAACGTTTCAGAAGGAAACAACATTTTTATTTATTATTGAAAACAACTGAAACTTGTCTGTGTTCTGTATAATGGGATGAAAGTGGTTCTAGGAGTTCCAGGCTTCCAAATTGGATTATTTTTGTGGGAAAGTACAACGTTTTTCCAAATTTTTTATATTTTTAAATTGTTCTGCCCTCATTACTGTATATGTTGCATGCATGTTTAACACCACTTAACAATTAAGTTAGGTGCATGTCAAAGGGGTTTCATTTCTCTAAATTCCGATATATAAAACTTTATCTAATCATTATAAATAAATTATTTAATGCAAAATCAGTAAAAGTAGTCATATCTGTAAATATAGGCTTAACATATTTGTGCGCTTTTTCTAAATATACCAAAACAATTCAAATTGTGATAAAAACTTTATTTGTGATCAAAAACAACTGCAACTTTCCTACATTATGTAAAAATGGAGGTACTTTAAAATGAAAGTTGGTTTAGGGGTTGAAGTTTACTTACTTACTTACTTAGTCATTCCCCTTCTACCGTGAGGTGTAGAGGTTTGGAAGAGAGAGCGCCAGACTATCCTATCGGCTGTCTTCCTCCTGGCCTGGTTCCATTCTAGTCCTCGGTCCTTCAAGGATTGTTTAATAATGTCCTCCCAGCAGACTCTGGGTTGTCCTGGGGGTCTGGATCCTTGGCTCTTTGTTTCCCATGCTTGTCGCGGTAGCCGATCTTCTCCCATTCTGCAGACATGCCCAAACCATCTTAGTTGGGACTGTTCTACTTGGGTCTGCAGCGGATGGGATTTTAGGCCTTGACGGATCGTCTGGTTGCGGACCATGTCTCTTCTTGTTACTTCAACCACCTTCCTCAGATACCTCATTTCTGAGGTTTGGATCTGGCTTTTGTGGGTTGTAGTCATTGCCCATGACTCGCATCCATATGTCAAGACTGGGACATAGGTGGAGTGGTATACAGCCATCTTCGTTTTCTTACCAACCTCTCTCTTGCTGAGGAATCCTCGATTTATGGCCTGAAAAGTCTCCCAGCTGCTGCTTTTCGAGTGGCCAACTCTTCTTTGATGCCTCCCTTTCGGTCTATAATAGCTCCGAGGTATTTAAAGTGGTCGACCTGCTCCAGGAACTGGTCTCCCAGCTTAATCTGATGTCTTCTTTCTTCTCGTGATATCACCATGGATTTTGTTTTAGAGCTGCTTATGACCATCCCTCTCTTCTCCAGCTCTTCCTTCCAGACTTGCAGGTTGGATTGGAGATGTGCCTCTGATTTAGCAATCAGGGCAACATCATCAGCAAATGCCAGCTCCGAAATATAGACCTGTCTCATCTTCCAGTACCCCACTGAATACTTTCTTGTTCTCTCCTTACATGCCTTGATGACATCGTCCATAAGGAGTATGAAAAGGTAAGGTGATAGGATATCACCTTGTCTTACACCAGTGGTGGTCCTGAACTCTTCTGACTTATGGTTTGCTGTCCTCACATAATTTCTGCAAGACTTGTAGAAGCTCTGTATAGCATGAATCAGAGGTGCTGGAATATTCTTCCTTGCCAAACAGTCCCAAAGTTTGCTCCAGGGGACCCTGTCAAACGCCTT
Organism: Oreohelix idahoensis; assembly: GCA_024509875.1. NCBI lineage: Eukaryota > Metazoa > Mollusca > Gastropoda > Stylommatophora > Oreohelicidae > Oreohelix > Oreohelix idahoensis. The sequence continues at coordinate 205,647 of JAMPIV010011465.1, read as the reverse complement.
TTCCAGATCTATGAAACAAAGATGGATCTCACTCTTATACTCAAGGGCCTTTTCACTCAGCTGTCTGAGTGTGAAGATTAGGTCTTGAGTACTTCGGTTTGCTCGGAATCCGCACTGGACCTCATCCAATTGTGGCTCAGCTAGGCGTCGGAGTCTCTGCTCTAGGATTCTAGAGTAGATTTTACCAGGGACACTGAGAAGGGATATGCCTCTATGGTTTCCACACTGTCGATTGTCACCCTTTTTGAAAATTGGTGTTATGATGGCAATCTCCCAATCCTTTGGTATGGTCTTGTTGCACCATGCTGCCTGTAGGACCCTTAAGAGTAATAGGTCGCCTGATGCTCCCATGTACTTAACCATTTCTGGTGTTATACCATCATGCCCTGCTGCTTTGCCCATCTTGATTTTCTCTAGTGCTGCCTTCAGTTCTTCCATCTTTATGTCATCTTCACCATCATTGGTTTTCTCTTCTGTGCTAGTGGTTATCATTTCTGATGCTTCACCATGCTCACCATCCAGGAGTTCTGAGAAATATTCTTTCCATCTTTCCATTACTTCCTTCGGGGCAGTAAGCAATTTGCCTTGCTTGTCCTTTATAAATTTGAGAGGGCATTGTTTTTCCTTCCTCATGTTCTTTAGGGTCTTATAGAACAATTTCTGGTTTTCTTGTGCATCTTTTTCTAGCTTTTCTCCAAATTCTTCCCAGGACTTCTGTTTTGCTGCTAGCACTTAGTTCTTTGCTTCTGTTCTGAGTGTCACATATTCTCTATATTTTTCCATTTGTCCTGTTGTGTTTTTAGCTCCTAAGTATTGTTTCCATGCCATTTTCTTCTCTCTTATTTTCTCTTTGACTTCCTCTGTCCACCAAGGTGTCCTCTTTCTCTGGTTCCCAAGTCGGACTTCACCGCATGCTTCTGCAGCAGCTGTCTTTATGATATCCTTGAATTTATTCCAGAGGGTTTCCAAGTCATCAGGTCGTTCTTCTGTGTTGCTCACCGCTGTAGCAATAAGCCCCTGATATCTGGTCTTAATTTCTGGCTCTCTCAGCTTGTAGGTCCTAATGCTCATTTCTCCCGCTCGTTTACTTGGTTTCTTGCGTGATGTTGGGCAGTTCCTAGGCTGAGCAACTCTTTCAGTTGTTCGTTTGATTGTTAGCAGGTAGTGATCACTTCCAATCTCTGGCCCCCTCCAGACTCTTGCATCTCGGACATATTTGAATGAGCTTCTCCGAACAATGGCATAGTCGATCACTGACTTCTCATTCTTGGTTGGTTCACATCTAGTGTATGCATGTATGCGCTTATGGGGGAACTTTGTGTTTGTAATGATCAGATTCTGCTCACTGCAGAATCTAAGGAGTCGCTTTCCATTGTCATTGAGAGTATCTTCTCCATATCTTCCGATAACTCCACACCATCTAGCATGGTCATTTCCAACTCTGGCATTAAAATCTCCGAGCATGATAACTTCATCTAGGCAGTCATCCACTGTCCTTTGAAGCAGCTCAAAGAATTCCTCCTTGACCTCTGCTCTCTCATCCTCATTTGGCCCATACACTATGACCAGTTTGACTATGGTTTCTCCTTCTTTTAGTTTTACAACCATAATGTGCTCCGTGACAAAGTTCCATCCCTTGATACTATCTTTTTGATTTTTGGCCACAATGCAACCCACGCCACCTTTAGCTCTTTCAGGTGTGGGTACACCACTGTAGAGCAGCATGTTGCCATCGAGATCCATGACTCCTTGTCCTTTTTTCTTTGTTTCAATTATAGCCAGGATTTCTAGTTTTGCTTTCCTCATCTCTTCTACCAGCTCCTCTTCTTTCCCATTTATACTTCTTGTGTTCCAAGTTCCATAAGTTGTAGTCCGTAGTCCGTTCCAGTTCGTCGCCTTTAGAATCAGTCCGGTTTTCTCTCTTATGTTTCGCATAATAACTTATTTAATGCAAAATCAGTAACGTTAGTATTGTCTGTAAATAAAGGCTTAAAATATTTGTGCGCTTTATTTAAATATACCCAAAAAATTCAAATGGTGATAAAAACTTTATTTGTTCTCAGAAACAACAGCAACTTTCCTACATTATGTGAAAATGGATGTACTTTAAAATGAAAGTAGGTTTAGGGGTTGAAGTTTACCAGGATTAATTATACATATTGATAAGTAAAATTTTTTTTCAATTTAAAAATTTTTCTGCACTCATTACTGTATATGCTGCATGCATGTTTAACACCACTTAACAGTTAAGTTAAGTGCATGTCATAGATGTTTCATTTTCTACATTTTGATATATAACACTTTATGTTATCATTATGGACGATGAATAAGCATTTGGAAGAAAGAATGGAGGCTCTTGAAATGTGGATATATAGAAGAATGGGGCGTATCTCATGGAAAGAGATGAAAACATATAAGGAGGTCCTAGAAAATCTAGGTATGAAAAGAGAACTAATGAGGGAGGTCAAAGTTCGGCAGCTAAAATACTTTGGCCACATAAAAAGGCATAACACCTTGCAGAAGACCATAACAGAAGGGAGAGTTGAAGGCAAATGTGCAAGGGGAAGACATCGCTATAAGTGGGAAGTTAACATCAAGAGATGGACAGAAAAGAGTCTATCAGAGTGCTCACCAACACAAGAGACAGAAGACGTTGGAGATCCATTACAGCCAACCTTCGTTGTGGAGATGGCAACTGATGATGATGGTTATCTTTATAAATAAGTTACTTAGTGCAAAATCAGTAACGGCAGTCATGTCTAAAAATGTACTCTCTGAAATCAGCTGGTAAAAATGCGGTTTTTGAGCACGTATACTAAGAGTTATCCTACTTGGATAACTGGCAATTCTAGAGCTAATACATGCTTACCGAGGGCAAGTTCCCTATCCTACTAGTGACTAGGCTGTTGCTACTGGTGTCAGACTGTATCGGCTAGACCATTCCTCTGACGTCCAGGCCGGGTCTTGCTGCATGGGCAACAGCTTGATCTACAATTGCCCAACCTCGTGCCACCGACAGTTATTTCGGGAGGTACGCTCCTTTGGTCAGAAATGACTGGTAGGGAAGATAACATGCATAACTGTAGCAATTTTAGAGCTAATACATGCTTACCAAGGGCAAGTTCCGTATCCTACTAGTGACTAGGCTGTTGCTACTGGTGTCAGACTGTATCGGCTAGACCGTTCCTCTGACGTCCAGGCCAGGTCTTGCTGCATGGGCAACAGCTAGATCTACAATTGCCCAACCTCATGCCACCGAAAGTTATTTCGGGAGGTACTCTCCTTTGGTCAGAAATGACTGGTAGGGAAGATAATACTAAGAGTTAATACTAAGCAGCGAGTGGGCCTTTCTTAGAGAATTAAATCTTTTTACAAATTTTAATTAAACTTTCTTAATGTATACGTAATGGAGATAGAGGCTGTTAGGGCAGTAACCAGAGTAGTTATTGTGTCACTCTCTCAGTCCATGCTTTTAAAGGCTCAAAATAGATGTCTGTTGCATGAATAGAAAACATTTATAGGTACCTTTTTTTTTTTTTTTTTTTTCCCGTACGCCCGCTAATACTCGAGGCGAAATCTCAGGTTATTATTTATGTCTAACCTGACATTGATTTTACGTGAGTATCCCTTTATTTCTTGTACAGAGACAGGTGTCCCTCGCCATTCAGGCAAGTACTCGCCGATTTCGGAGGTACCCATTACAGCTGGGTCGGCTCAGGAGCCGCCAGTCCCTAGTCGATGACACTCCTTCAAATGTTCTCACCAGGTCTCGAGTTAATCCAGTCCAAATCTCGGTCGACAAAAAATCCTCAAATGCCGTCACCCTGGTTTGATCCTGTATCACCCAGTCGCCAGAGCGGTGTTGTAACCACTACGCTAGCACGGCTCCCTATAGGTGCCTTAAATCTTCAGAAGCTGGTGTGAATCTACTGTACAAGTCATTCAGGTGTATGGCATGGCAATAAGAGTGCTGACAGACTAGCTTCCCACGCACCCATAGCAGGGACACTGGTCCTGCACAAGGGAGAGATACTGAGGACAGTTAATGATCATCTGTTAGAAAACAACACTGCAATAGATGAATCAACAAGGTTAAGATAGCTGGAATGTGGCACCAAACATAAGACTAGCAGGTATGACGTATGAAAGGATACATCCAACATGTATACAGTCAGGATGCTACAGTACAGTAAGCTTTTATACACTTCAACATTTGCTCAGGGGGACTTTGCACCAATGGGTGGGCCTGGATTGCAATGATGTTGATCCTGAATAACAATCACATAATTATCAGGAAAATGTGCTTATGTGTTTGTGACTACATTTTGCTAACAAATTTTAACTAAACATATTTGACATGCATTTCATTATTTATCTTTGCTCATTATTTTTATTATTACAGGTAAACACCTGTGCAGCACTCATTTCTTCCAACTTGATGTCCTGGAAAAGCAAATGACATCAGTACACAGAGATGGACGCTGGGAGTTTGATAATAAATGCAGTGATCTTCATAATGTGTTACCACAGGACAGTCTAAATAACATGAATGAAGCAGTGAATCAAATTGGAGATGCCACTTTTACTGATGTAGCAAGAGAAGATAGCATTAACCTGAGATTCACTTGTAATGATGCATCAGTGAACCTCATCAACAGTCAGGAAAGGACAGCTACAATGTATAACAATCTACACAGTAATACATCAGTTTGTAAAAATCAAGTCTGTAACAAAAATTGTATTAAACCATTTTCTGCCAGTGAGATAAATGTTCAGCATAGTGTGACTGACAGAGCTGTTGCTGCTTGCAGTTATTTAAGCACTCAGTCTCACAAGAATATAGAGAAAGACAAATCCTTCAAGTGTGACATTAATGGAGCATCATTTTCTGTCAAAGATAACCTACAGCAACATAAAAGAATACACACAGGACAGAAGCCTTACAAGTGTGATGTATGTGGAGTAGCATTCACTCAGACAGGTAACTTACAATGTCATAAAAGAATACATACAGGAGAGAAGCCTTACAAGTGTGATATTTGTGGAGCAGCATTTACTCAAAGCAGTAGTGTACAAAAACATAAAAGAATACATACAGGAGAGAAGCCTTACAAGTGTGATATTTGTGGAGCAGCATTTACTCAAAACAGTTGTGTACAAATACATAAAAGAATACATACAGGAGAGAAGCCTTACAAGTGTGATGTTTGTGGAGCAGCATTTACTCATAGCAGTAGTGTACAAAAACATAAAAGAATGCATACAGGAGAGAAGCCGTACAAGTGTGACGTTTGTGGAGCTTCATTTAATGAGAGCGGTCATCTACAAAGTCATAAAAGAATACATACAGGAGCTAAGCCTTACAAGTGTGATATTTGTGGAGCAGCATTTACTCGGAGCAGTAATGTACAAAAACATAAAAGAATACATACAGGAGAGAAGCCGTACAAGTGTGACGTTTGTGGAGCATCATTTAATGAGAGTGGTCATCTACAAATTCATAAAAGAATACATACAGGAGGGAAGCCTTACAAGTGTGATATTTGTGGAGCAGCATTTACTCAAAGCAGTAGTGTACAAAAACATAAAAGAATACATAAAAGAATACATACAGGAGAGAAGCATGTTTTGAGCACAGCAGCTTTTGTTGCTGGTTAAGCTTAAAAATATAATCTTCGCTAGGGTGTGCGGGGAAAGAATATTTTGGTGTCATTGTGTCCCCAGCGTGTGAACGGGGAAGAATGTTGTGGCCATGTTTTTCGAAGTGTACCTGTGAATATTTTGGTACAGGGATTACTAATGGATTTATGTGTGATCATCCATTAGAGTTATAAGTGATTATCTGCAGATAAAATGTACATTATTTGAAGAGATGTGCTATAGGCCTTGGTGTGTACAGGCCTGCATATTCATATATTATTGTGTAAAGGATCCATAGACATATGTTATCTGCACTGCTATGACAGTAGTTGCAGTAGATAGCGCTGATGCTACTTTGAGGCCATATTCATATATTATTGTGTAAAGGATCCATGGATATATACTATCTGCACTGCTATGACAGTAGTTGCAGTAGATAGCGCTGATGTTACTTTGAGGCCATATTCATATATTATTGCGTAAAGGATCCATAGATATATACTATCTGCACTGCTATGACAATAGTTGCAGTAGATAGCGCTGATGTTACTTTGAGGCCAGATTTATATATATTGGTGCACTGCTATGACAGCAGTTGCACTTTGAGGCCATACGTATTATTTGGAGGATCCATGAGTATATATATCAGAAGCACTGCGATGTTGGCAGTCTACCGGAAGAGGTAGCGTCGACGATCCTATATACAGGAGAGACCCAGGAACATATATCAGTAGCACTGTGATGTTTGCAGGCTACAGGAAGGGATAGTGCTGATGATTATATATATATATATATTATTACTGGAGGATCCATGAACATTTGTTAAAGTTATTGGAGATACTCCGAGGCCGGGAGTTGTATACGCTTGTAGTGATATGTGGGTGAACATTGGTAGATGCTACCTGATATTATTTGACTTCATGTAACTGTATTTCGTAGATGTCATTGTGGTCGTGTTGTGGCGTAATTAAAGTGTCTAAGAAAACGTCACCAGGCTTTTCAACAATGAATGACTATTACGTACATTACTGTGAGTGATTGTTGCAACACACACTCACTTCTTACACCTTTACACCAGTTACCCCTTTATCAGTATCAAACAAGTAACCAGTTTCGCAACAGTGGTCGCAACAACAATACACAACATTTGGTGACCATAATGCCTTCGCCTACAATAGAAGGATGATTAACCTCGCATCCTTATCAGTGGGATATTTATCATAGACAGAATTTATCAGTGGTTGTGAAACAATCAGAAAGTAACAACCCATCTTTATCAGTGGTGGCCATAAATTGGCATACTTCAACAGTGATGTGCCAATTGTCGGACGTTATGCCTTCGACATCCACATCACATATCTATCAATAACAACGGATTAAGAAGGAACATCGTATTTAACTATCTTAAGCCTATCGCACTGAATTAAGAGTTGGTCAGCTATTAACAGTTGGTGTTAACCAAACATCGGACATAACAGTAAGTCAAGGACACGAATCTTCCTGAGTCAACACGTGTTCTACGCTGTTTATAAATAGCTCTGTGTGGGCGTGGCCTGTAACCAGAACATCAATATTTACTTCGGAAGCCTGCCTTGAGCTCAAAATAGGAGATTTCATTCATAGTCGCAAGTTTTACGGGTTGTGATGCCCGCGTTTTCAGTGAGAGGCCTGTGTGGCGCGTATTTACATGACAATAATTGACACTGTGTGGTCGGAGAGAGATTTTCTACATCATCATCATCATCTTTGTAGACATTAACTCTGATGCTCATATGTGTTATGTTTATGAACACTGTCAAGAAAGAACTATCTCGTATTATCAGTGATGACATCTACCTCCTTTTGCAACACATGATGACGACAACCAACTCACATTTATCAACCACTGTGTACCCATACAGCTATGGAGGGAGTTCAAGTAAAAGTTTGCAGTCTGTCTACACGTATGACTCAAGTGAGCAGTTTGCAGTGATCCAGTCCTGTCATGTTGTGCTGTAATCGAGCACATAGCATACTGTGTCGAGGACAACGGACCCGAAGCGAAAGGCGTCAAGCTCCAATGGCTCTCTGCAGTTGATTGTTTTCACCAGCGCACTTATTGATATCTATTGTTTTGTCAAGCGAGAAGGACAAGATTATTTTCAAGATAAGTGGTCTTTTGTTGTGAAAACTGTGCCTTTTTTATATAAATCAATAAGCCTTCCTGATCTTATGCTTTATTTGTCCTAATTGAGTGTTATATGTTCTATATTCTATGTTACATGTTCACTTATGAGGGTAATATCCCAGGTTTACCCAGGGCTTTATAAGTGTTCTTTAGGATTTAACAACTAAGTGTTAGGTGTGACGTAACGTATCATTGGTGTTATTGTAGTATTTTTCTTTGTTCCTCAGTTTAGCAATTAATTTGTTCGTGAGTGTCTTTCTCTCTTTCCTTTCATTTTTTATACACATTTTTGTTTATATATGGTGTTGTTTATTGTCTTGTTAGTCTTCACGGTTATCATTTCATACTTTGAAACATTTTTGCTTGAGTTCAGCCTTATTGTTCATTTGACCTCTGCGAACGTTATCGTTTGTCCTTTAGTACCTTGTCTTTGTAATTGTTATCATTACTGTCTATATCATATGTTATTTTTTGTGTGTGTGACTTATTGTAGAACTTTATTGCATAGGTGTTTTATGGCTTTGTGATTGAACCACTATGGATCCTGATATGGATTCCGATATAGACCCTGAGGATATGAGGCCTTTATTAGAATATCTGTTTGAAGAAGGGACAGATTTTCAGAGATTAAAAGGCCCAGAGCTTGAGGCACATGTTATGGACAGATTTTTGGTCAGTGCGTCGAGAGCTCTAAGAGTTTTTGCTGAGGATAGATTTCAGTCCATTCCTCATTTGAGTATGGCTAAGGATCTAGCTAGGTTGATGGTTATTTACCTTCGTCTGTTTTTGGACAATCATATTGGTACTAAACGTGATAACATATTGAAGAGTATGCGTACGTTATTGCGCGACAGCATTCATAATGACCAGAAAGAAGAGTTAAGGGATGAGAAGCAAATGAAAGTTATTAAACAAAGTGCTATACAGCAAAGGAAAAATGTCGTAGAAAGTGTTGCTAAAGACAGCGAACTACATGACATGGTGACTAGACTTAAAAGTGAGTTACATAAATCAAACTCAGAACTTGCTAGCACTCAAGCAGCATTGAAGTCTACATTAAACAAGAACAAGGAGTTGGAAACTCAAATGAAGAACAAAGATGTCGAAGTTGGTAATCTCAGAAAAGAAATGCAGGAGAAGAATGAGATGTATGACAAATTAAAGATTGAGAGCAATGTTCGTGAAGAGGAGAAGAGATTGGATGAGTTAACAATGGAGAAAAATAAACTGGCTAAAATTGAGAAATTACTAGCGGAGGAAAGCCGTAAAGTGTTGGCATGTGACAACTTAATTAAGAAACAAAGTGAAGACATTTCGCTTAAAAATGTTCAGATCGGTGAATTGAGAACACGAGTAGACGGTTTAGTGGATCTGCTTTTAGGTAAAAAAATGTCTACTGTCAATGTTGACAAGGTTAGACAGAAGGACGGTACCAACACTAACATCAAACGTGATGGACAAAAATCCTTGCGTGGTAAATACAATTTTCCACGTTACGTTGACTCTGCAACCGACAATACTTATTCTTGGCGTCAGCCAAATAGAGATTATCCTACGATAACTGTCAGTTCGATAGATAGCGAGAAAAACTCTAATAAGTTGCAAGTCAATGTTCAAAAGATCAAACGAGTATCTACTTTCAGAAATTCTGTTAAATTGATAATGAAGGATAAAAAGAGTGGTAATTGTTCCAATAAGGAAACCTATTATGGTGGTAATAAGCATAAGGATTCTATTATCCCTGTTATTGATCAAGGTGTTAAGCATCCTGCAACAGTAAAGAATGAAAACAATTTTAACAGGAGAGATAATTCAGATTTTGGAAAGTGCCAAGGGAGTCTTTCAAAAGGTAATTTTTCTTTTCCAAGGAATCTAAAACAGTCTAATAAATCTCAACATGCGAATTCCAAGGATTTTGGAAAATGTGATAGAGATAATTACACTAACGGTTGTCAATGTTATGATAATGGTTCTAAACGACAACAATATCCATCTGACAGATATTTTTGTCAGATGAGAGACAATAAACACAACAATGCTAATTGGGATGTTAGATATAACATCAGTCCCAAACAAAAAGTGAATAATAATCATAATTGCGCTAACTGCGATTCAAAGCAGTATAATGTTTTCAATAGAGCACATAATGCTCTCAATAGAAATATTAATTGGAACAGATCTGGAAATGATATATTGCATAACCAGAATTACTTTGCTCAACAAAAGCGTAAGGTTAGTAATAATACAGTTGGTTATAATAAGGGTAATAGTTTTGGTAATACTACTACTTGTTCCCGCTGTTTTGAATGTAAAACTTTGTTTCAGCATATAGCGGCATGCACCTGACTTACGAATGATTTCTTCCCAAGCCTTCTGTGTCGTCTCCTTGTGAGGAAGGAAGGTTTCTTGATGGACATGAAGGGGCCGTAGGTTTTCATAACCACGGGTAATAGTAAATGTGTCCTAATTTTCCGTGTTGCATCGTTGAATCCAACCGGTCATTAAAATATATATTTTTTTTCATTTGTATTTATTCACAGCTTCTGCTTTGAAATAAAAGTCAGTGCATAGGTATCACATTAGATGAGAAGAATATATGCCGCCTTACGACTGTATGATTGATGAAGTTGAGCCGATCAGCATGTACATCACAGATTATTCGATGTTGCCATTTCAAGTTTATGAATTTTTCGGCACTGAATTTTCTACACCGCGAGAGTTGTATTATATTTAACATTTGTTATTTAGGATTATAAATAGATTGTATTGTATAATATGATACATTATATAGTGTTGTTTTGGATGTCATGTTTATTTATATTTATGCATTATTACAACACATTGTTATTGTTTATATGACTGTGTTTTTGATTACACCAATTCATTTTCAAACTATTTCTCACACTGTTGTACTTGTGATAGACATTAAGTACATATTATGATTGGAATGAACGAACGAACGAACAAACGAACTTTATTTTTAAAGGGTTGAGAATTGGGCACGCAGGCCCGTCTGACATTCTGCCCTTCCATTCTCTTGTCTTTTATACTGATTTCATTTATTCTCACATACATTTTACCCATCAATTCAAGGAATTCAACGTTGTAAAGGTAAAATAATAGCATACTCACATTCACAGTATCTAATTATAAACATGAAATAAAATATGTTGAAAAGTACAAACTAAGTATTATCGTGAAACAAAATATATTGAAAAGCACTAACATCATCATTAAACCTACATTCAATATTATATCATTTGTTCGGAAAAAAAATCACACTAGGGGGGCAGATAATCAGAACTCATAAAGTATTCGAAAAGTCTACGATTGTATGAATAAGGACCGAGGTTGTTATCTTTCAGATAATGTGGAAGATAGTTCCAGAGATGAGCAGCAGAGTAAGCTAAGCTTTTCTTGAATAAGTCAAGCCTAGGCTTGGGCACTTGTAGATAGATAGATAGATAGATAGATAGATAGATAGATAGATAGATAGATAGATAGATAGATAGATAGATAGATAGATAGATAGATAGATAGATAGATAGATAGATAGATAGATAGATAGATAGATAGATAGATAGATAGTAGATAGATAGATAGATAGATAGATAGATAGATAGATAGATAGATAGATAGATAGATAGATAGATAGATAGATAGATAGATAGATAGATAGATAGATAGATAGAACAAATTAACGAACGAACGAACTTTATTTTCAACGGGTTGAGAATTGGGCTCACAGGCCCGTCTGACATTCTGCCCTTCCTTTCTCTCGTCTTTTATACTGATTTCATTTATTCTCACATACATTTTACCCATCAATTCAAGGAATTCAACGTTGTAAAGGTAAAATAATAGCATACTCACATTCACAGTATCTAATTATAAACATGAAATAAAATATGTTGAAAAGTACAAACTAAGTATTACCATGAAACAAAATATGTTGAAAAGCACTAACATCATCATTAAACCTACACTCGATATTATACCATTTGTTCGGAAAAATAATCACATTAGGGGGGCAGATAATCAGAACTCATAAAGTATTCGAAAAGTTTACGATTGTATGAATAGGGACTGAGGTTGTTATGTTTTAGATAATGTGGAAGATAGTTCCAAAGATGCGCAGCAGAGTAAGCTAAGCTTTTCTTGAATAAGTCAAGCCTAGGCTTGGGCACTTGTATTTTGCTAAGGCGTTGACTGCGTCTTTCATTGTATTTGAACATTGGCCACAGATATGTTGGAGCATTCTGTGACAGGATTTTGTGAACAAATAGATAGATAGATAGATAGATAGATAAATAGATAGATAGATAGATAAATGGATAAATAAATAGATAGATAGGATAGATAGATAGATAGATAGATAGATAGATAGATAGATAGATAGATAGATAGATAGATAGATAGATAGATAGATAGATAGATAGATAGATAGATAGATAGATAGATAGATAGATAGATAGATTAGATAGATAGATAGATTAGATAGATAGATAGATAGATAGATAGATAGATAGATAGATAGATAGATAGATAGATAGATAGATAGATAGATAGATAGATAGATAGATAGATAGATAGATAGATAGATAGATAGATAGAAAGAATGAACGAACAAACGAACAAACTTTATTTTCAAAGGGTTGAGAATTGGGCACGCAGGCCCGTCTGACATTCTGCCCTTCCTTTCACTCGTCTTTTATACTGATTGCATTTATTCTCACATACATTTTACCCATCAAATCAAGAAATTCAACGTTGTAAAGGTAAACTAATAGCATACTCACATTCACAGTATCTAATTACAAACATGAAATAAAATATGTTGAAAAGTACAAACTAAGTATTACCATGAAACAAAATATGTTCAAAAGCACTAACATCATCATTAACCTACATTCCATATTATATCATTTGTTCGGAAAAATAATCACATTAGGGGGGCAGATAATCAGAACTTATAAAGTATTCGAAAAGTTTACGATTGTATGAATAGGGACTGAGGGAATTGTAAGAATAGGGAATGATGTACAATATACTGGTTTGAGGTGACTTCTCTCTAGTATTTTTTTTTTTTTGTTCAGGGTAATGAACTATGCTATTTTCACACGCTAGTTAGAAGACTAGGTGTATTTAGATCATATATGATTGACCTTTAGGATCCATTGTGAGCTTAGTGCTACGATAGCAATTACATCAAATATTGATGTGCTCCAGCATTTATGATGACTATGATAGTTTCTATGCAAGATGTGTTTGTCAGCCATATGCACAAACTCATTGGCTAGGCATAATGCAGTAGTAGTCTTCAGAGAATTCCTAAGTACTTTTGTTCATTAGAATTAATTCCTTTCTTATATTTTTATGTCATGAGGAATTGATTAATTGTAACTATTGATTATGGATTTCTTTATAATGCATACCTGTCAACCTGTACAAATTTTTCGTACAATGTACGGATTTTTGATACTATTAGCAGTGTACGGCCGTACAGACTCGTTGTACGGATTCCCCCCCCCCCCCCACACATTTTTTTTAAATTCTAAAAATATTTTCCAACCCAAGTTTTTTTTAAATTTTAAATCAGAAAGTATTTTCTAGCCCAGATTTTTTTTTTACCAATTTTTTTTATTTTTAATTCCGGGAATCTCGGCGTCCGTTTTTAAACTGAGGTCTCTCCCAGCAACCAATAAAATCCTTTTATACCTAACAATTCGGCAAAAACTTTGAATTCGGCCTAAAACGCTTTCGGTTTTCAACGTGACATGACGTATTTTTAAAGTTACCTGTTACCAACGACCATGCTTGCTTGCCACCACACTTTGACGCCATTTTGTTTAAAAAAGCTAAGTACTTATAACTTGGTTTAAAATTGCTGTTGTTTTGCTTTGTTGCAATTTAATTGCTGTCTTAATCTTTCCAGTTATATCTTGCGCTTCAATATATTTCCGATAAATTGTCATAATATTCTGTGTAGGCCCTACATAACTAGAAAAAAAAAGTTTGTTTGCGTTGAGTAGGCCTACTTTATTCCAGCGCTCAAGATTCGCTGCTTTATTTTTTAATAAAGTGGCAATCTGTTATCACTGGTCTAGGCTACTAACTCTTAAATAATAATTTAGAAAATTTTTGGTGGTACGTTTTTTCTTCCTAGATTTGATATCTTGCCCTTCAATATATTTCTGATAAATTGTCATAATATTCTGTGTAACTAGAAAAAAAAAAGTTTGTTTGCGTTGAGTAAGCCTACTTTATACCAGCGCTCGAGATTCGCTGCTTTATTTTTTAATAAAGTGGCAATCTGTTATCATTGGTCTAGGCTACCAACTCTTAAATAATAATTTTGAAAATTTTTGGTGGTACGTTTTTTTCTTCCTAGATTTGATATTCTGTTCATAATTTTTTTTTTTTTTTTTTTTGCTGTTAGCCGTTTGCTTTGTTCGTTGTATTTTTAAATCATTCTCTACTGTATGTTATCTGATGAGTGTGTGCTTCTACTGACAGATAGTGGTCAGAAAAAGAGCTTCTGTAGCTATTGGCTGGAAGTTGTTGTCCAGAAAACTAGTACTGTGCCATCCGCTTCCCTAATTTGAAAGTCATCAATCAGCGACTGCTGATACTCCCTCACAGCAATGCTGACTGTGAAAGATCATTTTCAATGATGAAAAAAATCGACACAGACTGCAGGAGGTCCATGAATGCAGACACACTCACTTCTATTTTACAGTGTAAGATTAACATTGATACATACTGTGCAGACTTTAAGCCCACAAATACAAAGTGCTAAAAGTGCATGTGTTGATTATAATACAAAACACTGCACATCGAAAGAATAGTACCTCACGATCACTAAGTTTTTTATATGTCAAGAACAGCATGAGACTATTATCATGTTTTATATCACAATAATTCAAATGTTAATAGATTTGTATATGTCATTTCTCATTTTAAAATTGTATTGCGTATAATTTATTAATATATTTTTTGCGTAAGGATTTTTGGGTGTTTGTAAGGATTTGTTTGGTCCGGCGTACAGATTTTTGTCTCAGGAGGTTGACAGGTATGATAATGTATTTAATATTAAGTTGAGAAAAGCATAAATTTACAGCTAGTAACATAGCTGAGCTGAACGAGATTGTCAGCCTACATTACTTATAGGTTAGATTAAACAGAATATAGAGAGTTAACAGCGATAGCTGATACTGATCGATGTGATCCAAAGGTTTAGTTAAAGCAGCTATTCAAATACATGATATTCTTTTATGTATTTACAAGATTGTTATTCAGATAACGGGGTGTTTGTTTTTTTCCCCATGGATTTTTTCTGTTTAGAATTCTGTTAAATTAGAATGCGCTTATTATGCGTCTACTTAAAGACATGATTTCTTATTGGAAGTCATACAATTTGTTAACACTGATGTCATTTTTGAGATATTAATTATAGGTTTAAATTACTTATAGATAAATATGCTATTTTTAGGTAACTTAGGGTTACGAAAATTTTTTGTATTGTATTTTTTAGAAAATATTTTTCTGACATTGTAATACTTTTTCTATGCCCAACGCTCCACTGTGCGCTAGGGGTGTAATAATGTGTAGTGGTACATTTGAGAGATAATTTTTGATACTATGATGTATTTTTTCTTTACTTAGCATCCCATGGTGCGTCGCTTGAAATTTATTGATACTAGTGATCCAAATTCTTTGATAATGGTGTTATTATTAATTTCATATGAATGTTGTCTATGATAATTCATTATTACTTATGAATGAGTTTAATAACTAGGTGAACTTATTTACTATGCTTTACTTAGTTATAGCTTACTTTTGTGTTTTGTTATACATACATGCATTGCTTTTGTATTCTATATTTTCTGATATGATTGTATGTAATTTTATCATATGTTGTTTGGTAATTGTTATGTATTATTACCATCTTCTTCTACATACATATCTTCATTTGATTCTTTCTTTGCGGATTATTCTTCTTTGCATTCCATTTCTGCTATTGATTTCTCTCTAGCAGTTCATTTGGTTTATGCTTCCAGGTTTAGCCTGCCTGTCTCTTGATTCTATTTCGATAGTTTTTCTACTTATACTACTTATACTTCCATCTGTTGTATGGTTGGGTAGATTATATGATTAAATATGACGTAGTTATTTCTGATAATTGTATTTATTTTATATGCCACGTATTGGTTAATGTTATTATTACCATGTCGTATTAGTGATGGTTTCGCCTATTCAGATCTCGTTCCCTGAGAATTGATCATATTTGTAGACTTAATTGATTACACTGACAAACAACATTTTTCTTTCTTATATAAGAATAAGTGTTCTTAGGTCAGTTTCTTGCGCTGATTTCAAATTTGAAATCCGTTTATCTCTATCACGTCGGGTTCTTAAGATATTTGTGAATAAATATATTTTTGGGAAACCGTTATTTGCTCCGTTTCATTTTTACTATATAACTTTTTTAAAATTAATAAAATGCAAAATATTTCTACTTTTTATACTGCTAAAAGATGCATGACATATGTTACGTTATATTTCAAATAGTTACTGTATTTTGAAATAATTCTGAGTGAAATATGGCTTCTAGAAGTTGTAGAAATTCGGCTGATCTGTTCTGTTACGTGTGCGGATATTTTACCGATCGTGTTCACCAGAAAAACTTTACACCATTGCTAAAGAAAGCATATGAACTTTATTTCGATTCGAAAGTTGATGATGCAAATAAATCTTGGAAGCCAAATGCAGTTTGTTCGACTTGTGCAAATACATTGGCAGGTTGGTTACGAAAATCGCCGAAGCATAAGTCGTTGCCTTTTGGAGTGCCAGTAATATGGCGTGAACCGACAAATCACGCTACTGATTGTTACTTCTGCTTGACAAATATCTATGGTTTCACTTTTAAAACTAGAAAGTCTGTGGTTTATCCAAATATTGAATCGGTTTCGAAACCAGTGCCTCATGATCCAATCACGTGTCCGATCCCAGTTCCACCAGAACAATATCCGTTGGACATGAATGAACCATCAGAAAGTGATAGTTTACCTGCTTTAGAAACTAATTCTGACTCTGATTATATACCGGTGAATGATGGTGTTCACTTAATTAACCATTCAGAACTTTCAGATCTAATACGTGATCTCGCTCTCACCAAAGGACAAGCGGAATTACTCGGTTCGCGACTCAAAGAATGGAATCTTTTAGCGCCCAATACTCCGATATCTAAATTTCGTCATAGACACAGAGAACTTGTTCAATACTTTGAGATGGATGATGACATTTGCTATTGCAAAGATGTAAAAGGTCTAATGGTGCACCTCGGTCATGAGCACATAGTCAACGAATGGCGACTTTTCATCGACTCTTCCAAGACTAGTCTAAAAGCCGTGTTATTGCATAACGGAAATTTATTTTCATCAATTCCAGTCGCCTACTCTGTTCATATGAAAGAAACTTATGACAATATGGCTATACTTTTGGCAAAAATAAAGTACAATGACTACCAATGGCGGATTTGTGGGAGACCTAAAGGTCATTGCAATTCTCACGGGCATGCAGACTGGGTATACTAAATTTTGTTGCTTCCTATGTGAATGGGACAGCCGCAACAGACAGGAACATTATGCAAGAAAGGTGTGGCCTATCAGGGATCGTATGCAGCTCGGGCATAAACATGTAATACACGAGCCATTAGTTAACAAAGACAGCATCATTTTACCACCGTTACATATAAAGTTGGGGCTCATGAAGAATTTCGTAAAAGCGTTAGATAAAACGAGCAAAGCTTTCACTTATCTTCGAGAAAATTTTCCGCAAATTAGCGATGCAAAGATAAAGGAAGGTATCTTTGTAGGACCTCAGATTAGGAAAGTTATTGCAGACAAACAATTCGAGAACTTATTACATGGTAGTGAACTTCGCGCATGGATGGCATTCAAATCGATCGTGGATAACTTTCTGGGAAATCACAAATCTGTCGACTATGTGCATATTGTTAAGCAGTGCATAGATGCATACAGAATTATGGGCTGTAACATGTCCCTCAAAATCCATTTGCTCGATTCGCATCTTGACTTTTTCCCTGACAACCTTGGCGAAGTCAGCGATGAACATGGAGAACGATTCCATCAAGATATCGCCGTAATGGAGTCACGTTATCAAGGACGGTGGAGTGTGACCATGCTTGCCGATTATTGTTGGATGCTTCATCGCGATGTACCACATGCCATTCACCGACGAAAGTCGACTGCAAAGAAATTCAAGCCTACATAAGTTATACTTCTTGTACAAATGATGTTGTAATACTGTATGCATTGTTAAAAAACTTCAATTGCGTATTTCTAGAGATCCCGACCTGATAGAGAAAAACGGTTTGCAGATTTAAAAACAGCGCATTAAAATTGACCAGAAAAACATAGAAATGTTAGAGAAAGAAAAAAAATTTTTTTTTTGTTAGCCAGTGTTATTTACTATGCCTCATTTGTTACTGTACATTTGATGCTTATATTTTTGCCGGGATATTTTTGTAACTTAATGCATGTTGTTTTTACAACTGGATAGTAGAGTTTCATTGACCCCTTATTTTTGTCATGTACTTTTCCAAAAAATGATGTTATCATTTTTTTCCCCGGGGGGTTGTTGTAAGGTGTAGCAGGCTGTTTTCTTACTTCCAGTCTAAGGGAATTAAGTGTTAGAAGTTTAAGGCATGCAAGCCGAATTTTGATTATCCCGCTTGGACAGCAGTTTTGTCTGCTGGTTAAGCTGTTTAAAAATATAATCTATTGTTTGCTCGTATGTACGAGAATATAGCGTGTTGATCGCTACTAACATCTCACGGCGAGTCCCGTGTGAGATGAACTTGTTTAAGCTGTTTTTGAGCTGAGCGATATTCGCCCGCTTGCCCGGTGCAAGAGTGATTGGCTAGGGTGTGCGGGGAAAGAATATTTTGGTGTCATTGTGTACCCAGCGTGTGAACGGGGAAGAATGTTGTGGCCATGTTTTTCGAAGTGTACCTGTGAATATTTTGGTACAGGGATTACTAATGGATTTATGTGTGATCATCCATTAGAGTTATAAGTGATTATCTGCAGATAAAATGTACATTATTTGAAGATTTGTGCTATAGGCCTTGGTGTGTACAGGCCTGCATATTCATATATTATTGTGTAAAGGATCCATAGACATATGTTATCTGCACTGCTATGACAGTAGTTGCAGTAGATAGCGCTGATGCTACTTTGAGGCCATATTCATATATTATTGTGTAAAGGATCCATGGATATATACTATCTGCACTGCTATGACAGTAGTTGCAGTAGATAGCGCTGATGTTACTTTGAGGCCATATTCATATATTATTGTGTAAAGGATCCATGGATATATACTATCTGCACTGCTATGACAGTAGTTGCAGTAGATAGCGCTGATGTTACTTTGAGGCCAAATCTATATATATTGGTGCACTGCTATGACAGCAGTTGCACTTTGAGGCCATACATATTATTTGGAGGATCCATGAGTATATATATCAGAAGCACTGCGATGTTGGCAGTCTACTGGAAGAGGTAGCGTCGACGATCCTATATATTATTACAGGAGAGATCCAGGAACATATATCAGTAGCACTGCGATGTTTGCAGGCTACAGGTAGGGATAGTGCTGATGATTATATATATATATATATATTATTACTGGAGGATCCATGAACATTTGTTAAAGTTGTTGGAGATACTCCGAGGCCGGGAGTTGTATATGCTTGTAGTGATATGTGGGTGAACATTGGTAGATGCTACCTGATATTATTTGACTTCATGTAACTGTATTTCGTAGATGTCATTGTGGTCGTGTTGTGGCGTAATTAAAGTGTCTAAGAAAACGTCACCAGGCTTTTCAACAATGAATGACTATTACGTACATTACTGTGAGTGATTGTTGCAACACACACTCACTTCTTACACCTTTACACCAGTTACCCCTTTATCAGTATCAAACGAGTAACCAGTTTCGCAACAGTGGTTGCAATAACAATACGCAACATTTGGTGACCGTAATGCCTTCACCTACAATAGAAGGATGATTAACCTCGCATCCTTATCAGTGGGATATTTATCATAGACAGAATTTATCAGTGGTTGTGAAACAATCAGAAAGTAACAACCAACCTTTATCAGAAGCTTTACAAGTGTGATGTTTGTGGAGCAGCATTTACTCAGAGCAGTAGTGTACAAAAACATAAAAGAATACATACAGGACAGAAGCATTACAAGTGTGATGTATGTGGAGTAGCATTCACTCAGAGAGGTAACTTACAACGTCATAAAAGAATACATACAGGAGAGAAGCCTTACAAGTGTGATATTTGTGGAGCAGCATTTACTCAAAGCAGTAGTGTACAAAAACATAAAAGAATACATACAGGAGAGAAGCCTTACAAGTGTGATGTTTGTGGAGCAGCATTTACTCAGAGCAGTAGTGTACAAAAACATAAAAGAATACATACAGGAGAGAAGCCGTACAAGTGTGACATTTGTGGAGCTTCATTTAATGAGAGTGGTCATCTACAAAGTCATAAAAGAATACATACAGGAGCTAAGCCTTACAAGTGTGATATTTGTGGAGCAGCATTTACTCGGAGCAGTAGTGCACAAAAACATAAAAGAATACATACAGGAGAGAAGCCGTACAAGTGTGAAGTTTGTGGAGCAGCATTTACTCTGAGCAGAAGTCTACAATGTCATAAAAGAATACATACAGGAGAGAAGCCTTACAAGTGTGATGTTTGTGGAGCAGCATTTACTCAGAGTGGTAGCCTTCAATGGCATAAAAGAATGCATACAGGAAATAAACCTTACATGTGTGATGTTTGTGGAGTAGCATTTAGTCAGACAGGTAAACTACAAAGTCATAAAAGAACACATACAGAAGAGTTAGAAGTTTGTGGAGCAGCATTTACTCAGACAGGTAAACTACAAAGTCAGAAAGTCACCTAGAAAGACTTAAAAGAATACATTCAGGATAAAAGCCTCAGAAGTGTGATGTTTGTGGAGCAGCATTTACTGAGGCAGGTAGCTTACAAAGTCATAAATCATACAATACCCTTTAGCCCCTCACAGCATAGACAGAGAATCACTTTGGAAATTGATGAGGCATTATGGAGTTCCCATGAAGATCATTAACTTAATAAAGAATACCTATAAAGATATGACATGTGGAGTTCTTCATGAAGGACAACTTACACAACCGTTTAGGATTAGAATGGGAGTGAGACAGGGACGCCTCTTGTCTCCATTTCCTTTCTTATTAGCAATAAATTGGGTTATGAAAACATCAACATCGCACAATAAAAATGGAATCCAGTGGACTCTGACTAAACAGCGTGCTGATCTGGATTTTGCAGATGACTTGGCTCTTCTGTCACATAACCATAACCAGGTGCAAAAGAAAATGAAAGTTCTTGATGAGAAGTCACAACAAGTGGGTCTAAACATACACAGGAATAAGACAAAGATTAAGAGAATAAATGCAGGTAATGATAACAGGGTTGAACTTGAAGAAACACCAATACAAGATTTAGAATTGTACACATATCTTGGCAGCAATATAGATAAAGTTGAAGGGACACACAGTGATATCAAACTAAGAATACAAATAGGAAGAGGAGCTTTCTTTGCATTGGGAAATATATGGAGATCAAGAGAAATCTGATCCAACACGAAAATAAGAATCTTCAACTCAGTTGTGAATTCAGTCCTATTGTTAGGCTCTGAGACATGAAGAACAACAAAGACAACAACCAAAAAGCTACAGTTTTCATAAATGGGTGCTTGCATAGAATAGAGGGATTAAAACGGTATGACAAGGTTACCAACGTGGAACTGAGGACAAGAACTAGACAAGTGCCAGTGGAACAAGAGATGAGAAGATGGTGATGGATAGGACACTTACTTACTTAGTCGTTCCCCTTCTACCGTGAGGTGTAGAGGTTTGGAAGAGAGAGCGCCAGACTATCCTATCGGCTGTCTTCCTCCTGGCCTGGTTCCATTCTAGCCCTCGGTCCTTCAAAGATTGTCTAATTTTGTCTTCCCAGTGGACTCTGGGTCGTCCTCGGGGTCTGGATCCTTGACTCTTTGTTTCCCATGCTTGTCATGGTAGCCGATCTTCTCCCATTCTGCAGACATGGCCAAACCATCTTAATTAGGACTGTTCTACTTGGGTCTGCAATGGCTATTTTCACGTGCGGGTTAAAGTGACTCAGTTTTTGGACATTTAAAAAAATTAACCTAGTGCACACAGAAATGTATACACATTTCTCTGAGCTCAGTTTTAATGACATTTTCACTTGTCTTTACAGTTTGCCAATCAATTATATAAGCCTTGTCTAAACTGAATGGCGGCCCTTAACTTTTGTCCAGTAGTATATAAATACATTTGCAATCTTAAATTAATTTTACGAACTTATATATTTAAAAAAAAATAAAACATACCGGTACCCTCAGTTTTGACAATCACTACGTGGACTGGAACAGTATTAGAAGTAATAACACTCAATGGCAGATTTTTCCATTAAATCTAGTAGAGGCGTTGATGCTCACCAAGCTCTCATACCGTGTCGACGACTGTTCAAGCATGTGTGTGTCATGTGTTGTTGTTGTTGTTGTTTTGAAGACGTGATGGGTGGAGAGCGGGCATTTAACAGCTGAATGTTATTGCCTCTTCTTGTTCCATCTTGGTCTACCCTGTTCAACCTGAAAATTTATTATAATTGGGGTATTTAGTGTCATTTTATTTACTAATTTTGTCATCAATTTAAATAACTATTGTCTTTGCAGTTGCTGAATTTAATTTATATTTGTATTTTTCCAATTTTATTTTCTCTTTTGTATTGTTTATAGATAACTATTGTCCTTTACAATTGGTTTTAATTTGTATTAGTATTTGTTCTTTTTGAATTGTTGTTTTTTTTCTTTTAAACCTCATTGTCTTTCCTTGTCCAATGAGTAGTTAGTAAGTTTTTTTTTCTGTGGTTTTTTTTTAATGATTTGTTAGTTCTTGTTGCTTAATTTCTATTTGGGTGAATGTCTTTTCTGAAGTACTAACCTTATATGTTTTCCTTTGTTTTATGTATATATCTTTTAAGTATTGATTGGGCATCACCTGGGGCATCTATACTTAAAGCCTTATCACCTGTCATGTCTATATTGTGATTTCTATAGTAAGTTTTTTATTCAAGTCTTTGTTGTTCGTACTTTTTACAGTGGATCAGGTAGTGGTCTATGTCATTCTCTTCCTGACATTCTTGGCAGTGTGGTTCCTCTATCATAAAGTAAGCTGTACTGAGACGGAGACGCCACAGTTTTTTGTTCGATGGTATCTTTAATTCTTCTCTGACTTGGCACGTCCTTGTTGGTTCTTTCAGCAGTTTGAACGCATGCCTTTTCTACAGTTCTTCAATGTTGTCTTCCATTCCTCGTTTATAGTTAGCTTCACTTGGCTCTTTATCTCCGACCATCCCAGTCCTGCTCTTATATTGTTTTTACTTATTCTTCCATTTGTGGCGTTCTGGTCTGCCAACTCGTTACCAGCTATACCTATGTGTGCTAGAACCCACACTGTTCCCTAGTGATGTATTAATTGCTAGAGTTTCTTCCTTTATGTCTGGGCGGCTACATTCACCTGGGTGTTCTAGTGCTTGTAGTGATAATAGTGAGCCTGTAAATATCGTAACAGCTTCTGGTGGGTTATTTTCGATTATTTCTAAACTTTTTAGAATTGCTACTATCTCTGCGGTAAAAATTGAAGCCCTGTCAGTTACACTGTAGCTCTTTTTAATTTGCCACTGTGGTATTACTACTTTTGCACCTAGTTGCCCACTATCACCCTTGGATCCATCAGTGTAGATGGCCAGACTTTGTTTTGTTAGTTGATCTATGAACTTTCTACTTATCATTTTGGCTTCCTTATCTTCTATGTTTTGTTTGATCTTTTCAGTAATTGAGTAGTCTATGATTGGTGTTTTTAGTTCCCAGGGTGGTATTTTGCTTTTATATTTATTACTATTTTTAATTGTGTTTGACAGTTCTATGAACTGCGTTAGATCTTCTATAGTTCTCCACCCTGTTGGATATTATCTTTATTTAAGGGAACGTCCCATACACTTGGTTGGTTTTTGACAAATGCTTTATGTGCTGGGTGGGTCACTTCTTGTGCTACTTTACTCCAATAATTTAATCTTAGTTCTTTCCGTCTTAGACCAAGGGGCGGTATGCCAAGAGCTACTTCTAGTGCTTCTACTGGTTTTGATATGTTGTCGATTCTCCAGACACTTGCAATGGACTGTGTTTATTTTCTTCTTTTGTTTTAATTTCCATATTGATTTTGTTTAATTATTGTTACCAATTATCACTTTGGCTCATACATTCATACTTACATTACTTAAAATTTTTGTCTCATTGTTGTCTTCATTTTTCACCATTTCTTTTCATCCTTCGATACTATTGCTTCATAGCTTCATTTCTTATTTCGTACCATTTTGATACATTATGTGTCATTTCTTTTGGTTGAATTTTAATTTGGAATTTGTTTTCTTTTCTCCATACTTCATCCCACGTATTAATATTTACAAATATCTTAACATTTAAATGATATTACATTAATTGTTGAAATGAACTTGATCGATTGCTTCAGTATAATTTAAACCAAAAAAAGCTTCCCTTTTTTTGTCTCGTGGAGGGAAGGTATCTGTTAAGTCCTTTTTGCGTTTGTAATTCAAGTGTTGAGCACATCTAAGAAAATATATATATATATATATATATATATATATATATATATATAAGATTAATTATTTACGCGCTGTCATACACTATATTGAACACAAAAGCGCAACATGGTGTTCTCTGGTTTGTTGCCAAAGAACAATTACGTTATGAGCAGAGATGCCTTATGTCTATGACCTGAGACGGTCATCTTTGGACAGAGCTGATTGTAAGTCTTGCCCAGGTTGTGGGAAGCATTTATGAAGATATTATAAACCTCCTTGTATGGAGTATCTATGTTAGCCGGTACAGGGCTCGTTTGCTTATTGTATATTATGCTATTTTCGTCATTGCCAAAGATCTAGCTGAACTTTGACACATACGCCATGTTGTGTCGCTAGTGGGTTCCAGATCCTTACCAAAGATTATCGGGATTATCCTTCAAAATATTTATGGGTTATTCAATAAAACCCCTGTCGTTTTATACAAGCTTCGTAATGAAAGCCATTGTCGTAAAGTTCATTGCCATCCTTGAAGGGTCGGCCGTTATAAAATGTCGATCAAGTCCATGATCAAAGTTAGATGAGAATGCAATGAACTATGATGTCTTGATGTTATAACCTTAACTATTGATATGATGCCTACTACTACTATGATTGATCTACTGTATTGCGTCCACCAAATAAATGTGTGTCTGATGTCAAGCCATGACTCCACTCAACATTGAGTACCAGTTGGTGAAATTATGTATTAACTTTGGCCCATCTTTCGGTCCACGATGTTTAAACATTCACGTTTTATATTAGTCGGCAATCCTTGTAAGCACGACCAAGACTGACAACATTTTAAAGTCAGTAGACATATTGACAGTCTCGTATAAAGGCATGCCATGTTAACCAAAACATACACATATAAAACAGCTGCGTATCAGTTATCCCCACTACCCTGTCATAGAAAATTCCTGAGTGACACATAAGATGTGATTTTTTCAAACGTCATTCCAATATAAGGCATTGTCTTTTCCGTCGATATTTATCATGCTTAAAACCCACCACTTCATAGACCTATCTCTGATAATGTCTTCCCAGATGGACAACCTATTGTAACTATTGCCTACAACAAATGTGGACGGAAGCGATGACATAATTTTCGTTTCCCAAATTCCCATTCGTTATCTTAAGTGTGTGCCTTTAATATGTCACCATATTGATGTTTACGATACGTTAATGTGCAAATAAACAACTGTCGAGCAAATAACAAGGGGTTTTCTTGTTCCATCTCATACAGGAAATTGGAGGTAACAATAGTAACAATTAATAATAAGACAACTGACTGTAGCCATCTTCGATTTATTTACGGATTAATCAGGGTGCTCCCATTCACTATCGTTATCTTTGTCATCTGGCATCACTACATGAAAATTGACCATCAGGACGTAAAGTCAATATTGCTGCACTTGTGTCTAATCTCATATGGGATGGCCAATTAAAACCAGACATGACTTGAATTCACCCGTGTGTTAACGGGGCCCGAAAGGGGAGCAAAGAATAGTAACACTGTTCCCTGCCAGGCATGTCGTAGAAAGCGACTAAGGAGGGTTGGGCATGGGGCCGGTTACCCCATCCTGTAAAAAATTTTAAACCACAAAAACTTCAACAAACATGGACAAGTCAATTAAAGAAAATAAAACACAGCCATCCAAGACAGGGGAAGGTCCTCTCGCAGGGAGGCGTATGATGCAACACAGAGAAAGCTGAAAGGAGTCTGTGTTGCTGACTAACATTCTTTCTTCTAGGAGAACTTCCAGATTTGGCACCTGGAATGTTCGGACATGAAACCAACAAGGGAAAGTGGCACAAGTAGCAGCAGAGATGAGGGAATATAAAATCGAGGTTCTGGGACTGTGTGAAACAAAGTGGAAGGGGGTAGACAGGAAGAAACTCATCACAGGTAAATTGGTGCTGTCCTCAGGACATGAAGACGAAAGTTCACACCACAGTGAAGGGGTAGCTCTTATTTTATCTAAAGAAGCACAGAAAGCACTCATTGAATGGGAAGCCATTGGATCCAGAATAATAACAGCTTTTTTTAAAATAGGTAAAAAGAAAATAAATGTAAATGTCATCCAATGTTATGCACCAACTAATGACAAAGAAGAGTCTGTGAAAGAAGCATTTTATACTAGACTACAGGAAATTATGGAAAAAGTAAAAAGAAGAGATATCACAATTTTGATGGGTTACATGAATGCAAAGATAGGTACAGTCAACACTGGCTTTGAAGAAGTCATGGGAAAACAGGGGCTAGGAATAATGAATGAAAATGGGGAACTATTCTCAAACTTCTGTGCTTCAAATCAACTGGCTATAGGTGGAAGCATGTTTCCACATGAGAGAATACACAAGGTAACATGGGACCCAAAGACGCAGCAATAGAGAACGCAGTCAGCGACTCATAGCTTTACTGCTTGCGTCAGGACCAGCGAACCAGAGCTGGTCAAGACCGTGCTCCACCTCCACGTGGTGGTCCTGGAAACAGTCTGCAGCACTGCAGTCTGGCTGAGTGAGCACGGATCGAAGAGGGAAGGCAAACCCGGTCCCAAAAAATGCCGTGCAGAAGTCGGATGTGTCGACCGAAAGGTGCAGATATCACAGCTTAGGCGTAAACAGACACAACGCAACCACCGTCCTTTTCAGGACGAACGAGGAAGAAGAAGATATCACCAGACCATAGAACAGAAAATCAGATTGATCATATATGCATAAACAAGAAGTTTAGATCATCATTGCAGGATGTAAAGGTATATAGAGGAGCAGATGGGGCATCAGATCACCACCTTCTGATAGCCAAAGTAGAAATGAATCTCAAGAGATATGCACAATGCAAAATTATAGACAACAATGTAATGTAGGACATCTAAGGAATCAAGAAACAAGAGATAAATTTGCGGTCACAATATCCAACAAAGTCGAAGTGCTCCAACAGCTGGAAGATGCAGAGAATACAGAAGACTATTGGCAGCAAATCAAAACAGTATGGAGGGAGACATGTGAAGAAATACTGGGGAAAAGGGAATGACAACAAAAAGCATGAATAACAACAGAAACCATCAATAAGATAAAAGACAGGAAAAACAAGAAAGCAGATTTAAACACAAGCAAAACCAGAAGTTCCAAAGCCAAGGCTCAAGAAGTGGACACAGAAGCAAAAAAAGAAGTATAAAAAAAGACAAGAGGAAGTATATTGAGGAGTTGGCAAGAGAGGCAGAAGACGCTGCAGCCTTAGGGAATATGAGAGAACTGTATAACAGCACAAAGAAGCTAACAGGGAAATACAAGCAAACAAGTTGTTTCATAAAAGACAAGAATGGAAAACTGCTCAGCAATATACAAGAGCAAATGAAGAGGTGGACAGAATATTTTGAGGACCTTCTCAATAGACCAGCTCCATAAAACCCCCAGGACATCCAGCCAGCAGAAGAAGAGCTACAAATTAACGGTGAAAGACCAACGAAGGAAGAAATAAAGAAAGCCATAAAGCTTCTAAGAGATGGACAAGCGTCTGGACCTGATGGCATTCCAGCAGAGGCCATCAAAGCAGAAAGCGACACGGCTACAGAGATGTTATATAAATTACTTGGTAAAATCTGGGAAAAGGAAAAGATACCAGCAGAATGGAAGGAAGGATATCTGGTTAAGTTGCCTAAGAAGGGAAATTTACAAGAGTGCACAAATTATAGAGGAATAATGTTACTTTCAGTGCCAGGAAAAGTATTAAACAGGATTATCCTTGAGAGATTAAAAGAGTCCATAGACAAGATTCTGAGAGATGAACAAGCAGGTTTTCGACAAAACAGATTCTGTACTGACCAGATAGCCACTTTGAGAATAATAGTTGAACAAAGTCTGGAAGGGAATTCACCACTATACATTGGATTTGTGGACCACGAAAAGGCATTTGACAGTGTAGACAGAGAATCACTTTGGAAATTGATGAGGCATTATGGAGTTCCCCTGAAGATCATTAATTTAATAAAGAAAACATATGAAGACATGACATGCAGAGTTCTTCACGAAGGACAGCTTACAGAACCGTTTGGGATAAGAACAGGAGTGCGACAGAGATGCCTCTTGTCTCCATTTCTTTTCTTACTTGCAATAGACTGGGTTATGAGATCGTCGACAACACACAACAGAAATGCAATCCAGTGGACTCTGACTAAGTAGTTGGATAATCTGGATTTTGCTGATGACTATGCTCTTCTGTCATATAACCGTAATCAGATGCAGGACAAATTGAAAACACTCGATGAGAGGTCACAGCAATTGGGTCTGAAAATACACGGAAAAGAAAAAGATAATGAGAATAAATGCAGGTAATGTTAACAGGGTTGAACTTGGAGAAGCACCAATACAAGATGTAGAATCGTACACATATCTTGGCAGCAATGTAGACAAAGTTGGAGGGACAGACAGTGATATCAAAATAAGAATACAAAAAGCAAGAGGAGCTTTCATTGCATTGGGAAATATATGGAGATCAAGAGAAATCGGATCCAACACGAAAATAAGAATCTTCAACTCAAATGTGAAGTCAGTCCTATTGTATGGCTCTGAGACATGGAAAACCACAAAGACAACTACCAAAAAGCTACAGACTTTCATAAATGTCTGCTTGCGCAGAGTAGAGGGATTAAAATGGTATGACAAGGTTACCAACGTGGAACTGATGACAAGAACTAGACAAGTGCCAGTAGAACAAGAGATGTGAAGAAGGCGATGGATAGGACACACACTGAGGAAACCTGTTGATTGCATTACAAGGCAGTCCTTATTTTGGAACCCCCAGGGCAAGAGAAGCAGAGGTAGACCAAGAAGCACATGGAGAAGAGAGCTGGAAACAGTGGTGAAAATGATAGGGAGAACGTGGAAAGAACTTGAGATGATGGCACGTGACAAGAGGAATTGGCATGTGTTTGTTGAAGGCCTATGCTCCTTTGGGAGTGGAGGGTTATGAATGAATGACTTGAATTAAAGGAAGAAAGCGTAAACAAATGAATGGTGCACAGGGTTCCAGTACGTAAAATGGGAAGTAGATCAATAATGTCGGAAAGAAGAAAAAATGCAAGGAAAAGAGAATGGACAATTCAGTCACAAACGTCTGAATGGAGAACATAGAAACAACCTTGAGAATACAACGTCCAAGGGGAGAACATTACAACAATATTGAGTGAACAATGCCTGAAGGGAGAACATGACAACAACCTTGAGTAAACGAACACCAAAAAAGAGAATATGACAACAACCTTGAGCGAACGACAGCCGAAAGGTAAATATGACAACAGCCTTGAGTGAACGAAAACCAAAAAGAGAATATGACAACAACCTTGAGCGAACGACAGCCGAAAGGTAAATAAGACAACAGCCTTGAGTGAACGACCGCTGAAAGGAGAATTTGACAACGACCTTTAGTAAGCGACGTCCGAAGAGAGAACATGGCAAGAACCTTGTATATGATTAAAGAGAAAACATGCTACAAATCTTGAGTGAACAATGGTCAAAGAAAGAACCTGGCTAGAACCTGACGTGAACCACGTTCGAAGATAGAACCTGACAAGAACCTGGAGTGAACGGCATCTGAAGAGAGAACATTGTAACAATATTGAATGTGAATGGTAAAAGAGAGAACCTTACAACAACCTTGAGTGATCAAAGGCCGAAGAGTGAACATTGTAACAACATTGAATGAGCGACGGTCAAAGAGAGAACAATGTGTCAACATTGAATGAGCGACGGTCAAAGAGAGAACAATGTAACAACATTGAATGAGCGACAGTCAAAGAGAGAACAATGTAACAACATTGAATGAGCGACGGTCAAAGAGAGAACATTGTAACAACATTGAATGAGCGACGGTCAAAGAGAGAACAATGTAACAACATTGAATGAGCGACGGTCAAAGAGAGAACATTGTAACAACATTGAATGAGCGACGGTCAAAGAGAGAACATTGTAACAAAATTGAATGAGCGACGGTCAAAGAGAGAACAGTGCAACAACATTGAATGAGCGACGGTCAAAGAGAGAACATTGTAACAACATTGAATGAGCGACGGTCAAAGAGAGAACATTGTAACAACATTGAATGAGCGACGGTCAAAGAGAGAACATTGTAAAAACATTGAATGAGCGACGGTCAAAGAGAGAACATTGTAACAGCATTGAATGAGCGACGGTCAAAGAGAGAACATTGTAACAACATTAAATGAGCGACGGTCAAAGAGAGAACAGTGTAACAACATTGAATGAGCGACGGTCAAAGAGAGAACATTGTAACAACATTGAATGAACGACGGTCAAAGAGAGAACATTGTAACATTATTGAATGAGCGACGGTCAAAGAGAGAACATTGTAACAACATTGAATGAGCGACGGTCAAAGAGAGAACAATGTAACAACATTGAATGAGCGACGGTCAAAGAGAGAACATTGTAACAACCTTGAGTGAACAACAGCAGAAGAAAGGACATGACAACAATCAGGAGTAAACGTGTAGGAAGATAGAACATGACAACAATCAGGAGTAAACGTGTAATAAGATAGAACATGACAACAATCAGGAGTAAACGTGTAGGAAGATAGAACATGTGGGATCTTGTTTCTGGAATGTGCTCCATAGGTCAAGTTTAATAACAATAATAAAGATGTCAATGATTATAACGATTACTACGACGATGGTGATTATAACGATTACTACGACGATGATGAATATAAAGATTAAAACGACTATGGTGATTATAACGATGAAAACGTCGATGGGGATTATAACAATGAAGACGGCGATGTTGATTATAACGATGAAGACGACGACGTGATTATAACGATTACTACGACGATGGTGATTATAACGATTACTACGACGATGGTGATTATAACGATTACTACGACGATGGTGATTATAACGATTACTATGACGATGGTGATTATAACGATTACTACGACGGTGGTGGTTTTAGCGATTACTACGACGAGGGTGATTATAACAATAACTACGATGATGGTGATTATGACGTTGAAGAAAATGATGGTGATTATAACGATCACGACGACGATTGAAAATTTAACGATGACGAATTCGAATGTGATTATAACGATGACGACAACGGTGGTAATTATAACGATGAAGACGACGATGGTGATTATAACGAGGAAGACTACGAAAATGATTATATCGATGACGACAGGGATGGTGATTTCTTTTATGTGTGTTTTTAGAATTCTTGGTGCATCTACAACCCAGACAGTGTTGTGATGCGGGTGAGTTTTGGCATACATCTCCATAATATACTGTTCAAACAAAGAAACACATAACTATCCGAAGGCGCGTCTTTATGAGTTTGTAAGTAAAATTTGGTGCTAGGGTATATAAATACCAGCCTCAAATGTTCTTTACAGTGTCAAATGCACTCGTTGACTTGAATTGCGTTCGTTTTTGTAATTGTTACAACGCAGTGGTCAATAGTGTTTATGACGCAGTTTTTGACCACAGCTCATGTTGTGCGCACGTGAAAGCAACACAATTTGGGGTGAGCACTATTCACTGACTACGCAACTGAAACCCTATAAAAGGATAACGCTACACACACAAAATTCAGTTCATTTTCAAGCAGACATTTATGGCGTCTCTATCGATAAATTTAAGGAACATTTCTATTGGCCGACTGCATGCAGGCGAAAGTCAAAGTCAGATTGCGAGGCATCTAAACGTGCATCAGAGTACCATCAGTCGACTTTGGCCCCGGTTCCAAGCCACTGGGTCAGTTGAAGACCGGCATCGCAGTTGACGACCTAGAGTGACAACAGCAGCGGATGATAGCTTTATTCGGCTTCGTTACCTCAAAGACAGGTTTACAACAGCTTCCTCAACTGCCCAGTCATTGCCTGCGGGACGTCATGTGTCTGATCAAACTGTCCGGAAAAGACTGCATGACGCTGGACTTTGGGCACAACGATCTCACCAAGGACCTGTCCTTACGCGCCGCCATTGCCAAAATCGACTTCTTTGGGCCAACCAGCCTCGTCCTTGGGCAGCTGACAATCAATGGAGACGTGTCTGGTTTAGTGACGAATCTTTCTTTTTGTTGCAGCGTCATGATAGACGGCGTAGGGTCTACCGTAGGTAAAATGAACGTTTTACCCGAAAATGCGTTGATGAAGCTCCGCCGCACGGTGGTGGAGGTGCAATGGTGTGCGGAATGATCAGTTACAACGGAAGGAGTCAATTGGTGCACATTGAAAGAGGCCTGAATGCGCAACGATACGTCAATGAAATTCTTCGACCCCTTGTCCTTCCACTTTTGGCTGCCCAAAGGTCTGTGTTTCAACAGGACAACGCCAGAGCCAATTGTGCACGGCTGACCACGCAGTTCCTGACTGCCAACATTTTGACCCTTCCCTGGCCATCCCTGTCTCCAGACATGAGTCCGATTGAGCACCTGTGGGATGAGCTGCATAGACGTGTTTGTCGCCGAGACGTTGCTCCAGCCAATCGTCGTGATCTGTTTCAGGCACTCCAGAAAAAGTGGGCAGCCATCCCACAGGCCCACATCAGACGTCTGATCGCATCCATGCCCAGTAGATGCCAGTCGCTGATCGATGCAAGAGGAGGCCACACACCATACTAACGGGAAAGCCTGTACGCCAAAAAACTCTCGTGACACAGATGCAAAACAACTGTCAATTGATTGGTTGAACCCTAAGGTATTCTTGTGTGCAATTTGAACAATTAACTCATTAAATTAAAAAAGTTATTGAATGTCAAAATCATGGCTATGTGTGTGCCTTCAGTAGCTATGCCTTTCTTTTTTTAAACAGCGTAGTACCTGTCGCCTCTATTTTGGTATGAGTTATCAGACCTGCGTAAACCTCTATTGGAGCGATTGTAGTTTTGTCGTGGTAAATCTCCTTCATAATATCGACGAAAATTCCTTTGATCAGGACATGGTCGACTCCCAAAGAAAGATAAAGCGTCCACGAAATGATCTAGCATTTCGATCACCATTTCGACCAATCTTCCTCTCCATACTCTGAGATCGAGGTCTAGTGTTATTCATGTACATAAAGCGTGCTGAACACACAGGTAAAGCTTCTTTGATATTTGTGTTGCTAACAACCCTTCCAGGATGCACTGTCATAAATTGACATCCCAAGGATTTTACATTTATTTTTCTCTCATGCAGATAGACGTGAATATCCGGACTTATAGATTACACAACTTTGACTCTCAATATGAGATCTATTAAGTCCTAATATGTGCTTTTTATTTTTGACAGTTCAATCTAACGATTGAAGCACATTTTGATTAAGGAGAAAAACTTCAAAGTCCTTGTTGGTCTCTGGTATGAGTTTTTTAAAACGTTATCGATAACCATCTTTATCCAGTTGATATTTCCTTAATAGCAATGCTCTAACAGAATCATAATTCTTTCCGTGTGGAATGCGGATAATGCAACACCTGTTAAATATGATTCCAGACGAATACACCATGAGGATCTGGTTACTTTATGTTCATCACATAGTGCTTTAAATCGGAGTAAAAAGCAAGAAATATCATAAACACCCGTGTTAAAATTTGGCAAACGAAATTTAAAACAGGCTGTCTGTTCCTTCTTAGAAGAACGTTCATTACCTGAACGTTTTTGTTTATTTTAATTTATTAACCTGAGTTTCTCAAGTTCTATAACAGCTATTTTCTGTTAATGCTCTGAGTTAATCTTAGCTTCTCTTCATAAGCTTAACTTTCATTTTCTTTCTTTTCTTCAGATTAATTTGTTTTTCGTCTTCTAATCTTTTTTCTCTCTTTATTTCAGCTTTCTTTTTCTTGTCTTCTCTTTAGCCATTTGTTTCTTTTCTTCTCAGTCCTCTGTTTCTTTTCTTCTCATTCAGTTTCTGTTACCCACTCAGTACGAGCAGATGAATGTACGAAAAATAAAATAAATGCTTAACACTAGAAGAATCACAATACAAGGACGCAGGACAACATTAAAATATGTATCAAATAAACGATAGCATGATCAGAGGAACAAAGCACAAACAACAATAATGAAGGAAATTGAATACAAAAACAGTGACAAACTACAGTAAAAACATGACATCACAACAGATAATGGATATGATAATTTCAGATGAAGCGTTAAACCACTCAGCACTGTTCGCCGGACCTCTCTATGAAAAAATTCGTATGCTTACCCTATAGCACACCTTGATTTTGGGACCATCTGACGAAGTATTCCAAAACCAAAGACCCACCTTCCAACCACACTCATAAAATCACATGGATCATACAACACGAACTGATTACTCTAAAATTAAAATCATTGATAGAGGCAAAACATGAATATTAAATCACATAGCTTATAATAATCCTCCACGTAGGAATGACGCCATTATGTGGGAAAGAATCGGTGCCTCCCTGTAGCTCCCAGTGGCAGTGGAAGAGTGGTCTTCTATGGTCTCCCAGTACTTAGTTTTTTGGTTAACTGTACGCCATTTTGAACATTTCTTGATGACAAAGGAAGCAGTAAACAACGGTTCAGCAAAAGAATCAGGAAAACATGTGACATGATAACCTTTCTGGATCTCACAAGCATTAACGTCAGTCTTTCAGAATCAGAAGTGATTGGTGATGAACATCATGCAAAGCCGTGATATGATGTAATTACTGTAATTTTAGTGGAATACCGGTTGAAATGAAACGAGGAAGTTGAGGGGAACTGCAGTAAGACGTGGAATACAATGGATGGGTTTGAAAAAAAAATCGAAAAAAGGTGATTCGTCTTACGAGGACAAAAGACTTTTGTCCTCGTAAGACGAATCACCTTTTTTCGATTTTTTTTCAAACCCATCCATTGAAATGAAACGAGAACCTTTTCACAAGGATTTCCTTGACCTTGCATGATGATGTAAGACATGTGTAAAGTTCGTTGCTTTGTTTGCTCGTATTTTTCCTCCGATGTACAATGCTGGCAAATATCCGCTAAAAAATCACACGCTTGACTACCCATTTAAGTTGTTGAGATCCATTTTTTTAGTATCAATGTATAAAAAAAATGATGGCTGCGTTATAAATGAGGTGTCTAGGATGATTAAAGCTTCAACCATTCAGTTTGGAAAAGTACCAACTTATAACTTGAAGAAAATAACACATCTCACGTTTGGAGACAGGACTGACAGTTTATTCACAGTATTCACAACGTGATGCTCCAAACAATAGAAAATCCTGCAAAATAATAATTGTAAACAGGCCAACCACACTGGGCCATCTTCAACAAGAAGTGTAGGCAATTAAGCCGTTATCAAGTCCATTGTCCGTGACAAGATTAATCTGAACTCTGTCGTCAAATCTATAATCTACATATTACTTTTCTGGCCGTACATACATGAATCTCTCACATGCAGAATATCAAACATCTCCTCTAGAATGCATGCATCTTGAGGACACAAAATATTAGAGCAGGAGCTCGCACACACACACACATACACACACACACACTCACACACACACACACACACGTCTTGTCCGTTACAGAACACAGCTAAAAAGTCCGTTACTTCTGCACTACACGAATCAAGTGACGCGTTTACAGCGACGCTCCGTTTAAATGGTACTCAATTTGAGCACAGCGATTTTTCAAACTAATGAATGCATCGCGGTGCGCAAAGGGAGATGTCTTCTTCGATCCTTAACCACCGACCGTCAAAGAAGTCAGTGGCCATCACGCCTAGTGGCGTCTTGTAGGGCAACAACAAATTGATTCCACTTTGCACGGTCGGTGGCCATCCTTCGTACAGTGCCCCAACTCTGGTTCATTCTTTGCATCTCAGCCTCCACAGTCCTCCGCCAAGTTGTTTTTGGTCGGCCTCTCTTTCGCTTTCCTTCAGGGGTCCAAAACATAGCTGTTCTTGTGATGGCATCGGGGTCTCTTCTGAGGACATGACCAACCTAGCTCCAGCGTCTGCCAGCTATGATGGTGTGCATGTCCTCTTGCTTGCTACGTGTAAGCAGATCTTGGTTTGTGATGGTATTTGGCCAAAAGATGCGGTGAATTTTTCTTAGGCATGTTGTGTGAAAAGAGGACAATTTTGACATTTCCTTCTCTGTGACTCTCCAACATTCCGCACCATAGAGAAGCACAGAAAGCACGCAACTCTGGTATAATCTTAATTTTGTGCTTGTGCTGTATTGGGAGGACTTCCAGATGTTATTTAGGCTAAAGAAGGCTGTTCTTGCCTTATTCATTCTGATGTTGATGTCTTTGCCTGCCCCACCGTCTGGTGTTACTATGCTTCCTAGGTATGTGAAGGTATCTGTCTGTACCAGTTGCTGATTCCTTACTGATATGGGCTCAGGGTTGCTCACATTGAGCGTCATGACCTCAGACTTCTTTAAATTGATGTTCAAGCCCACCTGCTGGCTAATTTTATTAAGTCTATCCGTTTTTTCCTGGATGTGTTGATGTGAATGTGCCAGCAGTGCAATGTCATCTGCATATTCCAGATCTTCCAATGTAGAAAATGTAGTCCATCTTATTCCTCTTGGACTGCCCTCTGTTGTCTGGCGCATCACCCAGTCTATGACTGTTAAAAATAGTGTGGTTGATAAGGGTTAGTATTTTCATAAACTGTCAAAAGCCTTTTCAAAATCAACAAAATTTATGTAAAGCTGTCTTTGCCATTCTGAGCACTGCTCTATAATGTTCCTGAGAGTGAATATATGGTCTACACATCTTCTGTTCTTTCTAAATTATCCTGCTTGTTCTTTCCTCAGTTTGTAGTCTACTGCCTTTGAAATTCTCTGTATAATTATCCTGCCTAGTATTTTGCTGGGAACTGAGAGAAGAGTGATTCCTCTCCAATTATTGCAGTCTGCAAGATCTCCCTTCTTGGGCAATTTGACAATTATTCCTTTCTTCCACTCTGATGGTGTTGTCCCCGTTTTCCACACTTGTGCAAATAGTGGTTCTAATAGTTCTGCTGCTAGCTCAGGGTCTGTCTTAAATAGCTCTGCATTTAAGTTATCATGACCCGGAGCTTTACCGTTCTTTAACCCTTTGATTGCTGTGATGATTTCTTCTTTTCGTGGAATGTCTGTATTTACATCTAGATCGTTTTCAGCCTCAGGAACATTCAATTGTGTCTCTGGTATTTCCTTGTTCAGAGTTTCTCTGAAGTGCTCTGCCCATCTTGTTTCCTGTCCCTCTGCTGTCTTGATGAGATTTCCTTGCTTATCTCTTACTAATGTGATATTGTTTGCACCTTGTTTTCCGCTGATGAATTTAGTTATTTTGTATACTGTGCTTTGTTCATTTCTCAGTGCTGCCTCTTCTGCCTGTTTTGCAAGATCGTCTAGGAAATTCCTTTTGTTGGCTCGGGTTTGGCGTTTAACTTCCCTGTCCAGCTGGCTGTACTGTTCGCTATATAGTTGCTTTAACCTGGGGGACTTCGCTTCTGTTTTCTTTCTTTTCATTTCCTTTCTCATCTTTATGGTGTTTAGTGTTTCTGGTGTTATCCAGTCTTGCTTCTTCCTTTCCTGGAATCCTAAGCATGATTTGCTACTTTCCTTATATATTGTTGAAATGGTGTTGAAATTCTGGTCTATATCATCAGTCAATGTCTTTTCCTGGCTTTTGGCAAATTGATATCGTTTCTTAATGTCGGCCGCAAAAGCTTTTCTGGTAAGGGGGTCCTTCAATTTGCTGATGTCAAACCTTTTCTGTGTAGTTACAGTTGGTCCAGCCCTTCTTAGTTTCACTTTCAGTTTTGCTACTACTAAATGGTGATCACTTCCCACATCTGCACCTCTTCTTACCTTCACAAAGGGAGATGTAACACTCTCATAATCTTCTCCTCCTTTCGACTCTCGACGACCGTACTTTTCGTCACTTTTTGCTAGACGTGTGCTCTTTGTATACCTCCTTTCCGTACTGCAATGAACTACATGCTGTTTGGTTCTTTCTCGACCAGCGTACGTATCTCTTCATAGCCACAGACACTC
Source organism: Oreohelix idahoensis (assembly GCA_024509875.1). Taxonomy (NCBI): domain Eukaryota; kingdom Metazoa; phylum Mollusca; class Gastropoda; order Stylommatophora; family Oreohelicidae; genus Oreohelix; species Oreohelix idahoensis. Next base: position 167,012 of record JAMPIV010011465.1, on the reverse strand, counting down.
TTCTCCGTCTTGCAGACGTGGTTCTTGAACTTAATTCTTTCGAATGCAATGGTCAGTTCTTAAACCAACAAATTAGTGGTGTTGCTATATTTCTTGCTTGCCTTTTCATATGCCATTTAGAGCACCATAGTTGGCAACAGTACTCTGGTCTTTTCCCCATGGTGTATCGCTTATATATCGATGATAGCATAGGCGTCATTGATTTGTCTGAAGCTGACTTATCTTGCTTTATTGATTTTGTTAACCACATAGCACTGCAGTTAAAATATCCTTATTTATTCTCCAAGCATATTATGTGACTAGAAAAGTGTTCTAAGAGGCACCTCTCGTATCCTTTAGACGCGACAAGAACCTAAAGGATCTTCTTGTTTCACAGCCCTTTCACAACTGAAAGTACCGGTGACTTTGGCACGCGACTTTGTGGCACAGCACGATGCGTTACGTGCGAAAATGCCATTCTACATCGTAAGGTGTCATGTCCCAAGGCCACGTTCACCATCTCCGATGCCTTCACAAGCGAGTCATGAAACGTCATCTACACCAAAATATGATAATGTTGCAGTGAAGCATATATTAACTATACGAGTCAACGACTTGGGGATAGATAATGCCAGCATCTCTTTAGCATCTCCTGGGAGGAATCCACACCAGTAGCCATTCACTTCAATGGCCGGACCACCACGGTCCTATGGACATCCAGGTAACTGCGATCAGATCCTGCTCCTCCGACACTGCTAATGGAGCATCTAGAACAACGCCTCATTCATCGTAGGAGATGCCTCAAACCATTAGGTCTTAATACCCAATATTGCTTGGCCTGGTGCTACCTTTCAACTCTTAATCTTTGACCCCTCATCGAGTTATTACTGTTTTATTCCATCTCCACCATGCATGGAGGCATTTCTGGAGTCATCTTTGTATGACCATCAGCTATGCAATATGCTACAATAATATACATGTGGAAGTGAACCTCTGTCTGTGAGGCTAATTACAACTTCATTGACTCTTGAAATGATCCACACACATCATGAATTTCCCCTGTGGTGAAACTCGGTACAGTGTGGAAACCATAGAGGCATATCCCTTCTCAGTGTCCCTGGTAAAATCTACTCTAGAATCCTAGAGCAGAGACTCCGACACCTAGCTGAGCCACAATTGGATGAGGTCCAGTGCCGATTCAAAGCAAACCGAAATACTCAAGACCTAATCTTCACACTCAGACAGCTGAGTGAAAAGGCCCTTGAGTATAAGAGTGAGATCCATCTTTGTTTCATAGATCTGGAAAAGGCGTTTGACGGGGTCCCCTGCAGCAGACTTTGGGACTGTCTGGCAAGGAAGAATATTCCAGCACCTCTGATTCATGCTATACAGAGCTTCTACAAGTTTTGCAGAAATTATGTGAGGACAGCAAACCATAAGTCAGAAAAGTTCAGGACCACCACTGGTGTAAGACAAGGTGATATCCTATCACCTTACCTTTTTATACTCCTCATGGACGATGTCATCAAGGCATGTAAGGAGAGAACAAGAAAGTATTCAGTGGGGTACTGGAAGATGAGACAGGTCTATATTTTGGAGCTGGCATTTGCTGATGATGTTGCCCTGATTGCTAAATTAGAGGCACATCTCCAATCCAACCTGCAAGTCTGGAAGGAAGAGCTGGAGAAGAGAGGGATGGTCATAAGCAGCTCTAAAACAAAATCCATGGTGTTATCACGAGAAGAAAGAAGACATCAGATTAAGCTGGGAGAACAGGTCCTGGAGCAGGTCGACCACTTTAAATACCTCGGAGCTATTATAGAGTGAAAGGGAGGCATCAAAGAAGAGTTGGCCACTCGAAAAGCAGCAGCTGGGAGACTTTTTCAGGCCATAAATCGAGGATTCCTCAGCAAGAGAGAGGTTGGTAAGAAAACGAAGATGGCTGTATACCGCTCCACCTATGCTCCAGTCTTGACATATGGGTCGAGTCATGGGCAATGACTACAACCCACAAAAGCCAGGTCCAAACCTCAGAAATGAGGTATCCGAGGAAGGTGGTTGAAGTAACAAGAAGAGATATGGTACGCAACCAGACGATACGTCAAGGCCTTAAATCCTACCCCCTGCAGACCCAAGTAGAACAGTCCCAATTAAGATGGTTTGGCCATGTCTGCAGAATGGGAAAAGATTGGCTACCACGACAAGCATGGGAAACAAAGAGCCAAGGATCCAGACCCCAAGGACGACCCAGAGTCCGCTGGGAGGACAATATTAGACAATCTCTGAAGGACCGAGGACTAGAATGGAACCAGGCCAGGAGGAAGACAGCCGATAGTATAGTCTGGCGCTCTATCTTCCAAACCTCTACACCTCACGATAGAAGCGGAACGACTAAGTAAGTAAGTAAATGAAACTTGGTGAGAACCCAGCATTGCACACTAAGCTTGGAAAAGTCACTTGAGCCCCAGACGTGATTCTTTGGATTTGACCTGGATGACTGCATGCAGGAAGATCTCACTTTGGATCCAGTGATAGGCAGGGGGAGCTGGGAAGTGGCTCTGTGCATGACGTGGCAATTTCTTGGGATATCCCAGAACCAGAACACAGTATTTTAGCTCTGCATAGTTGGTGAGCCCCCTTGGATGGCGGGAAATGCACAGTATGCCACACGCCACTTACTCTTAGCATAGGAACAAATGTGATATCCTTTAAATGCCAGCCAAGCTGGAGAAACTGGATCTCATGACTTCAACTCAACACGTTTCGGATTGGCAGAAAAGCCGCAAGAAAAGCATAGATCTACAGTGCAGATTATACCACGGACTCATTAAACTGGTATTGGCTGCAAAATTGCGAAAAGCTCAACAGCCGTAGTTAAACAACAATTACTTCTCCACTTTTGGCCAAAAATTGACCCAAGGTAATCGACATTACGTAGTTTAATATACAGAATATCATAAGGCTAGCAGTTGGGATCTTCATACAACATTTCATTTTAATGTGACACTTACTTCTTTTCAACTACTAACCCAAAAACGTTGAACACGTTTTTTCTAAAAACAAACACGTGAATGGCTCATACACCAAAAAAACAAACACGTGAATGGCTCATACACCAGAAAACAAACACGTGAATGGCTCATACACCAGAAAACAAACAAGCCCAGAACGTCCAACGTTTTACACATCGTACATGCATTACTGAGCCGTGGTAGCGAAGTGGTTAGTGCACTGGCTTCCTAGCTTGGTGCTCCATGGCTCGATCCCCAGTTGAGATGGGAATTTTTAGACCACAAACGGCTCCGGGGTCGACCCAGCCTCAAAAATTGGGTACCAGAGGAACTCTTGGAAGGTCAAGGCCGTAGGCGTGATGCTAACCACATCACCCCTAGTGTGCCGATGGTCAAGAAAATAAGGGCCAAACACCATATTCCCAATATACCTCCATGTGTGTGTAACGGGATCCTTTTTTAACCTTTACTTGCACTACCATGCAAGCAATTTTCTATCATTATGATTAGACGCTAGAGGGATGTTTTAAAAACTGTTTCCTTCTGCTATTCATGAAACTCTCATCAGTCAATCACGAACAATTTTTCAACTGTGCAAAACAATTGATTTATCTCACGAAACTGTTGTGAGAACTGTTTTTGATCCATGTGATGCTTTACTTTGTAATTTCAATTTACCTGACAACTGTGATTGATCATCTCGGAACAACTAAAGAAAATGAACATAGCTTGTACTTATATACAGCATTGCACAAGCTTCCCTACAGTATTTTGTACCCGGGGTGGTCCTACCTTTGACATCCACCACCATAAAGGTTAAATACCCCCAACCCAAACCAAAAAGAAATGCAACTATCAAAAATACCGTAATATTTTTAACAGTAATAGAACCCCCCCGGGGGGTGGGACCGCCCCCCTTACCGCCACTATCATAATAGTGCCCCCCCCCCCCAAACGAACCCTCCAACCCGCCCCCCGCCCCCTGATGACCCCCAACCCCTTCCAGTAACTTTCCCCACCCCAACTGACAGAACGGACCGTCCTCTCGAACCACCACTTAGAACCCCACAACGGGTCCTATCCTACACCCAGCAGCACAGACCATTAACTATTTTCTGAGTGATCCCCGAAACTTTAATGCGGGTAGTATTACCAAAAAATAATTGAAGTCTGACTGTTCTGTTTAAAAAGCGTGTATAAATCAATATACTACACTGGACACGTTAATTTTCGAAGAACCTGTTCGCACCAGTTGTCAGAAACTGACCCACTTGGCAAAACATACATAACTGGCGGGACATTTTATCCCTTGCAATTTGATGGAAGATGTTAACACATTTACCTAAGCATTTGGGTGCATCTTACAAAACGGTTTTACAAAGTGACACGTTAAATGCAGTAAAAAATAAAAAGTTATCAATTATGCAACATTTTTATTGTCAGGAAAAAACATTATTGGAAAACTGTACCTTCTGATTCCAAACTAAGTTACTGTTAACGTAATTTGCTTTAAACTAAAGTGCCGTATAACGCTATTCATAAAATCGACATTTTATTCTTGAAAGTTCATGGTCAACATTCCTTTTTTTTAAGGCACTGTCTTTTACTCAAAACAAAAAACATAAATAAATAAAATAAACGTGGCAACATTGACAACTACTATATTTTTTCGCAGGCTGGAGGAATCCATGTGTAGATTTTGAAAATTGTCTTTATTTATTAACAGATCAAGGAATGTAAACCTTTGTCATCTTCAAGCACTGTAGGTGACAATGACGGTTCAAAAGTTCTTTCGCTCGATGTTGTTTATCAATTTCGTTGTTAAAGGACAGTGTTACTAGCGACCTCCACGTTGGATTAGAAATTTTATTTTTAAGGCGACCTCAGTGTTTGTCGGGCGTTATTTTTGACAAAGCTCGAAACTGTGTTGGCTCACTCTTTCTATCCTTGCAAGCATCCAACTTAGGCCTACCTATAAATATAAAAGAGGTGTTAAGAGTAGACAGACCTAGGGAACTGCATAATATAGTCAAACAATATTTAACACGAACAAATGTTAATATACAGTGGCTGGGAATGTGAAGGTTTGATGCTGTTCTTACAATGCATATGACTTTTAACACATGAAAGACAGTTAAATATCTGTTAAAGTCAGTTATATAACTGGAACCGCCAGGACTTTACAAAGCCCCTTCAGTTACACTGTAGCTCTTTTTAATTCTCCACTGTGGTATTACAACTCCTGCACCTAGTTGCCCACTATCATCCTTGGATCCATCAGTGTAGACGGCCAGACTTTGTTTAGTTAGTTGATCTATAAACTTTCTACTTTTCATTTTGTCTACCTTATCTTCTATGTTTTGTTTGATTTTTTCAGTAAGGGAGTAGTATATGACTAGTGATTTTAATTCCCAGGGTTATATTTTGCTTACATATTTATTATTATGTTTAATTGTGTTTGTCAGTTCTTTGAGCTGCGTTAGATCTTCTATAGTTCTCCCACCCTGAAATCGCCGTGACAACCATAAAGGAATAACAATAGATGCCACAGAGCCAACCTAAAACCTTTTCCCTACCTACAAACATGAGGAAACCAGTGTTCTTTCCTTAAGAGCCAAAGAGTTTAAAGAGCTAAGGAATACACGCCCCCGGGTATATTTCTAAAAACCCGAAAAGAGTGAGAGCAATAAATTAAATTTAGTAAATATAAAAATTAATCCGAATCGAATGAAATTATACATCGGTAATAAAAAACAGAGCGAATTCCTAGAGCAAAAAATCAGAGTACTAGCGCCGACCGTCAGATATACTTTCAAGGAGACCCAAACCGGGTAATTTTGGTTCCATTCTGTTCCTGTTCCTCCACCCTTCTTTTAAAGCGGATTCTCCTCCTAGGGGTTCTTAGCTCCAACGGGAAGCTCCTAGGCGTCTTCGATACAATTTCTAAACCTTCACTCTTTCTCCTCTCCATGTTTAGGGGTCAACCCCACCCCCATCCCCACCCTTCCCTCCTCTTCATGTTTATTCCCGCCACATTCATTTCTTTTTCCTTTCTTTCCCCATAGATTTTCCACTCCTCCAACCCTCCTGCCACATTAGACCCCCCTCCCCCCTTCTTCCCCCTCACACCCTCGCTCCCTCCATCCTCCCTCCCCCTCCCCTCCCTCCATCAAGCCCCCCCCCCTTATATTACCCCTTCTCCTGGTCCCCCTCTTGCTCCCCCCTCTCAACTCTTCCAACACCCCCTCCATTTCCCTCTTTATCTTTTCCCTCTTCTCTTCTTCCTTCTCTCTCCCCCCCAATCTCTTCTCTTTCTTCTATTCTTTCTCCTTTCCCCCAATTACTTCCTTCTTCAACTCACCACCCTTCCCCTTGCCACCTCCCTTCCCCTATCCCATCTCCTCTCCCCTTTATCCCCTCTTCTACACTCTCCTCCCTAACCATTCCCCTTCCCCCCTTTCCTTCTCACTATCTTCCCTTATTTCTTCTCGAACCCTACCTTCTTTCTCCACCCCTTCCCCGACTTCTCCCACTACTTCCCCACCTTCCTTTCCAATCACCCCTTCCTCCCTCCCACCCCTCCAACCTCTTTCTTCACTAACTTAACAAACTTCCTCCCTTCACTCTTCTCCCCATCATTTTTTTGATTTTTCCTCTTTCATTCCTTTCTTCTCTTTCTCTCTTCAAAAAAAAAATTTCCCTTCCCTCCTCCCCCTTCCCTCCCTTCCTTTTCCCCTTCCCCCTCTCACAAAAGGATCTTTCTTTTTTCTCCTTTCCTTAGATCCACCTCGTTTCCTCAACCTTTTACTTTTTCTTCTACTCTCCTCTTCTTCTTCCCTCTTTCTCCTACTTCCAACCTTCTTCTTTCTTCTCCTTTCTTTCTTCTTCCTCTCTCTCTTCTCTCTTTCTCTTCTTTCCATCTCTCCTTCTTCCCCTCTCTTCTTTTCTTCTCTTCTTCCATTCTCTTCTCCTTCTCTTCCCCTTCTTCTTCCTTATTACCTCCTCTTCTCTTCTTACCCTTCCCCCCATCTTTTCCCTTTTCTTCCACTTCTTCTCCCTTTCCTTTTCTCTCCGAAAAAAAGTCCTTTCTCTTTCTTCTCTTTTCCTTTACCTTTCTTCTCTTTCTTCTTCTTCTACTCTCTTCTATCCTCTTTCCTTCGTCTCCTTCTTCTTCCCTCTTTCTTTTCTTTTCTTTTCTTCTTCCTTATCTTCCTTCTCTTTCTTTCTTCCAAAATGTCTCCCTTCCCTTATCCTCTTTTCTTCTCTTCTCTCCCTCTTTCTTTTCTTTTCCATCTTTTTCTTTCTCTTCTCTTTCATTCTTTCTCCTTCTCTCTTCTCTTCTTCCCTAAATCTTCTTCCTATTCTTTTCCCTCTTCTTCAAACCCATGCAAGAAACTCCTCCTCTTGCTCCTTCTTCTCAAAGACCTTCCGACTCTTATCTTCTTTACATCCCCACCTTCCTTCCCTCTTCTTCTCTCTCTCCTCTCTTTCTCTCATCTCTCCTTCCCTCGTTCTCAAACTTCTTCATTCTGTCAATCGATTCTCCTCTCTTCTCTCCTAGACCTTCCTTTGTCATCTTCCCTTCCTTCTTTATCCTTCTTTCATCTTTCTTCATTCAGTCACTCTCCAATCTCCTCTTCTTCTCTACTTCATCCATCTTCCAACATTCTCTTCCCTCTTCTTCTTTCTCCTCTTCCTCTATTTCTTCTTCCTTCTCAAACTCTCTCAGGCTCACTTCTCTTCTGTCTTTCCTATCTCTCTTCTCTTCTCATCCCATCTTCTTCTCTCTTCTAACTTCCAACTTCCCCCCTTTCCTCGTCATTTCCTTCCCCATACACCTTTCCTTGCCCCCTCTTTTTCCTGGTCTTTTCCCTCTTTTTTCCACACCCCTCCCCCGTTCCCTTCTCTTTCTTTCTTCCTTTCCCCCGCCCCCCTCCTCTTTCTCGTAGCCCTTACGTCCCTCGCCTCCTTTACCTCTCCCCATCTCTACCTCCCCCTCCCTCACTCCTCTTTCTCTCTTCCTTCCCGCCTCCCCTCCCTCCCCTCTTTCTCCCCTCTCCCTTCTCTCTTTCTGCCCCCCCTTCCCCCACTCGTTCCCTTTCTCCTCCTTACAACCCTGCTTCCCAAAGGAACTTCTCAACCTCCTGTCTTCCCCCCCACCCGATTGACCTAGTGTGACGGCCCATCCTTCCAACGCCCCCCCTCCTTCTTCCCTTCCTCTCTTCCCTCCTTCCCCTCTGGTCTTCTAGCCCCCTCTCTCCCTCCTCTCTCTCGCTCTTCCGTTTCCCCCTGCCTTCTCCCTATGTCTGCACTCTTCCTCCTTTCCGCTTGTTCCTTCCCTTGCCTACCCTTCCTCACCTCTCTTTCTTCCTGTCCTCCCATCCCTTTCCCTCCTGCCCTCCCTCACTCCATCCCCTTATCCTTCCAAACTTCCCTCCCTTCCTTTCCCCTCCCCCCCCCCCCCCCAACTCCCCCCGGTGGTCATCAGAACTTATACTCAGTCGGATTTTCTTAGATTGTGACATTACGCACCAAAAATGGAATTGTTATGCTCCACCATGCTGTGGCCAATGTCTTAGGAACCACGGCACGAATATGCACCCTCAACCGGTGTAGGGGGAAGTCGAGCTGTGCGCTTTTTCTTAGGAACTAGCATCTGAATAAACCAAACACGTCAACCGATAAAGAAAAAATGAAAGCCCCAGCGATTTCGAGACACTATTTGTTAAGCTTCAGACAAACCCCATGAGTCTGGGGCCTGTATTCACGGAAGATATTATATACTTTTAACTAAGCCACAGGTTTATTTATTCTGTTCTTACTGGTACAATGTACTTCTCTATTCCTAATGAACGTGCCCAGAATTCCGGACCTTTACCTTTCGGTACAGTCGTAAGCGTGAGTGTTTGTGGGAATGGCCACCCTAGTGTGTTTTTATTGGGTAATGAAAGGGATGATTTACTTTTGAAACTTATTAACCCTTTTCAATTAGTTCGACTTTTTGGCACTAGGTAGCACTAGCACTATTCTCTTGTAAAGGGTGCTATCAGATGGATCAAGCGGGATAGGTTAACTGACAGTTTTCATTTCCCCCCTCCCGTATAAAATGATTCAAGGCTTGATCCTTTCCGACGGCGGGGGGGGTTTAATTGAATTGTAATGACCACAGCTTTCCTCTACATCTATAACCCCCCCCCCCCTTACTTTCACTGTAACCCTTGCCTCAGACGTAATATATTTACCATTGGGTTAATTTGCCTAACTCTGATCACCCCCCCCCCCCCCCCTTCGTTTCTTGGTCCTATTTATTTGGGACCCGTATAATAGACTGGTTTAAAAATAAAAAAATGGGAAACTGCCCGCAGTCAGGGGTAATATATTCTATACTCCTACAAAAAACCCCCTACTTCCCGCCCAGACATATTTTCATTACAGAATGTAATATATTTGATTTTTATACTGTAAGATCATTATTAATGGGTAAGTTAGATAGAGTCCTAACGTCATGTATAATGACACATTGTACGCTAATCACGGCATTGTGTTGGTTGATCCGGTTCTGGGCCGGCCTAAGGAACACCCAAAACATATCCTGTACTGTGAAGGCTGTTAAATTCAAGTAACGTTGAGCTATCCAAGAAGCACAAATCGGAGATTGCGCCAGAGGCCGAGCGACTGGAACAGACCAAACAATTGTTAGTGAGTCAGAAGAGAGATATGTAGAAAGTCAGTGGAGAAACAACGTATAATGTCGTAATAAATAAGAGACCTGATCCTATGTTAGTCCGTATCCTATCGCTTGTGTCACCTAGCGCGGTCCGCTATACACACACCACATAAATATAGTTTGCAGTTTCGTGTGACGGGTGGTTGGGGTTTCTGTTAGTTGGAGACAGTAGTGCCATCGTCCAAGCTAACGTGGTTACATCAAGCCTAATAGATCCATTCCATTCGCCAAATATGTCCGTTAATTTTTTATGTCCACATCTCCAAATAGCGATAACCCAGCGCAAAAAGCTAGCTACCGATAATGGCTGAAAACTCGCGGATACGGGGGGGGGACGAGAAAGGAAGCGGGAACACCATCAAGAAAAATCGCGTCCCAGGTCGCCTAGCGCTGGCAGTTTGAACAACACCCCTAAATAATTAATTCAGATGTCGAGGCTACCAACTGCATGATGAGAGAACCAAGCTTTATGAAGAGCTGAAGTGTTGGGTTCAAGGAACATGTCCCATTTTTTTTCTCAAGAAACGAATCGATAAAGACTAAAACTACCAAACATTCCACCCCATCAACATTCAAAAGTCTGTGCGTAGTGAAAGAAGAAAAATTGCAGTCCTTTCAAAGGCGACAACATCTTGGATGCCGGTAGAAATTTTCATAAAGAAACTAACTAAATTTTGCAGGTGTTTACTTAAGGTCAAGATGGAGCGCTACACCATACCTGTCTTTCCAAATCATTTTTGCGGACCTGAGGCGTTAACTAGGGTGCTACGGGTTAGGGTAAGAGCTTCATTTTCGGTGAGTAAAGCGCCGAGTTCACAAGACCACTGCAATCCGTAATTGCCTAAAGAACTCTAACGCATCTTATGTCAAAAAACCGGAGTTTAAAAAATACATTTTGTAAATATAAAATTTAATTGACATTAATAACGAATCCACGAAATTTGATTAAGTTATGGTAACTCTGGTTATCCATCCAGTTGTCCCCGTCTTAATGTTAGCTGACCGTCTTTTTAAATCCGATGACCATTAGTTAGTATTTCTTTTGTGATAATAAAAATGTTTTATGTTCTCAAGGTTTGTTCTGGGAGGTATGGGAGGTCGAGTCTGTCGAACGAAATCCTAGATAGTACTTTAGATCCATCTCGATGCCCCCTATATGTAATTACGGGACTATTATCTCACTTATGCGTCCATACGTTCTAATCTGTACGGTGCTCCAAAACTTTTTTGTTAACAACGTAAGTTTTCACATTGAGGATAACAAACCACCTGCAGTACCGTAAAACCAATACCACAGTAACAATCCACCGGTGACCACGACAGGCTATCAGAAACCTTTCCAGCACCCACCTCTTACCCTCACCAGTTGCTCCACACCACCCTCACCGTGTGCCCTCAATCTCTGCATTAGTCTTGTCAGTGTCCCAGATCGCTAATTCGTTGATCCTTCATAATTAAAACTGTATTTGAGTATCGTTTAGCTATGAAGTGTTCATGACTGTATTCGTTGGTTTTCGTAGCAATTTACCTATTCCAAAAAATAACCCTGACTTTCTTTTTGTTGTATACCCCGCAACCCCAACGTCCTATGTTTTTTTTTAACCATCCCCATCAACATGCCATATCAAAAACAAATAAACCAACACCATAAAAATACAAATAAATAACAAATTTCAAAAAACACCAAAAAAAATAAAAACAAAAAAACTTGTTGCTGTCATTTGTCTGTGGTGCTGTTTTTGTTGTAAAGTTATTTTTATCCGCATCGTTATCATCGTAAATTTATTTTTGACGACCCTTTCTATATGTTCACGCTATTCAACATATTAAATTTTGTTTGACCTTCTTGCGATTGTCTTTCTTTCGTTCTCTTGCAGAGGATTATTCTCGTCTTGTCTAATAAATATGTTGTTGCTACTCTGTCTTTGGCGTATTGTCTGTTCTTAATATTTCATTGTATAAATTATTTTTAATTGAGTAATAATATTTAAGTATATTTAAGTGATAAATTAGGTACCGTTCTTAAAGTACCAAGAAAAAACGTATTTGGCACACAGCTTTAAGTAAATTTTAATTGATATAATTTTTTGAGTAGTAAGTGTGGTGTGGTAAACTCACAATGTGTTCGCCTTCTTTTTCGCTTCTTGATTTTTTCTTCTTAAACAGTGGGCAAAATAAAATAAGTCCGGTTTTTGGTATGGACCTGTAAGCTGTCATGGATCCGTGGCGCGAAAAGAAAGAAAGATGGTAAAAAAAGCATTATACGCAACTATTTTTTTTTTTTCGGAAATACAAACAAAGGCTAATAAAGGCCTCTCAAGAGAGAGAGACTGATAGAGAAGGATGAAACAGAGGAAATAGAACTCCTGAAACAAGAACGAAGAAAATTGGAGGATTTTTTTTTTTTGATAAATGAAAAGAGAGGATAATTTGAGTCTCAGGGAAAATGAGTAACCGATATTCAGCGTGAGGCGGCACATACGAAACTTCAGAATTGGGCGAGGAGAGGTGGGGGGAGGGGGAGGCAGAACAACAAAAGAACTTTTCAAATTGAAGCAGATCAAAAAAAATTGGAAGGCAGATCAAAAAAGATTGGGAGGCAGAAGAAAAATATAAACTTGACATGGAAAAGACTAGAATTGAATTGGAAAGTAAAACCAAAAAAAACAGAAGAAAGGATAATTGTTAGCTGAGAGAAAATCCAAGAAAAGTATCCAACTTCAAATTCAACAATGATAAAGATAAATTGAAGGAATTAGGAATTTTAAGTCAGTTTCGATATATCTCAGGAGGCTAAATATTGCTCAAAAGTCTCCAGGAGGGCCAAAAATCGTCTAAACAAGGGAATAATAAAAATTTTTCATTTTAAAATATCTGCCAAAAATTTAATCCGTTCAGAACCCGGACGAGGTGAGTCAATAACTACATTAGGTTCACGAGGCCAACATGCGAGGGGGCTATCACACCGTGGAAAAAGTCTCATAACTGTGTAAAAAATATCAGAACTACTTACAGGTGAAGCGATGTCAGTAAATGATCATATTGCAACTACTGCTGATAAAAATATCTATGAATGCTCTTCACAGAAAAACTGCTTTACGTTGTTTAAATTAATCAAATGACAGAGAATGAATAATCGTTTTGTAAAAAAATAAATCAAATCAATCTATGTTCCCACAACAAACCTGGGAAAACATTTTAAACGATCTTTATTGAGCAAATAGCACTTACATTGGCTAAGATGGGATCGAAATAAGTAATACCACAAGACCGGATAAAACTTTTGACCGCAACGAGTGCGCATTGAGATATTATATTATTTACGGCGGATATACGTTTTTTATAAATAAAAAAAATCCAAGCTTTTGGTCTATGGTCCGTCGGTTATTTGTGCACCAACAAAAAACCATTCAAGCATAAATTAAAACTCACAGCCATAACCTGTGTACAATACTGTAATTTTTTTTTTTTTTTTTCCCCCAACTTTCTGAATTTTGGGAATTTCCTTTTTTGTCAAGCACTAAACCACCTCACAACGCAACAATCCCACAACCACCCCCAAAAAAAATCAAAACCCAAACTCAAACTTTTTTTTTTGTTATTTTTTTTTATTTCCCCGTTGTCCTTTTTTTTTTTAACAACAAGGATCTTTCGCTTTATCTTCTTTTTTTTTTTCTTAATGACAGAAACTACTTTTCTAAAAGAGTGAAATAAACGATGGAATTTTCAATTCTTGCTGGAATTTTTATAAGGGGAAACAATTTCAGCATATCTTCTTGTTTTTTCCTTATAACAATTCTTCTTGAGGTCAATTTCTTCACAGATCCCAAGAGATTTGTGAATAGACAATAAAGATTTTTTTTTTAAATTATCAAGTGGAGTTACCCCTTATTAAACAAAATTGGGCGATCTAAAATCTATTCAGAATCCTTCCTAAACAATAGACCTTTTCTTTGAATTTTTCTTCTTTCGTAAATAAGATTTTATTCTTTTCAAAGCCCATAACCTAGTATAGCTGCTAATTTATTTTTGTTCAACGATCTTATACGGTAACCCAGGAAAGCAGAAAAAAGATAATATGAAGGCCAAAAATGTTTTAGAAAATGATATCACAATCGTGATCGCGACGTAGAGATAGGTTTTTCGTCTAAAGCATAGGTGCCCAACGCCCATCAAACTAATGTAGCTATTGTTGAACAGCAAAGGTAACAAACGATCCAAAAATACAAATAACTTTTACAGACTCATAATGGGCAATGTCTTTAGTTCTAAATTGAGATTATTAACGGAGAAACTTGAATATTCACAAGAAACTCTAAAAAAAAAAAAAACCCTGTTTCCCAAGAGTGCCCAAGGCAACACGACAAACAGGGAATTACCTAACGTCTGCAGGACGTAACATGTGTTACCCAGGTCTAACCAGCTGAGGGTGTACGGCCCACTGGAAGAAAGCTCACAATGGAGAAAGGAACGAGACTTAATATTTCAATTCGTGGTTTTTTAATAAGGGGATCATAACAGCACTATTCCATGCAGCACTATCTTCCTTCTTTCGATTCAGGTTTTAAAAACAACCAATCTGGCGTACAGGAAGCACTTTGGTCAGTACCCAAGAGAAAGAGACTTGCCGTTAAACAATAATCACTGGAAAATATCAGCCAGGTACTTAAATTGGCGATCACACCCATATTGAGGAAAAGCGAGACTAGAAACAAGATTCTCGTAATAGGGTTTTATGCGTAAAGCGGGATTATACATGAATAATCTACGGAGGGAGGAGGGGGCGTTCCATTTTTAGTGGATTCAGAAATCTAAGAATATTTTAGGTATGGCATTGACGCCGAGGCCCGTCAGGCATTTTGTTGAGGGCATTGAATACCACCAATCCGTCGCGATAGCGGATGGTGGGCATTAAGAAGCAGTAGTACCGGCGGCACAAGCAAACTATTGCCTAATATTGTGTGAGACAGGAAGCGACATAAATACATACTGCACTCAAAAGCAGTTGTAACTAGAGGCACAACGAACATGATAACGTGTCTGCCAAGAATATAAAACCCTTCCAGACCTATGTCCAAGGCGAATCAAAACGATGACCTAAATAACAGCACCTCTAGCCCGTTTCACGGACATGTGTTTACCCATCTAAATTGCCCACTGTGTGTACGGCTACTATCAGCTCACATGGAGAAGGAAGAGACTATAATTCAATCGTGCATCCTTTGATAATTCCTATTCCATTTCGTCTAACATCTGATCACTTTTCGATTCAGTTGCTAATCCACGATCGCGTTCAGAAGCATCTATTAGCTTGTCAACCCAGTCCTGGATCCAACTGGAAAGACCAGTAAATGATAACTTTTTTGGAGGAACTGATAGCATCCCTAGTTCTGTTCTACACAATAGAACTAATATTCACGACCTCACGCAATGAATTTCAGGAAATCTATACATCGCATGTCTCACTCCGTCACTCAGTGTGCGTTGACTTTAATACTGTAGGATACATGCATTAGTAGAGTGTACCACCTCCCCGAGTGCCTATCAGCAAATTGCTATTTGGGCCAAAAGCGACTGATACAAGGGACTGTCTAATGCAGTAATGTAACTAAGCACAAGCTCATGAATTGTTGCAAGATACCACTACGTACCTAACTGTCCCAAGTGGTCCATACCATGTGATAGTTAAACACTCCGATTGTCACGGAGCCTGTCGGACATTCCTCCGAGTTCGACATTATTGACAAAAAATGATTCTAGTTCTTTGAAATAAAATTCATTTTCTAATGCAACCATCGGACTGGTAATCGCTATACACATATACAGGACTTGTAAACATGCCGATGTTACCGTTAAAGCCCAGTAGGGGGGGCCATATACGCTCTTAAGAAATGACTTCGTGATGCCAGATTCATCCGTCCGTCTCAGGATTGCATTGTGGTTGATTTTCTCACGACAATGAAGAGGGGTCGTATATTACCCCTATGAAGGAGCATCGCATCGTGTACACAGCATGGGCATAGCGCCCCCACATGGCATAGCCGTACACGCGACGTCGCGGACAGGAGGCCAATTCATATCGAGCACTCAGTGTGCGGCCAAGTTATGGGGTTATCTAGGGCAGAACCAGAACTAAGTGCTATCAGTGCTATTTCTAACCATTGGCCAGGCGTCCAGAATGGATTGTACAATATTTACTACTGCAGAATACCTGTACAGCACATGTCTTAGGCAGGGTCAAGTCCGTGGTCCCATTGGGACAGAAATACTCACGCACCAGCTCCTGATTCATTAGCTGCGACATAATAATTCGGCCGTTTGCATTAAAATGGCTTATTACATATTATTGGTTTTAAGCTAATTAGGCAACCACTTCAGCTATAGGGACAAAGAGTCACATCTACTCTCGGCGCAGTGACATGTGTACTCGGTGGCCGAGGCCCTACTCTTAATGGAATTACTTCTTCGCCAGTGCTTGGCACGATGCATTCTGGTTTGATTTCTTCACGTTTAGGTTTTCCTAGAAAGATCTTCAATCCGAGGCCCAATGGTAGGTCCAATTCATAATCGGATACTACCTATGTCCCAAGTTAATGACGGTTATTAGCAGGAGATTCACTGATCTCTCCATGCTACTCAATCTTCTTACCATGCAATGTCCGAATGGATTAATTGAGAGAGCAGAAGAGGATACGCTCGATTGCAGATTGTTGGGAATTAGATACCACTCATCAAACGATAACAAGCTAAAGAAAATGGATAAGCTCGACCTCCCCACCCTTTTTGCGCTTTTATTGGGGTGCTGCGCGAAAGATACAAAGATGATAGACTTCTCCGCCATTGTTTACTCCTCACTCTTCCCTGGCGATGAGGCATGAGTCTTAAATCTCAAGAAAAAGCCGAAACCGCGCGGTCCTAATGTAAAAAAAATACTAAACGACCTTTAAAAAAAAACAAAAAAAAAAACTGAAATAAAAAAAATGCTTCAAAAATCTTCTTACGAGTACGTGAGTTCTTTAAGTTAAAAGAAAAAAAAAAAATAAAAAAGATGGCCGTGTAGAATTAGCTACCACAAAAAGAATCATCAGAACTAATCTACAAGAAAAAAACAAAAAAAAATAAAATTGCCCAACAGGTATAAAGACGTCTAAAAGAAAAAAAAAAAAAAAAAAAAAAAAAGAAAATAAAATAAAAAAAAGTCTTAAAAAAAAAAAAAAAATTAAAATGCCTTTGCAAAGACAATCGTCCTCCTTATTCTACTTGGAGAGGTCCTTATTTTTAAAATAATAATCTAGGAGATCTCCGATGTTGGATTAAATATTCCCTCGATTGTCATGGGAAAGCATAAGAACGTTTCCATATCAACATGTAGATTAAGAAAGGAATATCATACACTGGTGATCCGTCCCTGGGGAACTATTACATCAGTCCCCGCCTCCCCTGACTTATCAGGCAGACCAAGTGAAAGGCAAACCGATGAGCCTACAAAACCACACTCTATCCAACACTTAATTCTTCTTTATCCGTCTCATTCAAGAAGAAGAAATCTATCTTTTTTTTTTCATGACATGTACCTTTAACCTTTTAACCCCTTGGTACCAGGTGCATCGGTATCCACCCTACAAGATCCTAGAATGAAAGTTAGTGGAAATAATTTACGTTACTATTTCTACTGATCTGTCGTGGCATCAACATCAGCAAGTTTCCACGCGTGTTCTTGAGATCTTTTCAAGAACAGAACACAGTTCTTGTTCTCTCACAAACTGACATCCCAGGTCGTACGTCAGTTTATTCAAACACATGACATTCTATTAACTTGACGCAGATACACCTATTCGATGTGTACCCGTCCAAAATATCCTATACCATCTTCTGCCTTTCTGTTTTCTCAGGTTGATAATCAGGAATTGGAACGAAATATGGATGAGAGCAAAAGTTAAAATATAACTTGGAACTTCTATACTACATCACCCTTATTCTCGTTCTACATGGGGGTATATTTGATAAATATAAAAAATTTTAAAGTAAAACAGTTAATAATAATCCGTCCTCTGTGTGTGAGCTACTAGTGAAGTGTGAACAAATTTACCAAGTTTCTTGAATGGGCATTGTTGACCCGAGAACGGAACAACTTAATTGCCTATTGTTAAAGAATATTTAATGTTGTATGGGTAATACTGACCCTAACCTGCTTTTTCTTGCTACCACTTTACATAAATCTAGGTAAACCTCATCATAATAGGGTTATTAGGCCTTGTCCCAATTGTCAGAAAAGGTAAAGCCACTTTACTGATCGTGCTTTATTCTACTCCACGGTGGTTATTACCAATATAATATTCATGAAACAAAAGATTAGGCACATTTCCGGGTGTGAGTAAAAGCACCGCTGAATAAATCTTGTTACGCATGATGCTCGCTCGAGCGTACATTCACTGAGTACCATGTGTTACTGATTCTACATCGTCCACTCGATGTCCATTTAAACAAAATTATATTTGCGACCATTATCGTCCCTCTTTATATGACAGCGAACATGGGGTTTTATGCAACAAATTAGTGGATTTGATAAAAACCCACTAATGTCTACTTTACAGAGTAACACGGTCATGAATTTAACGGTCTTAAGCCTTCTAAGCCCCCCCCCCCCTCCACACCCACCTTTTCACCCCATTTAAAAAATAAAAGATCACTTTTCGTTTGGTCACGGTCGGTCGGTATCCACTGCAGAGGGGAACAGTACTGTTTTTTTTTTTATTTTTTTTTTATTTTTTCATCTACAAACCAAAATTTTTAAGAAGCAACATGGGTTATCACAATGATTTTTTACTATGGGGGTTACTTTGGTTTCTGTTCATACTGGGATAGTTTTTTTTTTTTTTTTTATTTTTTTTTTATATATTAACTTTTTTTTTTTTTTTCCTCTTTGTTTATTTTATTTTATTTTGGGCCGCGCGCGCCTAATAACGTGATATTCGAAGTTGGTTTTTTTTGGAAACTTTTTTTTTTTTTTTTTTTCAGGATGCGATTATTTTTTTTTTTTTTTTTTTTTTACCCCACCAAATTTTTTTTGTTTTAAGATTAATGTTTTTTAGTAGTAGTCTTTAGGTATACCGCGTTGGTCCACGGTCGGTTAGCTATACTGAAGAGACAGTAATGTCTCTAAGATCCTCAACAATTTCTACTATCCAAAACAGAAGAAACAAGTGAGATCACTATTGGGTCTTCATTGTTTCAGTAAACTATCTACGCTAAGTTCAATACCTCGATGATATAACACTGAGCTTCCACTATTACTGCACCTTTCTCTTCGTTATTAAAAAAGGGGGGGGGCGCGGCTAACGTGATTCGGTGGGCTCGCAGGAACACCCAAAGTCGCGTTGTGACAACCATTAAGGCATATTTCTTTTTCTTCCTCTAAACCTCCTATGTTACTAATATTTGCCTAATGACGCGAACCTTCTCTTTTCAATCTTTTTTTTTTTCGACTCTTGTGACGCCTCCTGCCTGCAGTATTGGAAGAGTGTTATTACTGAACTACCACAGGAAGTAACGTTAAACTTACATACCCGTGCAACCCAGTAACCTGTATTCTACCGCGGTACTTCGTGTCAAGGAAACTTACGTTCGGCCGAACAAAAGTAGACTCCGTTCTCGATTAAGGAACTTTTTTGTCCTCCCCGGAAAAACTTCGTGTGGTCTATAACAAAACTCCCATACGTTATCTTCTTGGATCACATTTCGCTTGTAGAGAGATACGGATCATAAACGCACTTCTTACTGCATTGAAAACACCAACAGACGTCAGATCTGCAAAAACAAAGTCCAGCACCAGATCATGCAACTTTCCCCCATCCCATTTTTCAAAAAATGTTGCAAAACCCCCTACTCTGTTTCACCATCCGGGCAAATACCTGGATCACCAAAGAAAAAAACGTTTTCGCTGGATGAGTAGAGAAAATATTTTGTTCCCGCTGGCCCGAGTGAATACATGCGACATTTGGTACGCCCTACAAATGTGGGATGCCTCTACACATAACAACCCCCCACTCCATCACATTTGTGTAAACATCGGGGACGTTTCTTATGTGAAACTATTAAACTTACTCCACTACATCTTGTGAATCAGCTGACAAATTATTTTTTTTTTTGTACACACAATACTTAGTCCAAGTGAATATAAGTTGTAACATTTCCGTTTGAATTCCCCTTGAAGCGGAAAAATAGAAAATCTAGAACAGTGAATATATATATATAACATAACAGTGAAGGATCACATAAACTATTAGTATTATATGACATTTATCTGCCATAAAGATACATTGTGTACTTTTAGATAACCATTAGTATAATCGTGAATCTATTTAAACAATATATTTTTGTGGAATCTTTGGTAATTTCAACAAACAATAATATATACTATACCACTGATAGGGGATTCTTTCGTGTTTTATGAACTGTTTTGGGAAGTTAAACTTAGAATCTTCAAGATCTAATTGAACTTGTTAGGCATTGTGTAAATGAAACTGGGGAAAAAAAAAAACAAATTAATCAATTACAATTGTGATTATAATGAACATATATTTAATTATTTTTAATATAATTAACAATAAATTATTTTAATCCTATATGATTACATCAGAGTAACTAATCACTCATTGTTTAGGGATAGTGATAACTGTCATTGTAATTATTTTAATGATACTAAAACTCCATCCTTGTAGAACAAACGGAAAGGTGTGTTTTGATGACTTTCGCCAAGTGTTTGGTTAGTTCATAGCTTCTTTTGATTTTTTGCCACTTCCCCTCAATTTTTAAATTTTGATTGCAGTTTTCACACCAATCTTTTTCCCCTGTTAAATTCATGTGTATTTAACCAATATCCTCGTTAAATCCTCTATTGTATTTGGTTTCAATTAATCATCCGTCCCATTATTAGGCTTTGATATTTTTCTCCATCTCTTACCACAATGGTTCCAGAAAGGTGGTCAATTGTGATGATATTGCTTTTATGCATATATTGGTTGTTTAGAGATGAGAGTTGCATTTGATTTTTGTTCGTTCACTCTCCTCTTATTAGATTAATAGGCCCCTCTTGCATTATTAGTATTAATTAGTATATAATACATATTCTGGTAAGCTTGTTTTCAGACCCCTCTCCGCGTTAAATAATAGAAAAAAAATTTATTAGTATTTAAATTTTTTGGCGGACGGGGGGGTGTGAAGGAAGCTGATGCCATCCTTTATTGAATTCTTTCTAAACCAACTCACGGGTGGTCATCAGGTGTCTAACTTCGGTTGAGTGAGTTACGCGACTCAAATCTTATGTTGAAGGCTAAATTTTTATATAATTGTCGTACTTCTGTCACGACACGAATTATTGCACAATCTTTTTTGGTGTCAGGGGGAATTCGTGCGCGCTTGTTCTTTTTTTGACCAAGCAAGGGCAGATGACGTCAGAGGTTATAACGAAAAAATGAAAGCCAGCATCTCAATCCCTACAATGAGTTCAGTTTGCCCTATATTCCGATATTAAATTAATATCTAACCACAGTGAGTTGGGGTTAGTTATTTCTTACTGGTACAATTTGACTCTCTGTAGACGTCATGTCGATTTGCTTTTGCTTATTTTTTAATCTTTTTTATTACGGATTAACACTACTAACTCAACAAACGTAAGTCCGAAAAACCAGTTTTTTGGTAAGAAAGTGAATTTGTTTACTTGAACTTTTCGCGTTGTGTCACCATCCTTTGTTTTTGGCAATCTAGGCTATAATACTAGCACCTTTTCTTCTGCAAAAGGGGTGCCTATAATGGATCAACTGGAATTTCACTGAAAGGTATTTTTTTAAATGATATATAAACAAAGGGCTTCAAGGGCTTCATCATTTACGGGTTTATTGGATTGTAATTACGTAATAATGGATTGGCCTTCGAAACGATTCAAACGGCGACGAAGAGAGGTAAGCCAAGCCACTAGGCACATAACCTTCGTTGTTTATATTAGATGCCAGTAATGTCATGGATCTGCCAGGTCAGGGGTTAAACCAAAGCTACTAAAGTACCCCGACCAGAATTGTAGGACAAAATCAATATATTTAATCCAAGATCTTTAAATGGGTTTGAATAGTCCTCACGGCTCAATGACACAAATGACCGCAAGGGTCCAAACCCTGAGATCTTAAAATGTGCGTAAAAAAAAAAAAAAGTTATTATGACCTTGTACCCTGCCTATAATAAGATGCTACATGTACGTTTTACCCTATTCTTGTGGGAATCTCATTGTTTGATTCACTGTAACACCTGTTTTGTCGTCAACGTATTTTACGTCCTAAATAAAAGTAATGAAAATGTCGTAAAACCTAACGAGTTCGGTCCCTATGATAACAACATTGGGTCACTCGTTGACGAGTGCCTGCTTGTTTTATATTGAAGTCCTTCCTTCCACCCCCCCACCCCACACCACAAAACAACGTTCCAAGAAAAGAAAACATTCGCGTTTTTTATAATTTTATTTTATTATTGGCCAAGTCCCAAATAGCATCGCCCGTGTTGGAACCGTTTGTACAATTACGACGACCATCGAACATCATTTAGACCGCGGGGATTCAACACAAAAACAGACAAAACCCCCAGAAGAAGCCGAGGCTACACATAGGACAGATTTGTATGATGGCATAATTCCAAAAAATGTTTCCCCCTGATGAAAGACTTGTAGAACATAAAGCATTATTTCACATTGCTGGCCCCCCCCCCCCCCATCCATTACCCCCCTTTTTACTATCCTTAATAAAGTATATTTACTGGTCCCCTACAGTTTTCCTTTCCTTTTCTTCCGTTCTTTCTAATTTAATTGTCCTATATTGTAATCCAATTTAATTGTTTTATCTAAAAAAGTTATGCCCATAAATCTTGTTTTTGTTGAGGAGGGTACATATATTTTTATGTTGTCCTTTAAATGGTTAAATTGATTATTGTTTTGGTGTTTTTTTTTTAAATTTCCTTTGCGAATTTAATTACCTTCTGGTTTTATTTATTAAGAATATTTACATTAAAATTTGGAAAGGCCCAAACCTTTTCAACCCCACTACTCTGGAAACTGTAACTACTTTGTATATTGTGTTTTTGAAAAGGAGCCTTCCTTTGATCTTGTTTATTTTTTTTTTTATTTTTTTATTTTTTTTAAGTAAAGGCCTTTTTGTGGCTTCAATATTTTTTTTTGGCGAAAAAAAGGCCGCATCCCGTTCCAACCTAGTCCGGCTTATAATTGCGTCGCATGTCCAAATATAAAAAGAACTTTTTATGTCCTGGAATAATTTACACGTTTAAAAAAGGGGCCTTCGGCCGTCGTTCGTTTCGTTTATCATTTGTTCGACCTATATTAATTGTTGTTTTTAACAAAAAACCCCCCTGTTCAAAAAACCTGAAAATTATGTTATAATTGGGGTTTGTAAAATATGTGCGTGTTGTTTCTTCATTCCGTGCTAGCTGCGAAGGTATAATAGTCCTGGCAAAGGAACTGGTTCCTAACAAAGGAAACCTCTAAGAAAAAAGGACACACAAAAAACAGTCCTAGTTTTACCTCCTTCTTCTTTGCATTTGTCTGTTCAATGATTGTCTGATGACCGTTGTTTCAAAGGTGTTTTATCCGTATCATACTGCCTGCCTCCCTATCTTGCTGGCTTGTGTGGGGGTTTTGTTTGTTTTTTTGTGCGCTCCTCGTTTCTTGAATCTGTTTCTCTTACATGTGTTTCTTACCCCCTACTCCTTCTATTTTTATTCTATATTCCCTTTCCCTTTTCTTTCTTGTTTATTATTTTTTTTTTTCCTCTTCTCTGTCTACCCTTAGCTGAGAAAAAGCGCTTTTTTCTATGATTACAGGAAGTAGTCTTTCTATACGTTTGTTTCCCTCTATTGTCTTTTTCCTTTGTCCTGTTTTTGGTTGATGCGTCATTTTGTTTCCGGTGTGTAAGAATGTAATTGCCCCTCCTCTAACGCTCTTCGTTCTTCTTCGTTCTGCTTCAGATTCTTTTTATAGTATTTCTCTGAGTTTTTTCTTCTTTCAGTTCTGTCAGCTTCTTTCTTCTTCTTTCGACATCTCTTTCTATTTTTGTTGCTGTATTCCTTTTCATGTCGTCCATCATTCCCTAATGCTCTTGCAGATCTATTATATATTCACTGTCATTTGTTTTTTTTTCGGGAGTAATGCCTGCTTTTGTTTGGGGTTTTTCTCTAAGCCCCTGGAGTTTCCGTTTCATTTCTTTTACTTCCGCTGTCAGCTGATGTAACTGTCTTCTGTCAATCGTGCGCTGTGTGTCTGCAACATCCGCAGCCACTCTTTGTTTTGCCTCTTTGAAAGGTATGTTTTTGGACTTATCCTCCTTCAAGATGCTCTTTGTTTCCTGAAACACAGGGCTGCCTCAGTACCTTGCCCTGTGGTTTCCGAGGCAGTTTTCACAGGTACGGTTTGAGTTAATCGCTTTGTAATTGATATCCTTCATCGCCTTGGGACAGTCGCGATATGGGTGGCTGTCATAAGAGGTTTAGATGTTACTAAAATAAAGGTTAACAAAGTGAGGTCAAGCTATGTAAGTTCCCTGAGTAAAGAATGATGATGATGTATTTCTCAGGGTCCCTATCCGCTCCTCTTAAAGATCTCACCCCGTGTAATGGAATCTGTGAGGTGTATGTGGCAAGTGTCTAGGGTAATGTATTTATTGTAATGAAGGTATAATTTCCAACAGAACCTCAACTCAATAAAAGTAAGTAAGTAAGGCTGTGGTAAAGTTTATATGAATACGAGGGGCATACAGAAAGTAATGCACCACATCGTTTTTCTCAACTAATAATAAAGATAGAAGCATAACATTTTGCACACTTCAAATATGGCATGTGCCAATTGTGTGCGCCCACAGAAACAAAAACCCAACTTGGCAAACCAGCAACCTGCCCAACTATTACGGCACGCTCTACAAAAAAAAAAAAAAAACCGGTTTGAAACGGAGCGTGTTATGTTTAGCAACTTTGCGTTATAAGCAACGAATTGTGATAGATTTTCTTTCTCTTTGTCTCGTTGCAGAGAAAGAAAACTGTTGTGAAACATTCACCATCGACTATGTGAATGTGTATGGTAGAAAATATTTTAGCACAAAGAGCGAACAGCGACAGTATACAGTCAGTCGCTGGGTTCAGAGAATCAAAGAATGAAAAAAAGAAAACACCTAACCGGAAGTGGAGATAAAACACACAAAAAACATACGGGGTGGGGGAGCTGCTGTGAATTCGGACCGAGCTTGGGGGGGTGACGTCCCTGCCACAGGCCACCAACGCAAAAATGTTGAAATAATGCGGCGCTGAGGGCAATAATCTTCCCCCTCTCCCCCCCCCTCCCCCCTTACTGATAAAAGAGTAGGCTAATCACTACAACTTCCACAATTGACCTTACAGCAGACAGTCAGCATTGGTAGTGCCAAATCAGTAAATAAAATACTCCATCGGATATGTTCTAAGGGTTTGCGCAAGATGGGTTCCTTGAAGTCTCCACAAATAGAACCACTCGGGAAAAAAAAATTTGCCAAGGCAAGAATTTTATTATTCTGTCTTCTGAATAGTTGGAGCGTTTACAATGCCGATTGGAGAGAACTTTTTTTGGGCTAAGATCGCTGTTCTCAGGTGACAGAGAAGGCCCACCGCGCTCCCAAACCTCCGATGTCTTGCGGGCATGGTTTAGGCAATGATGCAAGAACATGGACAGGAAGACTCCACCACGTTAATCCCCCACCTGAAAAAAAAAAGGGACAAAAGCGCCCACGGCCGACCCCCGTTTTTGCCCACCCTCCAAAATTGGCCCTTGTGGGTGGTGGAGGTGTACCCCGCCAACCGCCGGAAAAAACGGGTGGCCCTCCCAGTAATCGCATGCACAAGCTTTTGGACGTCCACCGATGTCACTTATCGGTTGCAGAGTTGAGAAGAATGGGCTGAGCATCACTAAATCCCCCCTGTGTTGTCCAGGCATTAATCGGTATGAGAACCCAGCATTTGCACTCCAAACAGACTGAGCTTGGTGGGCATCACTTGAGCATCCAACAACTTAATACTGCTCTTGACCTGGAATGGCCGCATGCAGGAGATTTCCTAGCAATGGAGGTTGCAGTGGTGGGTCAGCATCTGGACACAGTGAGCTCTGTGCAGACGTTGAGGGATTCAACCTTTTGGAGAGCCCAAAACACCTCAGAAGCACAGCATTCAGGGTGCAAGCTCTGTCTAAAGCTCTCCTGCATAATTGGAGAGCCCCCCGCTGTACAATGACAAGGGAGACATTTTCTTACAACGGGGAAATGCACAGTGTGCTACCCCACCTAAAGCCCCAACTGCTAACTTAGGAACCAGAAGTGGGTCCTCCCTGTAATGGAGTGCCAGGACCAGGATATACAAAGGGAATTTTTTCCCTTGGGAAAGCGCAAAAACAAAAAAAAAAAGCAAAAAAAAAAAAAAAAAAAAGAAACAAAACAAAAAAAAAAAAAAAAAAAAGAAAAAAAAAAAAAAAAAAAAAAAAACAAGAAAAAAAAAAAAACAAAAAGAAAAAAAAACAAAAACAAGTGGGACCCCCACCCCCCCCAGCCCCCCCCCCCCAAACCTTGCCTCCCCCCCCCCCCCCCCCCCCCCCCCCCCCCCCCCCCCCGCGCCCCCCCCCCCCCTCCCCCCCCGCCCCCCCCCCCCCCCCCCCCGCCCCCCCCCCCCCCCCCCCCCCCCCGGCACCCCCCCCCCCCCCCCCTCGTCCCCCGCCCCCCCCCCCCCCCCTCCGCCCCCCCCGCCCCCCCCCCCTCCGCTCCCCCCCCCCCCCCCCCTCCCCCCCCCCCCCCCACCCCCACACCCCCCCCCCCCCCCGCGCCACCCCCCCCATTTCTCACCTCCCTCCCACCACTCTCACCCCCGACCGAAGGCCTGCTTAGGTACGCCCGCCGCCGCCCCTTGAGGTTCCCCCTCGCCCATGGCACAAGGATTCCTCTACCCACGCCCCCGCAACAAAATCAGCCGACAAAACCCCCCCAGGCACCACCCCCATCCCGGAGCTCGATGGACCTTTTACCGCTCCTCGGAAAACCCGGTACCTCCTCACCCGCGCACGGCAGTGACACCCCCAGGCTGGCAAGCTTGCGAGAAAGTCTACTACGGGAACTTAAACCAAAAGATTAGGGGGATGAGCCCCCCACTCTCGCCACCCCCCGTTTTTGGAAACGGGTTTGCCCCGAGCAAATCGTCAGCTCACGTAGTGGGAGCATACGGGCCGAAGGCGCACAACACCGGGTACCCACTAACTGCCAAAAAAAAATAAACCACACACAGGGAATCCCCATGGCACGGAACTTCGCCTTTTATATTTTTTTTTATTTTTGCTTTTTATTTTATTTTTTTTTTTTCCCCCTTTTTATTTTTCTTTTTTCCCTATGGAGAGTTTACAACCCGTCCCCCAAAATAAATCTCGTTTTCCCAAAGGGTGCCCTTCGGCATCCCCCCTTGTGGGAAAGGCTACCCACCCAGCCAGGGACCCACCTAGATGTGGGGAGTGCCGGTGATGCTCCATACCAGTGGGCAGCCCTGCGAGTGACCGGGGCTCAAAGCCCCCCCCCGACAAAGGGACCCAACAAGGCCCTTACTACTGGGAGGACCCCTACTAGAAAAACCCGGTCCCCCCCCTTTTGGTTGGGAGTCAGCCAAACGACGGAGCGGATAAGGATTACTCTGACGCGAAAACAAAGACAGAAAAAGAGAAACCCAAGATGCCACAGTCATGATGGCACTGGAACTGCCAAGAGGGTGAAACCAGCAAGCAGGCTGGATTACAGAGCAAAATGCATCAGAGCTGGAAACATATCTTGTCTGAAGAAGCAAGTTCAGTGTTTGCTGTATCCAAGAGAGAAGACATCCTTGAAAGCAGATCACCCTTTAAAATAAAGGTGAATATCAATGGCCAAAAGGCTTTCAGATCCGACAGACAAGATGAGACAAAAAGGAGGAGTAACTTTTACACCCCCTTAGTAAGGAATAAGCCAAGGTTCAGTCCCCTATATTTTGCTGGTATCACGAAAGGAAAAAAACGCACATGAAAAGCAAACGCCAAAACGCATTTAAAAAACAAGTGGGAACACCACAACACCACAACCCCGTCCACGCCCATCCAACACCGACACAACCACCAACCCCCTTCCCCACCCAAGAAACCGTAAAACAAACGCCCTAACATAACCTAGTTACTTCCCCTTGTAAACAAATTAACACATTACCCACCACTGCCAAAACCCCAAACGAACCCCTTCATGGATGGAGCAGAATATCAGCTGCTGCAGATAAAGTAGACAAGATGGAAATAGAACTCCTGAAACAACTATTTACTGGCCGAACAACAACTGCCCCTGGAGTCTGCACACATAAAAAAGACATCAAAGGGGGACATCAGCACTATAAACTCCCTGGTAACTAACACACCCGAACTTTTACAAACGCCCTGAGTGTCACTTAATAGGGCCCACTCCTCACTGACTTGGGCTTAAAAACCCACCCACCACAGAGGGTGTTTAGAGGTTGAAACTTGGCAAAGAATGATCACCTCCCTAATCCTAGTCAACTAATGGCCACAATACTCCTACCTTTCCTACTATTTTTACCTTTACTACCAGGAGGATGGCACCATAAACACACAAAAATTTCAAACGCAACAACCAAACAAAAACATCACACAAAACGCAACAGGTAAAAAGAAAGGTTTTTGAACACCGACAAAACACAACAACAACCACAGAATGAACAACTGGACACCCTTCACCCTCAACAAACTAAAACAAAACCAACTAAATGCACAACACAACACCATTAACCACCACCCCACACCCAACCTGACCTCGAAACATACCCCCCCACCCAATGTGAACTGCCCCAACACAACCTTCCCCACACCAGAAAAATTTGCCTTGCCCCCTTCTCTTCCACTAATAACTCAGATCATAGCCAGCTTTAGGCTGGATTCTAAATAGTTAGTAGAATGTACGGAGAAAACCCCTACTCGGGGGGAAAAGACCACACAATCGCCCCCCAAATCCTTCTTACCCCACTCCTTACTGTTGTAATGTGTGAGTGCAAACTCCCCCCCCTCCAGTCACAGGCCCCAGCCATCCCCCCCCAAGTTACCAAGATAGGAACTACAAAAAAAGGCCTACAGGGGGTTTTATGAAATTCAAGGCAATCATGGAGGACAAACACGCTTGCCTGTCCCCCCCCCCCCCATAACCCCTCCAAAAAAGGTTACAGAAACAATAGACATATTAAAGAAGTGTGGTAAAAGAAACTTCCAACCAGATGGCCCATAACTACCAAAGGCTGCCAAACAGAAACCATATCCCCAAAGGGGATTGCCGGCCCGGTAAACTACCAAATACCAATACATGGTCCCCCCCCGAAGAGCCAACCAAACCTCCAAGAACCGGTTCCAGGAAAAAGCCTAATGGGAAACCAAGGGCTAGAAAGAAAAAGGAACCGCAGGAAAATCTCAGCCTTCATCACACTACTATCTTGAAAACTTTCAACAACAAATGGGGAAAAAAAAGGCCTAGTAAGCATGCAGGTTTTATTTTTCAGAAGAAACACAAAGCTAGAATAAAAGTGTGGAAAATGCGTTGAGCAGACCGCTAAAAACGGCATCCCCCGCTGAACCTTGAGAAAGAAAACGCAGGAAACTTTGGAGATTAGTCAAGTCTCTAAAAATGGAGAGACGTTTCCTCCCAAGGCAGACTCACCCCCCCCAGATTGTACTCCTATACGATTTTGAATAGGAAGCATTATCCCACACAAGGATGCAGGGATCTATCCAAGCACACCATTTCAGAGGAATTGAAGCTGGGGGGGGAGGGCAGACCTTTTTATTGCTAGACGATGGAAAAAAACAAGTTGCCAGAATAAGCAAACTTATCCCCATTTTTTTAGCTAGACCCATAATAGAGAGGATATGAAAAGAAAATACCAGGCAACCAAAACATACAAACCCACAAGACTATTACAGCCAAAAATCACAAAGATAGAACAAAACAAAACACAAAAAGAAGATGAATTAAGCACAAAGTAGAAATACTGGGGGGCAACACAAATTGGGTGAACAAAAAACAAACAACATAACTCCAAAAACCACATTCTCACACGCCCCAATGGAAAGGAACCAAATCCCCAATCCAACACCAGGATAACCAACACCAGGAAGGGCTATTTTGTTCCAAAAAACCATAAAGAACCTCCACCCCCGCCCCCCCCCACCCCCCCCCGCCCCCAAACCCCGCACCCACCCCCCACCCCCGGCCCCCACAAAACACCAACAATCCATCAAACGCCCTCACTCAAAATGGGACTAGTAAAATACCTGGAAGCTCCAGCAGCAAAAGACCAAAAAAGCGTGAACCCTTTCAAGACTAGGAGAACTACATCAGTGCATATTTCCTTCCAAGCTATGGTTTTGAAAAAAGGAAAAAACGGTAACCCCCGACAACATCACAACGCAAATGCTAGAAGAAAGCCCCCATCACACATAATGCAACAGCCCCACATACGAAGAAAAAAACTGCTTGAAGATGATTCAACCACTGCTGGTTGAAAAGGAACAGGTACCCGCCAAGATGGAGAGAAGCCATCACAATAACCCATACTAAAGAAAGGGAAATGTAACAGACCGAGGCTTGCAAGTTAGGTTCCCGGCCCAATCACTGTCTCACAAGCTGTGTTGGGAAGACTATGGGGAGCGAATAGTCAACCACACAGATTGAAAGTGAAATGGGTATTTTTTAGAGTCTGAGCAGATCCTGGTGCCGGAACAAGCTGGATTTAGAGAATGCTACAGTATAGAAGACCAAGTTACTTACTTGTCTCAAGCAATAGAAGATGCCTTCCAGGAGAAGAAAAAGGTCCTAACGATCTGGGTCGACTTCAAGCAGGCCTTTGACAAGGTGTGGAAAGATGGCCTCATTGCAAAACTTAGGAGAAGTGGAATCCAAGGCAACATGATGAAATGGATCCAGTCATACTTGCATAACAGGAGAACTAGAGTCACTCTTGACGGTCTGCAGAGCAGAAAAAAGTGTTGCTTTGCTCTGAAAACTCAGAGGGTGGATACCTCAGGAAGGGATCCAAAAATGGAGGGTTTTTCCCCTTACCTCCAACAGGAGGCATAAGGGATAATCCCCAAACACAACTCTTCCCTTGTTTACATCATCAATACCTGGTGAAAGAATAACTCCCTGCAGGAGTAAACGCTCCCTGCAGGAGTTAAAGCTGCCTTATATGCAGATGACCTAGTACTCTGGTGCGCTGATGAAAATGTCACCACAGCAAATTATAGAATGCAGCGGGCAGCAGACATGCTAGTGTCATGGGCAGAGAAATGGCTTATCACAATAAACACAGACAAAAACCTCCACAACACTGTTCTCCCCCCTCGCCCCCAAGGACAAATCAGCTAACATACACCTAGGGACAACCGTGGGATCAAAGTGAAAGAAGAAAGCTACCCCACCTATCTTGGGGTGACATTTGACCAAAGGCTTACATGGAATAAGCATATTGAAAATGCAGAAGGAAAGGCCCGAAGACGAAGACGACTAGGGCGCATACTCAGAAAAATTAGCAGGGTACCAACTGGGGAGCAAATGAACGAAATCTAAAGAAGATTTATAATGGAGTAATAAGACCACACTTAGAGTTTAGCTCAGCAGCATGGTCATCAGCTGCTAACTCACATCTGCAGTCTTTTTGGACAAGGTGCAAAATCAAGCTCTCAGGCTCATTACAGGAGCCATGAAAACTACACCAATAACAGAGATGCAGAAGGTTGCTGGATTACAGACATTGTCCCATAGAAGAGACACAAAACCCATGATCCAGATGGAAAAGTACAACAGTATGCCAATGCACCCAATGAAGGCAAGACTAGATGATCTGGCATTGGGACGTCTAAAGCGTAGCAGCTTTGTGCATCGGGGGAAAAGACTTATAAGACAGCATCAAGAAGACCTATCCATGAAGACAACACCACTGAAGCCCCACCCTATACCCTGTACCATGGGAGCAGGCCAGCAGTGCCCTCCAAATTAATACATCAGTCAGTGGTCTCACAAGTGGATGTGAGTATAATGATCTGCAAAAAACGAACTGCTACATTGAGTATGATCCAAAAAAGCTATCCCGATCAATCATGGATACATGCCTATACAGATGGATCAGCAACTAATGCTGTTAGGAATGGAGGTGCCGGTATCTTTATCTCATATCCTGACAACCACTATGAGACTAGGCACATTCCCACTGGTAAATTCTGTTCCAACTATACAGCTGAGGTTCAAGCTCTAGAGCAAGCTGCAAATATGATTTATAACACCAACTCTGACTGCCACCAGGTAGTCCTCCTCACAGATGCACTGTCTGTCCTGCAAGCTCTCAAGGGTGGTAAACTCCCGCATCTGAGAAATGAACTAAACAAGGTAGCTGCCAAAAAGAGAACCATACTTCAGTTGGTACCATCTCATTGTGGTGTACCCGGAAATGAAAAGGCAGATAAACTTGCAAAAAAGGGAGGAGAATGTGAACAAGAAGATAATGAAGTCACATACTTTGAGAAAAAGAGAGCTATCCAGACTATCAGAAGAGAACAGAACCAACCCAAAGACGACTATCACACTCTCGACCCTCCTCGGACCGGGCAGGGACAGATAACTATTTTTTTTTCGACTCAGGACAGGGCATAACAAACTGATAAACACATGCACAAGTTATGATTGTCTGCTTCACCACTGTGCACATGTGGATTAAACGAACAAACTGCTGAGCATGTTCTACAGGACTGTCCTCTGTATGACCAGTTAAGAAAGATATACTGGCCCAATGACTCAACACTAAACTCAAAGCTATATGGAGTTAAAGAGGAACTTCAAACAACAGTCGAATTCATCATGAGAACTCGTCTGACGGTGTAATCATCAAAGATGCGATCGCAAAAAGAAGAAGAAGTTACAGGTGACGAAACCTGGGCACATCATTTTGAACCTGAGACAAAAAGACAGTCAATGGAGGGGCATCATCCGCAATCACCACGAAGAAAGAAATTCAAGACAATTCCTTCAGCTGGAAAGGTCATGATCACTGTCTTTTGGGACATTGAAGGTGTGATTCTTGTGGACGTTATGCCAAGAGGATAGACAATCAATTTGCAAGCTTACATTAAGACATTGAAAAAACTCAATCAACGTTTTCGCAGAGTTCGGCCGCACAAGAATCCAGCAGACCTGCTTCTCCTTCACGACAATGCGCGACCTCACACAAGACTGGCAACACGGGAAGCAATTACCAAATTGGGTTGGACTGTACTACCCCATCCACCCTAGAGTCCCGATTTGGCACCCTCTGATTTCCATCTATTTGGTCCACTTAAAGATGCACTCCGTGGGACAAGGTTTGAAGATGATGAAGAAGTGATTCATGCAGCGAAGAAATGGCTACATGATCAAGACAAAATCTGGTAAGGGCAAGGAATACATGCACTTGTTTCGCGCTGGCATAAAGCCGTACATGTTGATGGGGATTATGTTGAATAATACCGATGTTTACATGACATATCCATGTATATTGTGTATAAATGTCATGCTTTTTGAATAAACAGCTCCTGAGAAAAACGATGTGGTGCATTACTTTCTGAACGCCCCTCATATATTACAATTTTAATATTCCTGTACCTCAATCTTTTGGGACAGGAATTGTCGAATCAAGAAAATTTTTATTTACAGAATAGAAATAAATACAGTGGACCCTCTGTCCATAACTGGGAATAATAAAATGTCACTTTATAAGTACCCCACTGTCTGATTTATTGATGGATAGTAACACTAGTCAGTATTGGAGGATTTATTCTCTTCATCATACCCCCAGGAAAATCTTTTTATTGTTGTGGATTTATTGAAATGAGTTATCATATGCCCTTATAAGGGACTTAGCTCATAAGCCTGTCTGAGGTGGTTGGCCTGCGATTCTTCAAGATCAGTCACAGAATTTGGCTTCCTGGATGCAGATACAGCATGTAGCTTCACTGAGCCTTCACTGTCCACAAGTTCTGCCTTCACCAGGTTTCCTCTAGCACTTTGTAACAGGCGATACAACCCGCAAGTAAAGAAGAATCACACATGCACAAGATGACTAGCATTAAATGGGTTTTTCACCACTGCTTTATTGTCCAGACGGCAAAAGCTTGGTCACAAGGCTTTTCCGCTGATCTCAACTTTGCAGTGCTAGTGGTTTTTCTCAAATGGCGGACTATACCAGAAAATGTTAATCTTTATCGACTACAACTAGCCAATCGTAAGACGAGTTAAAAAATCTAACTTTTTCTCTAAACTGCAGACTAGAGCGATTTTTAAGTGTGTTTGTCAGTCTGACTAAATGTTGTGTAATATATATATATCTCCGTTATTTATGGACCGA
Source organism: Oreohelix idahoensis (assembly GCA_024509875.1). Lineage (NCBI taxonomy): Eukaryota > Metazoa > Mollusca > Gastropoda > Stylommatophora > Oreohelicidae > Oreohelix > Oreohelix idahoensis. The sequence goes on along the minus strand of JAMPIV010011465.1, from coordinate 132,794 downwards.
TTTTAATTATCCGAAGTGATAATTAAGCGGACAATTGTCCTCTATCTTCCTATATAGGTTTCTTTTAATCATTCCTCAACATTTTCATCTTAGTAATTTTTTTGTAATTAAAGATGCCTTTCCCTGATCTGAAAATATTACTAAATTAAATTTTTCTATGTTAAGATAATATCATTATGAGGGAACCTTTATGTTAATATGTTAAACAATATTAGCGCTACAATTCAAGATATCCCTTTCATGATATTTCCTTTTAGTTAGTTAGAAATAAATCATTGAAGTACTATTCAAAAGCACAGAATCGGCCTTTTTGTTATTACAACCAAAATTTTTCTGGACCCTACAAAACGATGTACCAATTCGATTGGTTGTTAATTTTTCTATGTTCATTAATAACTATTGGGAGGGGTAGTGTGTGTGTTATGGGGGTGGTAACTTTTAACGCGGGGTAGTAGAAAAATTCAAATTCTCTAGTTAATTTTTCAGCTGTAGATTTAACTGTGCCATTTAAACAAAAGTCAAATATAGTTATTTATAGATTGTAAAAATACGTTTAACTAGATCCGTAAGAACAAAGGGAGAAACATCAGAATGGTTTAAAGTACAACATCAGCATTTATGGACTATTATGGAAAATGTGGCATTTCCAAACCACCTTATATAACTCATCGCACTGCTGTACCAAGAACAACAGGCAGCCGTAAGAACAGAGGGAGAAACATCAGAATGGTTTAAAGTACAGAAAGGAGTAAGACATGGCTGTACCCTTTTCCCTTACCTGTTTAACATTTATGCCGAGAATATCCCGAGAAACGTAAAAGATGACCAAGAACACCCAGAGTTTGACTCATTTAACATCGGCGGGTACCAGATCCCAAAAATCAGAAATGCTGACGACACAGTCCTCCTTATCGACCAACCCAGAGGGACTTAAGCAATTAATTATGTCCACCAAAAAAGCAGCGAGTTCCAGAATCTATACCTAAATGCCAAGAAGACCAAAGTATTGACAACAGACAAAGTAAAGATCAAATAGGAAATTGAAATTGATTAGAAATGGAAGGTGTTAATGAGTTCGAATACTTAAGATCAATCATCAACAGCTCTGTCGACTGTGCAGTAGAAATTGAAAGAAGACTTGCAATTGCCTCACATAAACTAATACAGATGAAAAACCTATGGCAAGGCACAAGCAAAGAAACAAAGTTACAACTGATCAAAGCATGTATATTCCCAGTAGCAACATAAGGCTGTGAGACATATGTATTCAATAAAACAGTTGCAAAACAGAATCATTGCAAATGAAATGCTACAGAAAGATGTTGAGATTACCCTGGACAGAAAAAAAGACCAACGGAGAACTACTGCACTCACTAAATGTAGAGGAAAATTGGCCCATATATACCATCGCAATAAGGAAGCTGACATTTGTCGGTCATATAAAAAGACAGTATAGTCTTTAAAAATTAGTAACGGAAGGCATTGTCCCTGGAAAAACGGGAAGGGGGCGACCTAGGCTATGGTGGATCCAGGACATCACAGAGAGTCTGGCCATGTCTTTGGAGGATGCAGGTCGACTTGCCCAAAATCATGATGCGTTCAGAGCAGCTGTAATGGAGACAACGTTCGGGAGAAAATACGTCACATGACAAGGATGAGTTTCAAAGTTACTATTGGCTTTCTATACTTAAAAACTTAACAGTATTGCAGATCAAGCATATCAGAAATGACCCTGTTGCTTAAAATGGTCATAGAACAAATGAAGTAGTAAAGTGAAGACCAAAGAAAAATATTAGCTCTCCTATTGCAGAGGCAAACAACTAGCAGCAGTTCAGATTGTGCATTGGCACATTCCACACCAATCAAAGAACACACTCCTGCATTCCCTGAATTTAAGGTAGTATAAGATACATATATCTTACTTACTTACTTACTTACTTAGTCGTTCCCCTTCTACCGTGAGGTGTAGAGGTCTGGAAGAGAGAGCGCCAGACTATTCTATCGGCTGTCTTCCTCCTGGCCTGGTTCCATTCTAGTCCTCGATCTTTCAAAGATTGTCTAATGTTGTCCTCCCAGCGGACTCTGGGTCGTCCTCGGGGTCTAGATCCTTGGCTCTTTGTTTCCCATGCTTGTCGTGGTATCCGATCTTCTCCCATTCTGCAGACATGGCCAAACCATCTTAATTGGGACTGTTCTACTTGGGTCTGCAGGGGGTAGGATTTAAGGCCTTGACGTATCGTCTGGTTGCGTACCATGTCTCTTCTTGTTACTTCAACCACCTTCCTCAGATACCTCATTTCTGAGGTTTGGATCTGGCTTTTATGGGTTGTAGTCATTGCTCATGACTCGCATCCGTATGTCAAGACTGGGACATAGGTGGAGCGGTATACAGCCATCTTCGTTTTCTTACCAACCTCTCTCTTGCTGAGGAATCCTCGATTTATGGCCTGAAAAGTCTCCCAGCTGCTGCTTTTCGAGTGGCCAACTCTTCTTTGATGCCTCCCTTTCGGTCTATAATAGCTCCGAGGTATTTAAAGTGGTCGACCTGCTCCAGGACCTGTTCTCCCAGCTTAATCTGATGTTTTCTTTCTTCTCGTGATATCACCATGGATTTTGTTTTAGAGCTGCTTATGACCATCCCTCTCTTCTCCAGCTCTTCCTTCCAGACTTGCAGGTTGGATTGGAGATGTGCCTCTGATTTAGCAATCAGGGCAACATCATCAGCAAATGCCAGCTCCGAAATATAGACCTGTATCATCTTCCAGTACCCACTGAATACTTTCTTGTTCTCTCCTTACATGCCTTGATGACATCGTCCATAAGGAGTATGAAGAGGTAAGGTGATAGGATATCACCTTGTCTTACACCAGTGGTGGTCCTGAACTCTTCCGACTTATGGTTTGCTGTCCTCACATAATTTCTGCAAGACTTGTAGAAGCTCTGTATAGCATGAATCAGAGGTGCTGGATATTCTTCCTTGCCAAACAGTCCCAAAGTTTGCTCCAGGGGACCCTGTCAAACGCCTTTTCCAGATCTATGAAACAAAGATGCATCTCACTCTTATACTCAAAGGGCCTTTTCACTCAGCTGTCTGAGTGTGAAGATTAGGTCTTGAGTACTTCGGTTTGCTCGGAATCCGCACTGGACCTCATCCAATTGTGGCTCAGCTAGGCGTCGGAGTCTCTGCTCTAGGATTCTAGAGTGGATTTTACCAGGGACACTGAGAAGGGATATGCCTCTATGGTTTCCACACTGTCGGTTGTCACCCTTTTTGAAAATTGGTGTTATGGTGGCAATCTCCCAATCCTTTGGTATTGTCTTGTTGTACCACGCTGCCTGTAAAACCCTTAAGAGTAATAGGTCGCCTGATGCTCCCATGAACTTAACCATTTCTGGTGTTATACCATCATGCCCTGCTGCTTTGCCCATCTTAATTTTCTCCAGTGCTGCTTTCAGTTCTTCCATCTTTATGTCATCTTCACCATCATTGGTTTTCTCTTCTGTGCTAGTGTTTATCATTTCTGATGCTTCACCATGCTAACCATCCAGGAGTTCTGAGAAATATTCTTTCCATCTTCCCATTACTTCCTTCGGGGCAGTAAGCAATTTGCCTTGCTTGTCCTTTATAAATTTGAGAGGGCATTGTTTTTCCTTCCTCATGTTCTTTAGGGTCTTATAGAACAATTTCTGGTTTTCTTGTGCATCTTTTTCTAGCTTTTCTCCAAATTCTTCCCAGGACTTCTGTTTTGCTGCTAGCACTTTATTCTTTGCTTCTGTTCTGAGTGTCACATATTTTCTATATTTTTCCATTTGTCCTGTTGTGTTTTTAGCTCCTAAGTATTGTTTCCATGCCATTTTCTTCTCTCTTATTTTCTCTTTGACTTCCTCTGTCCACCAAGGTGTCCTCTTTCTCTGGTTCCCAAGTCGGACTTCACCGCATGCTTCTGCAGCAGCTGTCTTTATGATATCCTTGAATTTAATCCAGAGGGTTTCCAAGTCATCAGGTCGTTCTTCTGTGTTGCTCACCGCTGCAGCAATAAGCCCCTGATATCTGGTCTTAATTTCTGGCTCTCTCAGCTTGTAGGTCCTAATGCTCATTTCTCCTGCTCGTTTACTTGGTTTCTTGCGTGATGTTGGGCAGTTCCTAGGCTGAGCAACTCTTTCAGTTGTTCTTTGATTGTTAGCAGGTAGTGATCACTTCCAATCTCTGGCCCCCTCCAGACTCTAGCCTCGGACATATTTGAATGAGCTTCTCCGAACAATGGCATAGTCGATCACTGACTTCTCATTCTTGGTTGGTTCACATCTAGTGTATGCATGTATGCGCTTATGGGGGAACTTTGTGTTTGTAATGATTACCATCTGCAATAAGAATCTGACATTTGTCGGTTTCCATATAAAAAGACAGTATGATTCTGCTAACTGCAGTCTAGGAGTTCGCTTTCCTTGTCATTGTGAGTTTCTTCTTCCGATAAACCCATCTAGTAATGGAAGGCATTTCCCTGGCATTAAAATCTCCGAGCATGATAACTTCATCTAGGGTCATCCACTGTCCTTTGAGAGCAGCTCGAAGAATTCTCCTTGACTTCTGCTGGATTTGGCCCATACCACCAGGTTGACTATGGTTTCTCCTTCTTTTAGTTTAACAACAATAATGCGCTCCGAGACAAAGTTCCATTTGAGGATGCAGGTTTTGATTTTGGGCCAATGCAACCCATGCCCCTTCAGAGCAGCTGTAACATGGGTACACCACGTTCGGGAGAAAATACCATCGAGATCATGACCTTGTCGAGTTTTTCTATTGTTTCTATACTAAAAACTTTTCTAACAGTATTTGCAGATCTCTTCCACTATCAGAAAATGACCTTCCCATTTAAAATTGTGTTCAAGTTCCCATAACAAATGAAGTAGTAAAGTTCCCAGTTCGACCAAAGAAAAATATTTTCTCTCTCTCCTATTGCTAGTAGTGCATTTTAAGGCAAACAGCAGCAGTTCAGATTGTGCCTTTGCATTGGAGGGGCTGCTGCCTCCACACCAATCAAAGAACACACTCCTGCATTCCCTGAATTTAAGGTAGTATAAGATACATATATCTTAAGCAGCTAAATCATCATTTTGATGCTCATCAGCAAGTTGATGACCTGATCAAATGGCACTATTTCCATTCTAGGATAGACACGTCTTTATATCAGATAATGCAGAAGAAATGTGAAACAGAAGATTTATTTAAAAGTGCATATGCAGAACTGTCAGAACAACTGTATAGACGATGTCCCCAGTTGTCCAAAAACTTATCGTGGATAACACTCCACGGTGATGCACCACTACAGTGTGGATTTAGGGTAAAAACTAAGGCTCATTATTATAGAAGTATGACCACACAGAAGTGGCTGACAAAAAGAAATAAACACCTTCTACAAGTACTTCCCTTTAATCATATACATACACAACACTTTAAGGCCTTACACGGCCAATAAATGCATGAAATACAATAAAGACACGTCAATGTATCTTGCCTCAACAACTCAATCTATCAGTGTCATACATAACAGTACGACTTACACTGAAAACACTGAAATGACTATCGCTCACCTGAGCAACAAAATTGTGACAAGGAAATGCTCAAATCATTGTCTACTTATAAATCTACGGCCTGAAAGTTATACAATCTAAACACTACACTGTACTAGAATAACCACATAACAATCCACCACGACAGAATATGGCAAGCTCTCAAAAACCATAGTCCATAACATGAACTTCACAGCTACTTGCTGGCAAAGGGAAAATATATCCGTCCTACTTGGACACTGGCTAGAATCTCACTGACTCATTTCGCGTACGAATTACCGGTTTCCGGTAGTCACCTGGCTCGCCGGTTTAGCTATCCCCGGTGTTGCCCGGCTAACTTTTAATACAAACGATGCACTGCGAAATAGCGCAGTGACAAGAACTGACATCCAAGCTGACAACGTTTCCGACATTCAATACATTATTGCTTGTCTTAAATTTCGATAATCAAGGAAGAAATCAGACACACCGGATTGATGAACTTCGTGGTCTATCGGTTGACTGTAGATTTGTATGCCCAAAGGACAGTTGTGGGCAGTCACTTTATTTTGAAATGTTTTATTAATTTTCTGCTTTTTCGTTTTCTTTTCTTTTTTAATTTTTAAAAAATTTTTTTATTTATTCATTTATGCTTTTTTTTTTAAATTTGTATTTTTTGTATTTTTAGTTGAAAAGGGGATGTAAAACACAAATTGAGTCATCCAATTTTGGTTTGGATTTGCTATATTTGAACTGAGTGGAAGTCTGAGGAATATAATATATTTGGATATCAGAGATCCGATTTTATTATATTGAATTTGTTACACTATATGTCCTAATTATAACTCATCAAGGGTTGAACAGGATATTTTGTTTAAAAACAAAATCAACATTCATTTCTAAGGCAGTGTTTTACTAAAAAAAAAAAAAAAAAAGGTGCCAACACTGGCAACTACGATCCTTTGTGCAAGGCTGCATGGATCCTTGTGTAAGTTATAAAAATTGTCATTATTTATATACAGATACCAGGAATATGTACCTTTGTCATCTTCAAGTACTGTGTTCGCTGGCGTAGGTGACCATGACGGTTGACAATTTATATTGCTCGATGCTGTTAATCAATTTCGTGGTTAAAAGACAGTAGGGTCTATTACTGGAGACCTCCATGTTGAATTCGTAATTTTTTTTTTCAAAGCGACCTCGGTGTTTGTCGGGCGTTATTATTTGTTTGAAAATTTCGAAACAGTGATAGCAATAAGTTCACTCTTTCTATCCCATGCAATTGTGTATTTTTTATTTGACCCATTTGCAACAATAGATATCCTACGGTTTTAAGAAATTTTAAATCGTTGTTTCTTCTCTTATTTGAAATCTGGTAGGCCTAGGCTAATTTCTTCTCATATTCTTGGCATTAGTTGTGAAAGAGCTTCAAGCTCAGTAACCTTGGCATTAGTTGTGAAAGAGCTTCAAGCTCAGCAACCTTGGCATTTAAACCAGTTGGCTGAACACTGGGGGAGGGGGGGGGGGGGCGTGTTGGTGTGGCTGGCAGTCCTTGTCAGGACAAGTCATGTTCAGGGCTTTATCATGATTTTTTATTTTGGTTCGGTTTTTGCCTTCTTTCTTGTGAGACGCGTGCCTTTCAACCTATTTGGCTATATCAGAGCGCATTTACCATCCCAAAAAAAAAAAAGTCAACTCTGTTGACTGCTAACCCGATCAGCGTTGATAGATACTAAGTTCTGAAAAGGACTAACGTTATCTATCTGCTAGCATAAAGCCCTAAAATGGACTCGCCAACTACGCCAAAGCCTGAGCTTGTAATTTGTAATAGTCTTTATCATGCTAGATGGTGTTAGTCCTTTTTTAGACTTAGTGTCTATCAACCTTAGTCGGGCTAGCCGTCCTTTTCGAGGCTATTTCAGCTACCTGATGGATGCTAGTAGTCATTTTCTGGGCTTATATTTCATCAACACAGCGCAGAAATCTGTGGAATCTTGTGAAATGCTATAAAATGTTATTTGGTGTGAAAAAGTAGGCCCTATCTGTCAAGTCTTGTGAAGTGTAGACCTGACTGGCAACTTAATAAGCAATAAAATGTTCAAAGTGATATTTAGTTTGTTGGTAAAAGATGCAGGCATATTGAGACATACTAGGAACATAATGTTAGGCCCATATTTTCTTGACCATTGACAGACTAGGGGTGAAGTGGCCAGCATCACATTGGCTGCCTTAACCTTAACCTTTCATACCCAATTCATGAGGTTGGGTCTACCTCAGAGCCATTTGTGGTCTAAAAAATCCAACCTCATCTGGGGATTGAACCATGGACCACCGAGCTACGAAGCCTCTGCACTACCACAGCAGACAAAAAAGGCAGTAGATACATATATTATTTCAGTAGGTGATTTTGGTATATATACCCTTCAAAAGAAGTTAAGGACCAGTAGGTGAAAATGACCCAAAAATTATAAAAATTATATTTCATAAGCAATTAATCTGACATTGATTTTTCTCGAATGACAAACATTCAACACGTGCTGCGTGGGCCACCAGCATACCGTGTGGTTAGTGTTTAGCTCAGCAAGCACGCTGAAAAAATGCTGCTGAGACACCAAAATGTGGGTGTTTTTAATGATGTCTGAGCATGAAAATAATACCTGCTATTCCAAAAATGCGTGATGCATGTGGGAGACTATAGTGTTGGTCTTGAGCTGTACTCACAAAATTGTCTTTATAAGCAACACAAGTGCTGCATAACCATTGCACAACAATATGCCTCAACGACGAAAGCTGAGTGTTGTGGATAAAGGAAGAGCCATTGCGTGGTTGCAGGAAGGTCTTACTGTCCGAAATGTCGCTCAGAGGCTTGCATGAAAATAGTGTTGATTGTCACTGATAAGCTTGTCATGTTATATTTTGTTGTGCTGTGTTTTTATTGGTCATTTTCATTTCACTTTGCACCCTTAATAAAAATGGTCCTTAACTTTTTTTGAAGGGTATATAAAAAAATTTTAAGAAAGTGAATGAAAAATCTTGTGAAATGCATGGTGGCGTCTTGTAGGGCAGCAACAAATTGATTCCACTTTGCTCGGTCGGCGGCGATCCTTCGTACAGTGCCCCAGCTGTGGTTCATTCTTTGCATCTCAGCTTCCACAGTTCTCCGCCAAGTTGTTTTTGGTCGGCCTCTCTTTCGCTTTTTCTCGGGGGTCCATAGCATAGCTGTTCTTGTGATGGTATCAGGGTCCCTTCTGAGGATGTGGCCAACCCAACTCCAGCGTCTGCCAGCTATGATGGTGGGCATGTCTTCCTGGTTACTCCGAATAAGAAGTTCTTGGTTGCTGATGGTGTTTGGCCAGAAGATTTGGAGAATTTTCCTTAGGCATGTTGTGTGAAAAGAGGACAATTTCAACATTTCCTTCTCTGTAACTCTCTAGCTCTCTGCGCCATAGAGAAGCACAGAAAGCACACAGTTCTGATATAATCCTAATTTTGTGCTTGTGCTGTACTGAGAGGACTGCCAGATGTTGTTTAGGCTAAAAAATGCTGTTCTTGCTTTGTTCATTCTGTTGTTGATGTCTTTGCTTGCTCCACCGTCTGGTGTTACTATGCATCCTAGGTATGTGAAGGCATCTGTCTGTTCGAGTTGTTGATTCCTTACTGAGTTCTATAAATTAAAATATGGAAAAAGGGCTAATAAATCTAGTGAAATGTTTTTAAACTATTATGTTATGTGAAAAAGTGTTTGTGTCTTGTAAAGTGTAGCCCTGATAGAAAATAACCGTAAAAAAATATTAAGTAAATGTGCATCCATTTTAAAACACATCAACCTTTTCTTGTCACAATCACTTCACAGATATAATTTGTATGATTCTTTTTTTCCAAAACTGACTATTTCTGTTAAAGCCAAAGATGAAACTACTAAAATTAATATTATTTACATATACCAAATTCTATTTTATGTTTCCCAGAAGAATGTCGCCACTAATTTTATGCTTTCATGGTAGTCATAAATACTTGAGGTCCAACAATATCAGTAGCTACATTGTCTTGAATACTTAGTGTACTCAGAACAGCAGAAGATTAAGTTAGTTGGTGAAGCAGATTTCTCTTGAACTGTGGCATGGTGAAAACAGTATAACATTGAAGCATTGACCTCCTGTACTTCAAACAAATAGAGGAAAATGTTTCCAGTTATTAAAAAAAAATATTTTGTTATGTACACCATAACAGCCAACTCTGTGGTCTAGGAGGTCATACCCATTCATTGAATTGTTGTATTTATCTGTAATTTTCAGCTTTACAATGTTCTTCCATATAGACCAGAAATTCAACACCATTTCAACAATATATAAGGAAAGCAGCAAATCATGCTTGGGATTCCAGGAAAAGAAGAAGCAAGACTGGATAACACCAGAAACATTAACTCTTAGTATCCGGCAAGCCCCGTGAAGTGGCTCGTTTTTGGTACCAAATATACGGCAAGCCAGTTCACGGGGCTTTTTACATGAAGTCTCTATCGGCAAAGAGTTAATGAAATATTGTCGATGTTTTATCCAATTCAACATTTATAGTCACTTCCTGTATTCAGTCTGTTTACAAATATTAGCGTGGTTATCGTTTTGATGAGTTATTAAGTTCGATTTTTAGTGTTTTGTTCGGGTTTGATCGTAAACAAATTTGTTCTAACGAAAATGGCTTCATCTTCAAACGATTGTAAGCAAAGGTTATCGGCGGTGCAAGTAGCACGACTTATTTCTTCTTGGATCGAACATGAGGATGATCAGTTATCGAGTGATAATGACAGTTCAGATTCAGAATGTATTTTGCCCAGCGAAGATATATGTAATCAAAACACTGAATCAGATGAGAAGGGGGCGTTTCCCCTAGCTGGTTCTGTCAGTAGTACTAGCACTAGAAATGCCAGGCCAGTGAAAAGACAACAAGGAAAAGGTAAAACTCCCATGAAGAAAAGATAGGCCTACATCTAGATCAACCCATAAAGAAGCAGAATCCACAAGTACTGATGGTAATACAAGTACAATGAATGAGGAAATTAGGTGGAATGAAGTTGATGCTGGCTCAACACAAAATGCTTTCCGCTTTGTACCGCCTCATGCTAGGATTACAGGTGTGAATCCAATTATTATACCTGATGATTCTTCTGCATTTTATTGTCTCAAAGCTCTTTTAACTAATGAGATTATAGATGAGCTTACTGTTTCTATAAATGAATATATTGCCTCATATACTGACTCTGTCAGTCAAATTCAGAAACGGCGACAAAAAGATATGTCTATCAAAACTGGTATCCAGTTACATCTCCAGAACTGTGCAAGTTTTTTGCTGTGATAATAGCAATGGGAATTGTGAAAAAACCAGCCATTAGTGATTATTGGTCTAATGAAGGCTTTATGCAAACTCCCTGGTACAGACATGTTCACACGGGATAGGTTTCAGATGTTATATCACACGATGTTTCATGTGAGTGATGTAGACGCACATGGTAAAGCAAAGATCGAACCATTTCTACAGAAAATGTTATCTAGATTCCAGGAAGCATTTTACCCTTACAAGGAGCTGTCTTTGGATGAAATGGTAATTGGGTGGAAAGGCAGATGGGCTCACAAAATGTTCAGTCCAAAAAAACCATGCATTCTTGTTTCAAGTTGCGCAACAGTGGAAAGCAAGGACATCACCAATCGCTTTGGTGAAACAAAAAATAAACCACTGATGATTGATTATTACAATCAACACATGAATGGATGGATGTGACAGAGTGGATCAAAGCATTGTAACATATGGCACATTTAGCAGAAGAACAAGAAAAAAAATTTCTTCTAGATTTTTGAAATAGCTCAGCTCAATGCGTATACATTATTTGCACTGTCAAGAACAACAAATGCCAAAAAACAGAGCCTTCTTCATTTTAAACGGCAACTTGTCAATGAGCTCTTTCTTGTTGCTGCTGTGGATTTCCAGCAAATTTCTCCCAGGATTGGACATGGCAATCAAGTGAACAATCCAGTCAACAGACTAGGAGGAACACACCATTTAATTAAAAAATTCAAATCTCATCGCAACTGTGTCGTTTGCAGCACCCCTCAAGTAAGGGTCAGGACATCCTTTTATTGTGAAGGATGCACAAATAATCCCCATCTACATCCAAATAACTGTTGTGCTGCTTATAGTAAAAGAAAATAGTTTGTGGTAAATATCAGTTGTGTATAAAGTGTGTACATAGTTTATTTTTGTCATGATTTTTCAATATGTGACCTGAACATTTCAAAAGGAAACATTTTTATTTAGTATTCAAATAAAATTGAAACTTGTCTGTGTTCCGTATAATTGGATGAAAGTGGTTCTAGGAGTTCCAGGCTTCCGAATAGGATTATTTTTGTGGGTAAGTACAACTTTTTTCCACATTTTTTAATATTTTAAAATTGTTCTGCACTCATTACTGTATATGTTGCATGCATGTTTAACACCACTTAACAATTAAGTTAGGTGCATGTCAAAGGGGTTTCATTTCTCTATATTTAGATATATAACACTTCATGTTATCATTATAAATAAATTATTTAATGCAAAATCAGTAACGGTAGTCATGTCTGTGAATAAAGGTTAAAATATTTGTGCGCTTTATCTAAATATACCCAAAAAATTCAAATTGTAATACAAACTTTATTTGTGCTCAGAAACAACTCCAACTTTCCTACATTATGTGAAAATGGGTGTACTTTAAAATGAAAGTAGGTTTAGGGGTAGAAGTTTACCAGAATTAATTATACATATTGATAAGGACAATTTGTTTTTCAATTTTTTATCTTTTTAAATTTTTCTGCATTCATTACTGCATATGTTGCGTGCATTTTTAAAATCATTGAATAATTCAGTTAAGTGCATGTCAAAGGGGATTCATTTCTTTATATTTAGATATGTAACACTTTATGTTATCATTATTAATAAATTATTTAATGCAAAATCAGTAACGGTAGTCATGTCTGTAAATAAAGGTTAAAATATTTGTGCTCTTTATCTAAATATACCAAACAAATTCAAATTGTGAGAAAAACTTTATTTGTGCTCAGAAACAGCTCCAACTTTCCTACATTATGTGAAAATGGATGTACTTCAAAATGAAAGTAGGCTTAGGGGTAGAAGTTTACCAGAATTAATTATACATATTGATAAGTACAAATTGTTTCTCAATTTTTTCAATTTTAAAATTTTTCTGCACTCATTACTGTATATGTTGCATGCATGTTTAACAACACTTAACAATTAAGTTAAGTGCATGTCATAGATGTTTCATTTTTCTACATTATAATATATAACACTTTATGTTATCATTATAAATAAGTTACTTAATGCAAAATCAGTAAAGGCAGTCATGTCTAAAAATGTACTCTCTGAAATCAGCTCGTAAAAACGCGGTTTTTGAGCACGTATACTAAGAGTTAAACTCCATAATGATGAGAAAGGAAATGAAAAGAAAGAAAACAGAAGCGTAGTCCCCCAGTTTAAAGCAACTATATAGCGAACAGTACAGTCAGCTGGACAAGGAAGTTAAATGCCAAACCCAAGCCACCAAAGGAATTTCCTAGACGATCTTGCAAGACAGATAGAGAAGGAAGCACTGAAAAATGAACAAAGCACAGTATACAAAATAAATAAAATCATCTGCGGAAAAAGAGGTGCAAACAATATTACATTAGTAAGAGACAAGCAAGGAAATCTCATCATGACAGCAGAGGGACAGGAAACAAGATGGGCAGAGCATTTCAGAGAAACTCTGAACAAGGAACCACCAGAGACACAATTGAATGTTCCTGAGGCTGAAAATACCAACGGGCTGATCACCCGTTTGCCAGTCACTTCGATTACGGAAACAACAGCAAATGGATTGATTTGCCGTTGCCCTAAAGACGCCAATAGGCGTGATGGGAAACAATGGCAAAGAAAACCTATCTGCTGTTGCCCTAAGACGCCACTAGGCGTAATGGCCACTGACTGCTTTGACGGTTGGTGGCTAAGGACGGAAGAAGAAGAAGAAGAGGCTGAAAATGATCCAGATGTTAATACAGACATTCCACGAAAAGAAGAAATCATCACAGCAATCAAAGGGTTAACGAATGGAAAAGCTCCTGGCCATGATAACTTAAATGCAGAGCTATTTAAGACACCCTGAGCTAGCAGCAGAACTATTAGAGCCACTATTTGCACAAGTCTGGAAAACAGGGACAACACCAATGGAGTGGAACAAAGGAATAGTTGTCAAATTGCCCAAGAAGAGAGATCTTGCAGGCTGCAATAATTGGAGAGGAATAACTCTTCTCTCAGTTCCCAGAAAAATACTAGGCAGAGAATTTCAAAAGCAGTAGAGCACAAACTGAGGAAAGAACAAGCAGGATTTAGAAAGAACAGAAGATGTGTAGATCATATATTTACCCTTAAGAACATTATAGAGCAGTGCTCAGAATGGCAATCATAAAAAAGCCTCTTTGCCAACTTTATGTGTAGCGTTGGGCAGAGCAACCTAACCTTTGAGGTGAAGACAGGAGTATGACAGGAATGCCCTTTATCAACCACTTTATTTTTAACAGTCATAGACTGGGTGATGCGCCAGACAACAGATGGCAGTCCAAGGGGAATAAGATGGACTACATTTTCTACATTGGAAGATCTGGAATATGCAGATGACATTGCACTACTAGCACATTCACATCAACACATCTAGGAACAAACAGATAGACTTAATAAGTATAGCCGGCAGGTGGGCTTGAACATCAATCTAAAGAAGACAGAGGTCATGACGCTCAATGTGAGCAACCCTGAGCCCATATCAGTAAGGAATCAGAAACTGGAACAGACACTTTCACATACCTAGGGTGCATAGTAACACCAGATGGCGGAGTAAGCAAAGACATCAACAACAGAATGAACAAAGCAAGAACAGCCTTTTTTAGTCTAAACAACATCTGAAAGTCCTCTCAGTACAGCACAAGCACAAAATTAAGATTATATCAGAGCTTTGTGCTTTCTGTGCTTCTCTATGGCGCGGAGAGCTGGAGAGTTACAGAGAAGGAAATGTCGAAATTGTCCTCATTTCACACAACATGCCTAAGAAGTATTATCCGAATCATTTGGCCGAATACCATCACCAACCAAGATCTGCTTACTCAGAGCAATCAAGAGGACATGCACACCATCATAGCTGGCAGACGCTGGAGCTGGGTTGGCCATGTCCTCAGAAGAGACCCCGATGCTATCACAAGAACAGCTATGCTATGGACCCCTGAATGAAAATGAAAGAGAGGCTGACCAACAACAGTTTGGCGGAGGACTGTAGAGGCTGAGATGCAAAGAATGAACCAGAGTTGGGCACTGTACGAAGGATGGCCACCGACAGAGCAAAGTGGAATCAATTTGTTGTTGCCCTACAAGACGCCACCACGCGTGATGGCTACTGACTGCTTTGACGGTCGGTGGCTAAGGATCAAAGAAGAATGCTCTTCCATGTGGTTATGGTCTCTACTTAGGCCTGAGAAAACACAACAAAAACTGATTTCTGTGCCTTTTTATCTCTAAAGGCTGTACACAACATCTTGCTTGTTTGTGGAATGAGTGAAAGGCATTCATAAATTTTTGTAACAAAATGTTCATAAATGGTTTTCTTTTCCTCATGAATGTCATCAGAGACATGAAGCATAATATGATATAATATTTCATTTCTATTTCTTGAAAACATGTGACTAAACCAAGGTGATTACAATTCTGCAGATGTAGACCAGTAGCCGCGGATGATTGGTTTCTTCTGAATCCCAATATTTATTAGGACAGCAGTAAAGTTATCTAGTTCAGGGCATGTGACTTTGGTCCATTGAGCATACATTAAATATTGTTTCAAAGGATTATTCTAAATACATTTGAGTTTGGCATAATAACTGATGCACTGACACATGTAATCTTTAATTTCATCAGTAAATAAAACACTATATCATTTCAGTAAAGCTGACAGGTCAAGCCCCTAAGTCACACCTTTTGACAAAAATGAAATATAATCTGGCTCATGCCTTCAGCACTTTCTATCCACTCTGGGATATCTTGTGAGACTCTACTTGCCTCTCAACTTGTAGCTGTACTGTTAACTTTACTGGTTGTTTGAATTGAGTTTTTCTGCTTTCCTTTCCATTTACTGGCTGAAAGTTTAGCAGTTGTTATGGTACTTCGTATACCTGTTCCTTCAGCTGCTCAGTATCCCCATCAGATTAATCACATTCATGAATATTCTAACATGAAGTCTTAGCAAAGTCATCATCTGAATCACTAAGACTAACAGAAAAACTACTGTCACTGTAATTCTCTTCTGTTCACCGAGAAATAAGCAGCCATTCTTGATCAGCTTATAGCTAGTGTTAAGACAAGGAATATACAAGGGGATTGACATAAGTCTTGGGCCTGACCATGAAGGAGTCACAGGAGGAAGATGAAACTTGGCACATTTAAAGTTCATCATATTTGCACTGAATGTGTGAAGAACGCGTTTGTTTCTTCAATGGGTTTTCTCGCTACGGTGCACGGCGCAATGTACCATATTGACCGGATCTGCTGCTCCAAAGATTTGACAAAACAATGGAAAAGAAGGAGGCCAGAGCTGTGATAAAATTTCTGATGTTTCAGTGAAAAACACCTACAGAAATACACAGGGAGATGGAACCAGTGTTTCGTGATTCTTGTCCTTCATATACTTCTGTAAAAAAACTTGTGTCAACAATTTAAGTGCGGCCGCTCAAATGTTGCTGATCTGCCAAGACCTGGTAGACCAGCCTCAGAGTGCAACGATGAAAATGCAACAAGAGTGAAGAAAATCATTGACCAGGATCGAAAAATGACATTTGTAGAGATAGCTAGTAGAGTAAAACTAAATGAAAGAACAGTTTATAGAATTTTACACAACAGACTGAACATGAGAAAAGTGTGTGCACGCTGGGTTCCGCGACTGTTGACACGTGAGCAGAAGCAAAAGAGGGTAATTGCTGTCAACAGTTGCTCAAAAATTGTCAGTCAAAAAATTTTTTGGAGACCATGGTGACAGTAGATGAGACTTGGGTACACCATTATGACCCCGAATCCAAAATTGCCAGCATGCAATGGAAAACCCCTGGCTCCCTAACAGTCAAGCCGAAAGCGCAGAAATCTGCAGGAAAAGTGATGCTGACTGTGTTTTGGGACGGCAAAGGTGCCCTTTTGAAAGATTATCTGCCTCGTGGCAACACAGTTAATGGACAGTACTATGCAGATCTTCTCACCAAACTAAGAAAGGTTGTGACCAGGAAACGAGGGATAACGCGCACTCAAAATCTTCCTTTGCTTCAAGACAATGCGCCCTCTCACAAAGCACGGCTTGTGCAGCTAGCAGCCAACGATTTGAATATTGAAATTCTTCCACACCCACCATATTCTCCATATTTGGCTCCATCAGACTTTTTTCTATTCCCAAATTTTAAAAAGCAGCTAAAAGGAAATCATTTTGACATCGATGAAGAGGTTATACTGGCATGTGATGACTGGTTTAGTTTGAAAAATAGGGTGTTCTACTCCCAAGGTCTTTTCAAGGTCAAGCAGAGATGGCAGAAGTGTGTCAATTCAGACGGTGGCTATATAAAAAAGGAATGAACACTATACAAAATTTCAGCTCTCTGTGACATGTCCTTCATGGTCAGGCCTAAGACTTATGTCAATCCCCTTGTATTGCCGTTGCTCATAAACAAATGATTAGCAGCCCTAGTAATGGATATAAAGACGTATAAAAATAAAATTTCAGCTTCATAATTTTTTTTTTTTCCCATTCCAAAATGGTCACACACTTGTGCCTATGTATTGAAACGATATAAACCAGCTCATTGCCAGGTATTTTTACATTTTCATTTAAAGTTCAGACATATATCACGCTGGTGCAAGATTTAGCTTGCAGATATATGTAAAGGGCAAAGTGGTGTGTAATACTACTTATGAGTTAGAGTGAGTTAAAGCTGTTTGACAAAACTTGAAACTGACTTGAGGTAAGGTTAAGACTAACTAACTATAAAGTATGTACCATTAGCCAGTCTGGGCAACATAAGAGATGCAGTCTCCTTATCCAGACTTCTAATTTTTTTCTTTTTAAATGTATGAATAAAAATGTTCAGTTTAACCTCAGTTAAAATTATGATATAGGCCCTAAGGTGCCTCTAAGTCCAGATAATTTCTTCAGTTGCCAAAACCTGATGTGGCTTCACTTTTCCTGTTCAGTAGCTGTAAATAATGTCAATTTAAATTTCTAAATTTTGCAAGTGTTTGCATGTGTGTGTTTTTCCATTTTCTAAAAGTTGTCTGCTCGTACCTGTCACAGTGTAACAACAAACACAAAATAAAAAAGGAAAGGAAGGAAGTAGAGTAATGTGAAGGCTTGAAGTATTTGAACTGGTTTTTGTATGTGATTTTATTTTGTCATCAACAATATGTAGCACTTGTACCTCACAAGATCTTCATTTTCCCCTGCCATGCCTCACTAATCATTATATATTTGTTTTTGTTCTTGTTATAATCATTTATTAGTTGATTAATTTCCAGCTCTACGTTTCCATGACCTCAAGCTCTGCACTCCCTTCCAAAGCTGTTGATGACTTACTGGTATTTTAATAAATTCTCACTTTACTTACTTCCCTCTTTTCTTTTGTATATATTTTAAATTGTGATTACCTGCCCTATTGTTCGCTCTGCCATTCATGATAATCCTCTTTATTCATACTGCGTTTATTCCATCTATTTATGCAGGAGGTGTCTTCTGTCTGTGGTTATCAGCAAAAAGGCTTTTTGTCATGACCATCACATATCTGGATCTAATCAAGACGGTTCCAAGCATATACTTCATATTCACAGTGGGTTTATCTCATGCACAGCCCATTATGATAAGCAACCCTTCATTTTGATTGTGTTTGCAGCCAATTACATTGTAAAATTGACAGCATGAATATTTCCAGCTCATATTTAATTACTGACATGACTAGCTAATGATATAAGAGAAACAATAGTCTCTTCTCCAGATGCGTAGCAGTCATTATTTGTAAAGCTGCCAGACCTCACTAGTACTTCTGTATGATAATCTCAACATGGTACTTGTAAGATGGCCTATATTTGTTCTATAATTATTATATGATACTATAATAAAAGGGAAAGATGACATTAATCAGTAAAATTGTGATGTTTAAAGGCAAAAAAATGCTACTATTGTTGTAAATTTATGCATGTGAGAACACACACCCTACTTTACATTTATTCCTGTGAGAAGACACCCTCTACTTTACATTTATTTATGTGAGAAGACACCCCTACTTTAAATTTATTCCTGTGAGAAGACACCCTCTACTTTACATTTATTCCTGTGAGAAGACACCCTCTACTTTACATTTATTCCTGTGAGAAGTCACCCTCTACTTTACATTTATTCCTGTGAGAAGACACCTCCTACTTTACATTTATTCCTGTGAGAAGACACCCTCTACTTTACATTTATTCCTGTGAGAAGACACCCTCTACTTTACATTTATTCCTGTGAGAAGACACCTCCTACTTTACATTTATTCCTGTGAGAACACTAGTTTTCAATTATGTGAGGTCCTCATTAGTATTTCTCTAACATAAAATGTGACTACACTGTACCTCACAAGGAGGTACAAGGTAAGGAACAGAAGAGATCTATTGCAGATAAAAGGAAATAAAGTGGCTAAATGGGAAAATTTATTTTGAATTACCTTCATTTATTTCATTATCTTCTTCTTCTTCCATCCTTAGCCATCAACCGGCAAAGCAGTATGTGGCCAGTACGCCTAGTGGCGTCTTAGGGCAACAACAAATTGATCAATCTATCGCTGTTTCCACCACGCCTAGTGGCGTCTTTGTGGAACAGAAACAGACCAAACAATCTATCATTGTTTCCGTAATCAGATTGGTTGGCAAGCAGGTGATCACCCCACTGTGCGAAGTTTTTACGGGATGGGGTAAACAGCCCCATGCCCATACCCTCCTTAGTCGCTTTTTACGACATGCGTGGTAGGGTGCAGTGTTACTATTCTTTGCTCCCCTTTCGGGCCCCGGTAACACACGGGTGTATTTCATTATAAATACATCTTATTGCTACAGCTGTGAGAAACATAGAAGAACAACCAGATGATTTGGAAATCCTCAAAAAGGGTGACAATCAACAATGTGGAAACCATAGAGGCATATCCCTTCTCTGTGTCCCTGGTAAAATCTACTTGAGAATACTGTAGCAGACACTCAGACACCTAGCTGAGCTACATTTGGATGAGGTCCAGTGTGGATTCTGAGCTAACCATTTTGCATGCACTTTGTAATTATTAAAGATTTCACATCACACAGAAGTGAAAGTGAGGTCTGGTAGCCCTAAAAACAATGTCTGCAGCACACCTGGAGCAGAGACTACTGTTTTTCTTGTATCATCAGTTGGTCTTGTCTGTAATCGAGTATGGCCTGGGAATTCTCACGTTGTCAATATCACAATGTGAATGACTAGAATGTATTCAAAATAAAGGGATGCAGATATTCTTGGGCAGCATGTGAGATACCCCTATAGTAATGATGCAGCACATGCTTGGTGTAGCGGGAGAATTAATATTAACATATCAGTAATAAACATCATCTGGTTTATTCCGCTCCTATACATCCCTTCATATTCTATAACTTGATCCTTCCAAATCATATCAAGTACGAATTCAAATACTGATGCTATTCTTAGCATCTACACAAAATTAATACATAAATAAAGAGAGTGACCAAGTGATCAAGTTGCTTTCTTTGGTAGTACAATTACATAGTTTTGGAATTGAAACCTGGCTGTGGAACACTCCATTTTACCAGCTGTAAATGGGTACAAAGTTGTGCGCTCGAACTAGGGAAGGCAAAGGCAGCGAGGAAGGGGACTAGTCACCTTAACCTCGTAAACGGGGATCTTCCATGATGAAGTTTCTAACACTTCATTTCCCTATGACAATCTCTGCCATGGGACTGCCTGTATCTTCGTAAGCGATAAAGCAATCTGATAAATATATCTTCATTAGGCTGTGGGGCTAGTTGTGATTAATTTTTGTTCAAGCAACAATCATCCACAATGCACAGGAATAAATCATATTAAACTAATAATACGTTATATCAATGAATATTATACAGGCATATTTTGTGAATTCTGTATGAACCTGAAATAACAAATATTATACACGGTAGTTATCATAATTTCGCTTACCCTCAGACTTCAGATACTGGACTGAACAATGTTTCTGGCGATCCGCTCACAATTCATGGGTAGTGGCGAAACTCTGCCTCCAGTCTGTCTCAAACCTCTTTCGTTGTGTATTTCTCCAGTTTTTACCGATACGTTTATATACGCAAAGCGCGGACGTATCGGAGGGTACTGACGTCACAGCTTAAACCTAGGCCTGAAAAATCTTTCTCGAACCGCAATTTCAGCCGATCTGTGCGTCGACTGAAATTTTGCCTTTCTCATACTCGGCATATATAATATCCATATTGTTCCATCTTATCTTGTTTTATACAGCTGATAAAACTCTATCTTCCTATCCATGTAAATTCCCAAACTGTTATTTGTTGATTTTAATATTTAGAACAGAAGTGGGTTACACGCTTTTAGCGTAACTGTGGGCAGCCGTAATACGCATATATTCCCGTAAATGATAATTTCCTACCGTTTCTTCTTTTATACAGTTATACACAATCCTTCCCTGTACCAAAATGTGAAATCCTTTTCATAATGATTCCCTTCTGCTTTTATTTATCCTTGGCGATTTCCTCTGTCTGATACACATTTCGCTGATACGCCGCCATTTTGAAAGCGGTCAATCGATCGTTGATGGGTTTATAAATCTAACTGAACACGTCTGCAATGACTTGCGCATTTGCAATGACTTGAAACCAATTTTGCGACACTTGGATTGCTGTCAATTAGATCCAGATATACCATGGCCCAGGCAAAAGCGTATATACTTGTACATGTAACCACAGACAAAAAGCATCCCCTGCATGGGAACATAGCTGGCATCAAATGAGCTAGAATAAAGAGGGGGATGTCATGGATGGCGCAGGCGGAAGATACTATTAGACAGGTGACCCCAGTTAAAAGTATATTCAAGGGAAAAGAGTGGAGTAAGTCAGATGAGTGCTGGATGAAATACCAGCAAGTCATCATCAGCCTTGGTAGAGAATGCAGAACTTGAGCCAATGGGAGAGCAGAGCTGGAAGTTGATCAGCTGATAAATGATAATGCTGGGGATGATGATACCATTGTGTATGCTGATAGGTCTGTAATCTGTGGTAATAAATCATGGTGGGGCTTCTCTGCTAGAGTTAAGGACAGAACCGTCATTGAACATAATGGGGCTTACATGATAACAACCTCCAACATGAGAATGGAGGTAGAGGCAGTTACTGCTGCCTTAAATTAAGATGGCTGTCTGAGACTTTATTAAAAAAGGCAGTTATTGTATCAGAGTCACAATCCATACTTCGAAAGGTCCAAATTGGTTGGTTTCGACATGAATGGAAAACCTCCATAGAAGCATCGTATCTTCAAGAACTGATATGGATCTACTGTCCTGGTCATGCCGGGGTATGTGGCAATGAAAGAGCTGACAGACTAGCTTCAAGAGCACCCATAAAAGGTGCATTGGCCATGGATAAGGAAGAAATACTGAGGGCGATTCATGTTCATCTATTAGATAGGACACTGCAATCAATGAATCATCAAGGCTAAGACTGCTAAAATTTGGCATCAAACGTAAGACCAGCAGGGATGGACATATGAGAGGACACATCTGCCATGTATACAACCAGTGTGCAACAGGAACAATTAGCATTCATACCCTTTAACATTTGCTGTGGGAGACTGAGCACCTATGGGTTTGCCCGGAGTGCAATGACGTTGATTCTGATTAACAATAACCATCATTCAGTAGAAAATCATTATAGCAAAGACTGTTGAATGTGACATTGGACATACTGATATTTAACATGTATCACTCTTCCTTATATTTTCAGGTTGTTATGTTTTTCACCATTATTTAAAAAAAAAAAAAAATTGAGTGAAATTTCTTGTGATATCAATATCTCAAATAACCAGCATGCAATAAATTGTATAAGATTTTGTTACCTATAATTTTTTTTTCTTTTCAGATTGCAACAAAAATATGGAACAGAAGTTCCCAGTCCTGGATCAAAACATAAAACAGGACATTAGTACAGATTTTATAGTGAGTTTTCTTTATAATTCTTGATAACAAATTTGTATACAGCCAAAGTGAGTTAAACTGAGAAATCTGTTAAAATATTGTCCATTTTAACATTTTATTTCTTATTGCTAGGTTTTTTGTGTTTTTTTTTTTCTGTAACAGTGTAGTATATGTAAATGTAATATAACATCCTCATCAGGGATAGAGGCATGAATAGTTGAGAAAAGAAAGTAATTTAAATACATAAAAATGTATCATGTAGTCAGACTGGGACAATGTTTAAGACTTGTGGTTTGTTTCAAACTTGAATATGTTCAATATTTTGTTTTCAGGGACACACAGTGAAGATAGTTGTCAAACTAGGGCAGTGTTTAAGACAAGTGGTTTGTTTCAAACTTGAATATGTTCAATATTTTGTTTTCAGGGGCACACAGTGAAGATAGTTGTCAAACTAGGGCATTGTTTAAGACAAGTGGTTTGTTTCAAACTTGAATATGTTCAATATTTATTTTTCAGGGGCACACAGTGAAGATAGTTGTCAAAGTAGGGCAGTGTTTAAGACAAGTGGTTTGTTTCAAACTTGAATATGTTCAATATTTTGTTTTCAGGGGCACACAGTGAAGATAGTTGTCAAACTAGGGCAGTGTTTAAGACAAGTGGTTTGTTTCAAACTTGAATATGTTCAATATTTATTTTTCAGGGGCACACAGTGAAGATAGTTGTCAAACTAGGGCAGTGTTTAAGACAAGTGGTTTGTTTCAAACTTGAATATGTTCAATATTTTGATTTCAGGGGCACACAGTGAAGATAGTTGTCAAACTAGGGCAGTGTTTAAGACAAGTGGTTTGTTTCAAACTTGAATATGTTCAATATTTTGTTTTCAGGGGCACACAGTGAAGATGGTTGTCAAACTAGGGCAGTGTTTAATTAAGACAAGTGGTTTGTTTCAAACTTGAATATGTTCAATATTTTGTTTTCAGGGGCACACAGTGAAGATAGTTGTCAAACTAGGGCAGTGTTTAAGACAAGTGGTTTGTTTCAAACTTGAATATTTTCAATATTTTGTTTTCAGGGGCACACAGTGAAGATAGAAAGTGAAGCTGAGGAAGATGGTCATGGTCCTGCAGGGAAAGAGAGTATGAGGAGCAGTTCCTCATCTGTATATCCTGCTGGGGACAATTTACTCAGTAATGCTTTACAACTTTTTAACAAAAATGTAACTTGTGCTCAATATATTACCACTTTCAACAAATATGTAACATAATAAGTGTTATGTATACACATCCACCACAAACATCATAATTTGTTTGTGTTTGTACTCTATATGCACACATGTGTGTGTGGTTTTTTGGTTTTTTTCAACTCTTTTTTTTTTCCGGCTACCTTTATTCCAGACAGAAAATCCCTTGCAACAAATTTTACATGTTTGGGGCAGTGGCGTACCCAGGATTTTTAGTGCCCGGGGCGAGCCAGGAAAAATTGCATCCTCGGTCACCACCAGATAAAAATCACATTTCATTTTGTAGACAAATCAAAGGACAGTTTAAAGGACTATCAAGCACTGTCATGACTTTTAAATTGTATTAACCCATTAAACTGTCAAGTGCATTTGTACTGTGGTGTCATGGCTATTTTTAGAATTTTGACTCAACAAAGTACCAGAAACAAATAGAAAATGAAGTCAGAGGTCCATATAAGTATACATTTTCTGAAAGCATATTGGATAAGGAATCATATGGTACTAATTTCAAAGTATTTGAGCATTTTGTATGGTGACCTTGACCTTTACACAGTGAATAAAATTATTTATGTAACTTCTGCTTTCAACCTACTCCCACATTGACTGGTTCTGTTTATCATCTAAATAAGTTTGCAGACACTACCAACATTATTATTTCAGAAAATGTATAGTTATATGGTTTTATTATGAAAACTAATTTTTGTAAATTTTTTTCACTTGCAAACTTAAAAAAATGCCTTTCAACCCACATCAAAAAATGACAAAAGAAAATAATGTTTCAATTGACTACTTCTCTTTCTTGGTGTGTATTTTCATGACATGGACAAAACAATTACAGATAGCGTTACTTGATTTTATTCTCTTTTTCTTTTTGGATTAAGTCCTTGATCAGTCTTGTGAATGAGGTCGGGTTCACAATGTTCATGACACCCAACTTTACATGCCGGACACCTGTGTCATGTTTTTATCTGCCTTTACTGCTTTTTTTGTCCTTGCTTCTGTCACTGCAAACAAAGCAGTCTTTTTCTTTCTTTTAAACTAAAATAAATAGGCGATGCAATGATGTACCCCCTCTGGCATGAGCTGCCGAACACGAGGCTGAATTGTTGTAGGCTGCTGAGATTCAGGGTGATTGCTGCAGAGATATTGCACTATTGACAGAATATATTTATCTCTCTCAAGTCTTTTGTTCTGAGCCACAGTCGAGTTGTACAAAATTTATGAGTTCAGAATAAACATATCAATTATATTCTGAAATATTTTTCTTCCAGTGGCATCTGGTGGATCTTTCAGACACTAAGTAGCATATCTGCTTGTCACTTATGTCCACCCCACCCATGTAAGAATTGTAGTCAAAAACGGCTGATGGTTTTTTGTTGGCCTTCCCTCTAATGATCTTTTGCTCAACTACTGCATTGTGAGCTGTAGTCAGTAGAAGCACTGTGAGCTGTAGTCAGTAGAAGCACTGTGAGCTGTAGTCAGTAGAAGCACTGTGAGCTGTAGTCAGTAGAAGCACTGTGAGCTGTAGTCAGTAGAAGCACTGTGAGCTGTAGTCAGTAGAAGCACCGGCTTGGTTTGAGATTTCTCTGAATGAAAGGCACAGCATCTCTCCTTTGCACTAAAATTTGTATTCACCAACTTGAAGCTTTGAGGTTTTTTCCTCAGGTAAGCCTCTTGAATTGAGTCATACTGTCCCTGTCAATAATGTTCTGTTCTCTAGAAGAATATTTTGGGAGCTGTAAGGAATTCTTAAAATAAAATTTGGATCAGATCATAGTCTACTGTTTTCACTGTCCATCTTTTGTCATCCAAATTGGTCAGTGACAACGCTAGACCCATGGCTAGATTTGGCTTCATCTTCACTACTACTCAATCCACTTTCATCATTGGCATGTGGAATGTCTGCAAAGTCATTGTCAGAATCACTATTTTCCATTTGAAAAATGTTAAATAATGATGGTCTAGATTTATTTCCAAGTCCTGATGAAAGTTCAAACAGCATCAGACAAGATAACAGCCGAAAAAAAATTTAGAAAAATTTCAATCAGATTGAAAGCAATGCAAAGCGATAAAAACACATGTTTACACCATGCTCAGACACTAGAACAGAAGGGAAATCTATTTATCAAAGTTATTTCTCCTTTGCACACGGAAAAACTTTGAGTCACATTTGTAATTACGATTTTACTAACGGCCAGTTTAGCTGGTCATAACACCACAGAGAGAAACATAATGGCTGAACATCGGCCATTATGACAGTTATAGGGTTAAGAACACAAGGATGAATTACTGGGAAAATAAATACACAAAATACATAAACCTCTCTTTCTAATGATGATTACAATGTAAAGGTATATAGAGGAGCAGATGTAGTATCAGATTATGATCTTCTGTTAGCACCATCTTTAGCTCCAAAAATACAACTCAAAAAATTGTGTATAATATGGAATATCCAAGAAATAAGAGACAAAGTTTCAGTCACAGTGTACAACACAGACCAATTACTCCAACAACTGGATGATGAAGCAGATATGGGAGACCACTGGCAAGAAGTAAAAAATATATGACATGAGACTTGTAGAGAGTTACTGGGAAAAAGAGAACATCAGCACAAACCATGGATAACAACAAAAACCATAAACGAGATAGAAAACAGAAAAAACAGATAAAACCAGAAGCTCCAAAGCCAAGGCTCATGAAGTGTACCTAGAAGAAAACAAAGAAGTAAGAAGAAACATCAAGAGAGCAAGAGGGAGTATATTGAGGAGTTGGCAAGAGAAGCAGAAGAAGCTGTAGCCAACAGAAATATGAGGGACATGTACAACAACACAAAGAAGCTAAGAGGGAGATATAAGCTAGCAAATAGCCTCATCAAAGATAAGAATTGAAAATTGCTTAGTAATATACAAGAACAAATGTAGAGATGAACAGAACATTTTGATGAACTTCTCAATAGACCAGCTCCAACAAATCCCCCAGACATCCAGCCAGCAGAAGAGGAGCTACAAATCAGCTGTGAATGACCAAGTAGAGAAGAAATAAAGAAAGCCATAAAGCTTCAGAAATATTTACTTAGTCATCAATCTTCTACAATGAGGTTTGGAGGAGGGAGAACCATACTATTCTATCAGCTGTCTTCCTTATGACCTGGTTCCAATCTAGTCCTTGGTCCTTCAGTGACTGTCTAATGTTGTCTTCCAAGTGGACTCTGGGTCATCCTGGAGGTCTGGAACCCTGGCTTTCAGTTTCTCATAATTGCTATGATAGCTGATCATCTTCCATTCTGCAGATATGTGCTAACCATCATAGTTGGGACAGTTCTACTTGAGTCTACAGTGGCTGGGTATTGAAGCATTGCCAAATCGTCTGGTTGCTGACCATATCTATTCTTGTTACTTCAACCACCTTCCTCAGGTACCTTATTTCTGAAGTTTGGAGCTGGCTTTTATTTGTTGTAGTCATTGTCCATGACTCACATCCATATGTCAAGACTGAAATATAAATGGAGCTGTATACAGCTTTCTTTGTTTTCTTGCTAACTTCTCTTCTGCTGAAGAATCTTTGATTTATGGCCTGAAAAAGTCTCCCAGCTGCTGCTCTTCGGGCAGCTAACTCTTCTTTGATGCCTGCCTTCCTGTCTGTAACAACTCTGAGGTATTTAAACTGGTTGACCTGCTACAAACCACCGTGTATTGACCACCAATCACAAACACTTTAATCAGTCACCATTTAGCAGCCTCAGAACACATACAAATTCTTCAACTTGGCAATGGCTGCTAAAGGATGACAAGCTCAGCAACTCTTGTTTATCAACAACAACAACCTCTTGTTAAGATGAACTAGTCTAAACTTTCAAAGACTCTTCTTGTAAGTGTGTTGTTATGTCAGTAAGTATTTTACTGAGTTTACACAACTATAGATTACATTGTTTTTTGTGTGTTCTTTTTCAAACATTCTGTACTTTATAATAGCTGCTTGTCAAAATGCATTAAAGAATCAGTCAGAATCTATGTAATAGGTAAAATGTATCATGTACTGTAATCAAAATCCAGATTCTGATGAATGTAAGCAGGAGTATAATGAAGGCTTCCAGAATCATGATGCTAAAACTGAGGTGGGATGTTGTATGTACCATTGTTTAGACAAACTATACCAGCTTGTTAATTAACTTGATATGTTGTATGTACTGTTGGTTAGACAAACTACATCAGCCAGTTAATTAGCCTTATATGTTACATATACTATTGTTGAGACAAAGTATATCAGCCAGTTAAGTAGCCTTATATGTTGTATATACCATTTAGACAATCTATATCAAACAGTTAATTAGCCATATATGCTGTATGTACTGTTGTTAAGACAAATTATTTCAGACAGTTAACACTTAGCGACCAGCAGTCCGGAGCATTACCATCTCTTATTCCCATGGGTGTTTGCAGATTTCTTTAAAAACAAATGTTTTTTTTTTAAAATTCATAAAAAATTGAAAAACAGACAATGGGCTTTGAAATTTTCACAGCGCTATTATGAAAGGTTGCTACATCCGAAAAAATATAATTTATGCAAATTGGTCACATGATTGGGGTGGCCATCTTGAATTTGTGTGTCTATTTATAGAAATGTCAGGAGATGTTTGAAAACCATGATATTTTTTCCAGTTTTTATTTATTCTGTTCAATGTCAGTGCAATAAAATGTTAGGGACATGGTATGGCAATGAATAAAATAAGCTTGATTGATGTATTGATTTAACGATTAAACACGTATTTCAACATAAAAGGCTAACACAAATTGTGTATAAAATGCAAAGAAAATGTAATTTTTGTATAAGTGTGTAAGGCTGCAGGGAAAAGAAGCCAGACTGTCATGTACTGCCCAGATTGCAATGTACCTCTATGCATAATACCCTGCTTCAAGTTATACCATAATAATGATAATAATAGCCCCTTCAGTCATAAATGACTATGGGAATGCGCCCCTGAGGTGGCAGCCCTCAGCTGCTTATTTTCCTGGTGCTCCTTTCGACGTTTTCTCCTCACCTCTGCTTGTTGTGTGAGCCTCTCTTCGCCCAATCTGAGGTGGTGCCGTAAATAGCATCGCCACTTAGTGTGACCGGCAGCTTCATCCTCCCATGTTGCTGGATCCATGTCCAGTGCCCTCATATCTCTCTTGCATACATCTTTGAACCTCAGCTGTGGTCGCCCAACTGTTCTCTTGCCATCTGCTAATTGTCCATAGAAGATATCTTTTGGGATACGACCATCTTCCATGCGGCGAACATGGCCAAGCCAGCGAAGTCTGCGCTGTCTAAGCAGCGTATACATACTTTGAAGGCCAGCACGTGACAACACCTCGACATTTGTCACTTTATCTTTCCACGAGATGCCGAGGATGCGGCGTAGACACCGCAAATGGAAGGTATTGAGCCTTCTTTCTTGCTTAGCATACGTTGCCCAGGTCTCGCTGCCATATAGGAGTGTGCTGGTGATGCAGGCATTATATACCGCAGCTTTGGTCTTCATTGTGAGTTTAGAGTTTCCCCAAACACGCGATGTGAGGTGGGCAAAGGTAGCTGCAGTTTTGCCAATGCGGCTGTCAATTTCTGTATCCAGTGAGAGTTTGTCATTGATGATAGACCCTAGGTATGTGAAGTGGTGCACCACTGCCAATTCATAGTTATCGATAGTGATAACTGGTGCAGCACCCACATCCTGACTCAGCACATTCGTTTTCTTTAGATTTATTGTGAGGCCAAAGTCCTTGCATGCTTTAGTGAAGCGATTCATCAAGCTCTGCAGCTCCTGTTGGCTTTGAGTGACGACTGCAGCATCATCAGCGAACAACAAGTCTCTTATAGTGACCCTTCTGATTTTTGTTTTTGCCTTCAGCCTTGAAAGATTAAACAGACGGCCATCTGACCTATTGTGAAGGCATATTCCTTCAGTTGCATCTCTGAATGCGTGTTTCAAGAGTAAGGCAAAGAAGATTCCGAAGAGGGTCGGAGCCAGAACACAGCCTTGTTTAACTCCACTTCGTATATCAAAGGGCTGTGACGTGCTTCCAGCATATTGGACTGTTCCCTTCATGTCGTCATAGAATGACTTTATCATTTCCAGCATTTTAGAAGGGCAGCCTATTTTCAGGAGGATTTTAAAGAGTCCATCCCTACTAACCAGGTCGAATGCTTTTGTGAGGTCTATAAAGGCGATATATAATGGTCTTTTCTGCTCTCTTGATTTTTCCTGAAGCTGGCGGAGAGAGAAGATCATGTCTGTTGTTGATCTGCCAGCTCGGAATCCACACTGTGCCTCTGGATATATGCGCTCAGCTAACTTGTGTAGTCACATTAAGATGACTTTGGCAAAAACCTTACCAACAATACTAAGAAGAGAGATGTCTCTGTAGTTATTGCAATCACTTCTGTCTCCTTTATTTTTATACAGTGTTACAATCTTGGCATCTCGCATGTCTTGAGGAATAGTTGTCTCTTCCCAGCACTGGCACAGCATCCTATGCAGGGGATGTAATAGCGTGCTCTTACAGCATTTGATTAAATCAGGAGGAATCCCATCACTGCCTGGTGCTTTGCCAGAGGCCAAGCTATCAATGGCCTTGCTGAGTTCCTCTAATGTTGGTTCGGCATCCAGCTCCTCCATAGTTGGCAGACTATTGACAGCATCAAGGGCTGCAGGCGTAACGGTACTGTCTCTAGCGTAAAGCTCAGAGTAGTGCTCGACCCACCTCTCTATCTGCTTACCCTTATTGGTTAGCTTCTCTCCGCTGATGGTTTTTAGTGGTGCCGTCTTATTTTTATGGGGGCCAAGTGCTTTCTTTATACCATCATACATTTGTCTAATGTTGCCTGTTTGCGCTGCGATCTGGATGCTCTCACTGAGCTGGAGCCAATAGTCATTAGCACAGCGTCGAGCAGTTTGTTGAACTTTGCTTCTCATAGCCCTCAGGATCTGTAGGGTTCTGGCACTCGGTGAACGTTTGTATTCATTCATAGCACTGCGCTTAGCTTCAATGACAGGTGCCATCACATCTGATGAAGCATCAAACCAGTCATTTGACTTTGCTGTTTTCTTACCAAAGGTGGCAAGTGCAGTACTTTGAATGGTGTTCTGTAGATGCTCCCAGTTCTCTGTAATAGTATCACCATGCTGAGGACTACTGAGCACTTTCTTGAAGGCCGCAGTGAATTGAGTGATCATGAAAGGGTCTGACATCTTGCTGGTATCAGTGCGTGGTTTCCCTTCATGTCTGACATGATAGAGTTTCCTTGGTTGTGCTCTGATTTTGCAGCAAACCAAGGAGTGATCTGTATCACAGTCTGCACTATGGTACGAGCGCGTGGAGAGCACAGACCTGAGGAGTGGCCTTCTGACAAGACTCAGGTCAAGTTGGTGCCAGTGCTTGGATCGTGGGTGTCTCCATGAAACCTTATGCTGGGGTTTTGTCTGAAAGTAGGTGTTGGTCACGCAGAGGTCATGGTGGACGCACAACTCTAAGAGCCGTTGTCCATTTTCATTCATCTTGCCAATACCAAACCTGCCCAGACATGAAGGCCATGAAACATTATCGGCACCAACTCTAGCGTTAAAGTCACCAAGGAGAACAAGCTGTTCTTGCCTAGGTATGCTTTTGATAACTGCTGCTAGATTCTTGTAGAACTCATCTTTAGCTTCTGAGGCAGAGTACAGAGTAGGAGCATACACACTGACAAGGGTGATGGGACCTGTGCTAGTTTGCAGGCGGAGCGTTAACAGGCGTTCGGATCCATTCTCACCTGGTTCAACCATTTTTGCCAGCGATTTTTTGACCGCAAAACCCACTCTGTGTTCTCTAGCTTTATCAAGATCCCTCCCTTGCCAATAAAATGTGTAGTCCTTCTCGATCACCGTTCCAGAGCCCGCCAGGCGCGTTTCCTGGAGTGCAGCTATATCCACCTGAAGTCGTCCAAGCTCATCATTAATTATGGCTGTCTTCCTCACATCGTTTACATCCTGTAGGCTTTCGGGTAGTCCAGTCAACATAGTCCGGACATTCCAGCATCCCAATCTGAGAGTTTGTTTATTTCTATTTTTTCGATAATTGCTTGGTGCAAAATTTTCTGTCCACAGTTCGGGTTTGACCCTAATCCCCATGCACCCAATGGGGAACGCAGACAGTGCCGGGACAACACCTTATTGACTGGGGGCTGCCCAGCATGAAGCGGGCAGTAGCTGTCCAGTGAGGTCCTAGAACCTCTCCCACTGTCGGAAGTAGCCCCTGGCGCCATGTCCTACGCCAATTGGGCAAAATGCTTATAACCGGTAACTGCTACTTCCCGTGTTTTGCTGACACCTATAGGGTAAAGCTGGAGTGTCCTGTCCAGGGCACGAGCTTGGGCACAGTTATATGGAGATCAAGCTGTTGTCCATGCAGCATGTTCCCCCTCTTTACACAGCCAGTAGATCCAAAGGAACGGCAGTAGCCGATACAGTTTGGTACCAGCCATGTTGCAATAGTTGCCAGAATAATGTCGAATCGACATTAGACTGCCTTAGGGACTCCGACTCCAGATTTATCCTCAGGGTTTACTCCCGAAGCCAATTCCACAAATGGATATTCCCGCAAGGCAGCGGTGGTTTGAATTCAGAGTTCCTTCTCTTAGATAAGCTACCAACCAAGGATCACGAGCCCTATCTGCCTGAAGCTGCTGGTTTTAAGGCGCCAGTCGCTCGCCTTTGCCCCTTCTCCCATCAGTGGAAACAGTTCCGCCGGGCTCAAATTGAGCCACACGTGAAGGCCGGGAGCTAGACTTGGTTGTCAGAGGCTGTTTGAGGCGCGTGCCATAGAAGTATTTTAAGTTATACCATACAGTTGAGGATTATCAACATTTCCGACAAAGACTTGCAGAGGCATACAGCTACAAATTCAACCCAAGTTATTGAAGGAAGCAGGTCAGACTCCAACTGGAAGTACTTAACTACTCAAACATTCACAAACACTCATTGTCAAATTCCGCAGACACAGAAAAAAAAGAGCTTATTTCAAGAGCTGAAAGAAATTCAGAGTGGTGCATATGGAACAGTAGCTGAAAATAGGAAGTATTTTCCTGAAGCACTGAAGAAAAAGCAACTCAAATTGAAAAAGGCTGATCATCCTGTGTTTCGTGCCACAGAAGATAAAGGCATGTTGGCAGTTACCTGGATTGACACAAAAAGAGTTAACCTTATATCTACTCTTCACTCCAATGATGTTAATGGACAAGACAGAAAACGAGGAATTCCTGAGGACAGAACAATTCAGAAGCCAGTGCCTGCAGAAAAATACAACAAAAGTATGAGAGGTGTCGACCACTTTGGCCAACTGGGTGCAAGCTACCCCTACCCACACAGATCCTATAAATGGTACCTGCCATTATATCATTTCTTAGTTGAAACTGCCCTTGTCAATGGGCACATAACCTACAACACTGCCACACATAACCTACAACACTGCCACACATAACCTACAACACTGCCACACATAACCTACAACACTGCCACACATAACCTACAACACTGCCACACATAACCTACAACACTGCCACACATAACCTACAACACTGCCACACATAACCTACAACACTGCCACACATAACCTACAACACTGCCACACATAACCTACAACACTGCCACACATAACCTACAACTGCCACACATAACCTACAACACTGCCACACATAACCTACAACACTGCCACACATAACCTACAACACTGTCACACATAACCTACAACACTGCCACACATAACCTACAACACTGCCACACATAACCTACAACACTGCCACACATAACCTACAACACTGCCAACTCTACAAAACAGATCACAGCAAAGAGGTTCAGGGAGGATGTCAGTATCGCTCTTATTGAACCTGCTATTCTTTGACGCAATGTAACACCTTCAAAACCACAAGTCACAATAACACGATGACGCTTGTTTCATAAAACAATTGATATGACTTTCTGTTTCTTTCGTAGTTTTACTAATTCGATGAGAGTCACATTTGGTCAGCAAGGGACTGTAACGGAAATTCGCCTAGAATCTAAATTGGTCAGCAAAGTGTTAATTAGCCTTGAATGTACCACTGTTTAGAAAAACTATATCTAACAATTAATTAACCGTACATGTTGTATGTACCATTATTTAGACAAACTATATCAAAATTTTAATTAACCTTATATGTTGTATGTATCGTTGTTTAGACAAACTATATCAGACAGTTAATTAGCCTTATATATAATATGTATCATAGGGATGTAGGATAAAGAGAGAGGGATAGTACCTCACGGTGAGAGACAGCCATGTCCTTTTTAGGATAGTCAGGATCCTATTTGGTTCTCCTCTCTTTGTCTAGCTCATGTATGGCTCCTCGAATACCGCTTGTGTATGGCGGTGGCCACATCCCGGGCAACAGTCTTGGCTGACTGGCTAAACTACATGGGTGGAGTAGGAGCAATCTTACTCAAAAGAATGTCCATCCCTAGTACACAGAGACTGAGACGGTGAGTGAGGCGGAGGAATCTGAGAAGATCAACGGCTCTCAAAGCGATACATCAAAGTGTGTGGCGCACTAGAGGCATGTTGGACATCCAGTTCTGTGAAGAAAACCAGCTGGTCATATGTAACACCTTTTTTGAACACCACCCAAGGAAATTATACACATGGAAAAGCCCAGGAGATGTAACACATAATCAAATCGACTATATCATGATAAAACATAGATTTAAGAACAGTGTCACAAGTGCAAAGACACATCCTGGCGCCGACATAAATTCAGATCACAATCCAGTTGTCATCAAAGTAAATATAAAGCTGAAAAGAGCAGGAAACAGAAGACAGGAGGAACCCCAGATAGAAATATCAGCGCTGAAACAACCAGATATAAAACAGAAATATTTAATCGAAGTCAAAAATAAATACCAACAGTTATTGACAGAAAGCATGGAGCAGTATAGAAGAGAAAACCCAGAAGAAAAAGCAACCGCAAAATGGGAATGCTTAAAAACAAGCATACAATAAGCAAATGCAAATTTACCTAAAAAGGAGTCTAAGAAAAATCAAATTTGGATGACAGATGACATCTTGAATAAAATGGCAGAAAGAAAGAAAGCAAAAAACTACTCCAGAATATAAAACAATAGACAATGACATACGTACTATGTGTAGAGAAGCAAAAGAACGGTGGATAGAAACAAAATGTAAGGAAATAGAAGACTTGGAAGCAAAGCACATGACAAGAGATATGCATGAAGAAATAAAGAAATTATCAAATCGGTCGCGGTTTGCACAAGGAGGAAGCTGTATCAAGAACAAAAATGGTGTAATATTACTTGATGAGAAAGACATATCAAACAGATGAGCAGAATACGTAAAAGAACTATTCGAGGACAACAGAGGTAAAAAACCATCACCAGATTCTAATGAAGGCCCAAACATTCTCAGATCAGAAGTAGAGAATGCCATTCATATGATACAAAAAGGAAGATCAGCAGGCATGGATAACATAAACATTGAAATGATAGAAGCTCTGGAGAGCTTTGGTATAGATACAATCACAGAAATATGCAATGATATATACAATACAGGATATTTACCACACGACATGAAGACATCAGTTTTTATAACATTGCCCAAAAAACCAAATGCAACAGAATGTTCAGACTTCAGAAAAATCAGCCTGATGAGTCATGCAATTAAGATACTGCTCAAAATCATACAGGAAAGAATAAAAAGTAAAGTAGACAGCGAAATCCAAGAAGAACAGTTTGGTTTTAGACGGAACAGTGGAACAAGAGAGGCAATTGATAAGGGTGGATTTGTGCTGAAGTGGTAACTTGCCACCCTTATCGACACCTGGTGTTAAAGTGTAAGATGTAGGTGTCTTCTCTGATTTAGGATGTTGCTGTGTATGTGGTAGTGGAACAGTTCAATGGGTTATCACACAGGCAACATGACGTGTAGAGTCATAGAAAGGGTAACTTCGTTGTATAAGTTTCTTTCATTTATTGCACGCCACAAAACAGTCATGATACTTATGACATCAACATGGTTAACGAGTTCAGCAAGATGATATGGCACATTGAAAACAATTTCTGTAGTCAGCAATGATAGCTGTTGTATATATGCGTCATAAGACATCACAGTTCAATAGATTCAGAAATTCATCAATCATCGAGTGCTAGTTCGTGAAGCTGTATAAATAATAATAATTTCTATAACTTCTGCAACAGTGTCAGCTACAGATCTTCAATGTTCATAAACAATAATAAATGCTCCCATTCTGATGCTAGCAGATCAGTTGTATACAATAAGTCCGTTCACTGTCTGCACGTGAATAGCATACATGGGCTACAGGTCAGCTCGACCTTTATAATGTTCCTAAGTCTAACCATCTGACTTGGACGTGATCTCTGATATAACGAATCCTGGAACACAGACAACAGTCTTGTTGGTCTAGAGCGACCCATATATATTTAACTAGTTCAGGTATACAGATACTGGTGACTTAATCCTAGTCAAAGTACCTCTCCATTTTGCATCACACAGGCGAGCAAATAGGCGACAAAATGACGAACCTCTAGACGATAGCATAAAGTTCGATACAAGAGGAATTACCTTATTTCGGAAAATCAACCATGAACATATGCCTCCAGGCAGGCTGCATAATACTGGGAAATAGTCTAGTTAGCTAACTAACTCACTAAGACACTGTATTTCCCTCAGAGAATCACAAGACGCAGTTGCGTCTGCTCGCTTCTTAAACCATTTCTAAACTGCCCCAACTGGGCGGAACACACAGAACGAACTCCCGGTTTGACATGCGCAGAACGACAATCTCTGAGTTGCCGTTCACAATAAGACGATTCGAAGAACATTCGAGATAAAAGTCTTACACAGTCGCGCCTTTTATGGTCATGAAAAAGAAGCGTTAAGAAAGGTTTCAGACATCTACCATAGTTGACTGATACTACCAAATAAGGAGATGTGGTCACGCTTCGTTCAAGAAATTATAGACCGAACGTGTCTCTATACAAGAGAAGGCAACTCCTAACAAATTGTAGCTTCGATAACTCGGATTATGTCCCTTTGACCATAGAAAACATAATACACACTTCAGTCAAAAAAATGATCATACATATGAAAAAATGTTTATACAAACGAAAAATAATAATGATCCGTGCGTAACATTACCGCACCCTCCCTGGAAAAAAAAAAAATGGGACATTTTTTTTTTTTTTAAATCCTGGAGCCGGAAAAAAATCTAGGCTCCTAACGCACGTATGATGCGTGGATATATACCTAACAAATTAGCTCAACGCATGGAGCGACACTGAGATCATATCTCAGATCCTTAGAGAAAAAATTTATCTAAGTATACGCTGATATATTCCAGGAAGGTGCCACCAACACACGCCACAATGATGGCAACAACATAATGACAATCAAATTATACTCATACCAATATATGAAATTAAATATATTATGTGTTATCATACAATGTGTTGCAAATAGCGGTGTAATTTACTAATATACCGCACTATATTATTACATTATATAAAGTAACAGTAATTAATAAGTAATACATGTGTTGCTCTTCGGTGACATAAAACATTCAATAGAAGAAGATGTGGACATCATCCGCTCCCAATGTAGGACAGGACTTGATATCCTCAAAGTTCCACAATGGACATAAACTCGCAGACTTCAATGATGTGCTGCGAAAATATCAATAACACAAATCTTAAAGACAACTGGTAAATTTCTTAATACAATCCTGAAAATAATTTATTTAAATGTGGCCGAGTGATCTTTTGGCCCGTATATCACTAACTAAGCCTTCTTAGATAATTACATGGTACAATGTTATAAATTTCCCTCAAAAAAAAAAAAAAGTGAGACAAAATCTACTAACATGTCATTATAACATTGGACTGTATATCAGGAAATATATATATATGACAGAAGAATCATGTGGAATCGTGTGGACATCTGGACAGAATGTCTGCCATTACATTATCCGAACCACGGATAGCTCGAACCGAGAAATGAAATGGTTGAAGAGCTATGGCATAACGAGTGGACCTCGAGCTCTTCAAGTTTTTGCTCTGAATAGCAGTAAGCGCTTTCTGGTCGGTTTCCACAATGAAATGTGCGCCTAGAAGAAATCTTTGTAACTTCAGAATAGACCATACCATAGCCAATAACTCACGGGCTAAAACCGAGTAATTCTTTTCTGCAGCGTTTAATTTCCTAGAGATATACATCACCGGATGCAAGGTATCAGAATACTCCTGCATTAGTGCTGCCCCAATCCCTGTTGACGAGGCGTCACTTTGAAGAACAAAAGTCTTCTCAATAGTAGGTCCTAGGTGGATCTAGGTTGACTGATACTACCAAATAAGGAGATGTGGTCACGCTTCGTTCAAGAAATTATAGACCGAACGTGAGAGAGGTCAAAGTTCTCGACAGCTCGGATTATAATAGAAAACATAATTTGGCAAAAAAAATGATCACATAAAAAGAAAAATAAATAACACCTTTTGCAGAAGACCATAACAGAAAAGGGAGTGCTTAAAGGCAAAGTTAGGCTTTTGCAAGGGATCATGAGAAAATAATTGAATGCTCAAAGACAGTAGGTATTGATGGAAAAAGATATAAGACATAACCTAATTGAGCAAACTGCCACAGTAAGATCGGGAAGGAATTATTCACCATACATAGACATAAAAAGAGGTGTCAGACAAGGTTGTGTGCTGTCCCCCTGCCTACACCGAAAAAAATTTTCAAGACAGGAAATACCAGAGACAGTGGAAGGTCAATAAACAACCTTAGTTGGATACGATTCCATTTGTTAGCTGCCAAGTGAACAGGAGTTCAAGAACTAGTGGAATTGATGGCAGTATAAGTCTGATATGGACTCATGATTAATATTGAGAAAACAAAAACTTGATTTAGCAAAACAAACGATAAACCCACATTAAAGATAAGCGTAAATGGGAAAATCCTGGAACAAGTAAGAGCTACGTATATCTTGGTCATATAATAACAGAAGATGGCAGATGTGAAACAGAAATCAAGAAGAGAATAGGAATGGCCAAAGCTACATTCAACAACATAAAACATATACTGACATCCAAACAGTTATCTCACAAATTAAAACTGAGAATCATAAAGTGTTATATATATTCTGCATTTCTGTATGGTGCAGAAACATGGACGATGAATAAGCATTTGGAGAAAGAATTGAGGCTCTTGAAATGTGGATATATAGAAGAATGGGGCGTATCTCATGGAAAGAGATGAAAACAAATAAGGAGGTCCTAGAAAATCTAGGTATGAAAAGAGAAACTGAGAAAAAGTTCGACAGCTAAAATACTTTGGCCACATAAAAAGGCATAACACCTTGCAGAAGACCATAACAGAAGGGAGAGTTAAAGGCAAACGTGCAAGGGGAAGACAGCGCTATAAGTGGGAAGATGACATCAAGAGATGGACGGGAAAGAGTCTATCAGAGTGTACCACCAAGACAAGAGACAGAAGACGTTGGAGATCCATTACAGCCAACCTTCGTTGTGGAGATGGCAACTGATGATGATGTATCATTGTTTAGACAAACTATATCAGACAGTTAATTAATCTTATATGTCAAATGTACCATTGTTTAGACAAGTTATATCAGACAGGTAATTAACCTTATGTGTTGTATGTACCATTGTTTAGACAGATTATACAGGGTTTGTAGTGACCTGGAAAATGGAAAACAAAATTCCAGGCCTTGAAAAGGCTGGGAAAATGGCTAAAATCTTTGAATTTCCTGCATCAGACCTGGAAAAAAAATACGAATCGAAAGTTTGGTTATAATAGTAATAATAATAGCCCCTTCAGTCATAACTGACTATGGGAATGCGCCCCTGAGGTGGCAGCCCTCAGCTGCTTATTTTCCTGGTGCTCCTTTCGATGTTTTCTCCTCACCTCTGCTTCTTGTGTGAGCCTCTCATCGCCTAATCTGAGGTGGTGCCGTAAATAGCATCGCCACTTATTGCGATCGGCAGCTTCATCCTCCCATGTTGCTGGATCCATGTCCAGTGCCCTCATATCTCTCTTGCACACATCTTTGAACCTCAGCTGTGGTTGCCCAACTGTTCTCTTGCCATCTGCTAATTGTCCGTAGAAGATATCTTTTGGGATGCGACCATCTTCCATGCGGCGAACATGGCCAAGCCAGCGAAGTCTGCGCTGTCTAAGCAGCGTATACATACTTTGAAGGCCAGCACGTGACAACACCTCGACATTTGTCACTTTATCTTTCCACGAGATGCCGAGGATGCGGCGTAGACACCGCAAATGGAAGGTATTGAGTCTTCTTTCTTGCTTAGCATAGGTCGTCCAGGTCTCGCTGCCATATAGGAGTGTGCTGGTGACACAGGCATTATATACCGCAGCTTTGGTCTTCATTGTGAGTTTAGAGTTTCCCCAAACACGCGGTGTGAGGCGGGCAAAGGTAGCTGCAGCTTTGCCAATGCGGCTGTCGATTTCTGTATCCAGTGAGAGTTTGTCATTGATGGTAGACCCTAGGTATGTGAAGTGGTGCACCA
The DNA here is from genome assembly GCA_024509875.1 of Oreohelix idahoensis. NCBI lineage: Eukaryota > Metazoa > Mollusca > Gastropoda > Stylommatophora > Oreohelicidae > Oreohelix > Oreohelix idahoensis. The sequence continues at coordinate 92,080 of JAMPIV010011465.1, read as the reverse complement.
CTGCCAATTCATAGTTATCGATAGTGATAACTGGTGCAGCACCCACATCCTGACTCAGCACATTCGTTTTCTTTAGACTTATTGTGAGGCCAAAGTCCTTGCATGCTTTAGTGAAGCGATTCATCAAGCTCTGAAGCTCCTGTTGGCTTTGAGTGACGACTGCAGCATCATCAGCGAACAACAAGTCTCTTATAGTGACCCTTCTGATTTTTGTTTTTGCCTTCAGCCTTGAAAGATTAAACAGATGGCCATCTGACCTAGTGTGAAGGCATATTCCTTCAGTTGCATCTCTGAATGCGTGTTTCAAGAGTAAGGCAAAGAAGATTCCGAAGAGGGTCGGAGCCAAAACACAGCCTTGTTTAACGCCACTTCGTATATCAAAGGGCTGTGACGTGCTTCCAGCATATTGGACTGTTCCCTTCATGTCGTCATGGAATGACTTTATCATTTCCAGCATTTTAGAAGGGCAGCCTATTTTCAGGAGGATTTTAAAGAGTCCATCCCTACTAACCAGGTCGAATGCTTTTGTGAGGTCTATAAAGGCGATATATAATGGTCTTTTCTGCTCTCTTGATTTTTCCTGAAGCTGGCGGAGAGAGAAGATCATGTCTGTTGTTGATGTGCCAGCTCGGAATCCACACTGTGCCTCTGGATATATGCACTCAGCTAACTTGTGTAGTCGCATTAAGATGACTTTGGCAAAAACCTTACCAACAATACTAAGAAGAGAGATGCCTCTGTAGTTATTGCAATCACTTCTGTCTCCTTTATTTTTATACAGTGTTACAATCTTGGCATCTCGCATGTCTTGAGGAATAGTTGTCTCTTCCCAGCACTGGCACAGCATCCTATGCAGGGGATGTAATAGCGTGCTCTTACAGCATTTGATTAAATCAGGAGGAATCCCATCACTGCCTGTTGCTTTGCCAGAGGCCAAGCTATCAATGGCCTTACTGAGTTCCTCTAATGTTGGTTCGGCATCCAGCTCCTCCATAGTTGGCAGACTATTGACAGCATCAAGGGCTGCAGGCGTAACGGTATTGTCTCTAGCGTAAAGCTCAGAGTAGTGCTCGACCCACCTCTCTATCTGCTTACCCTTATCGGTTAGCTTCTCTCCGCTGATGGTTTTTAGCGGTGCCGTCTTACTTTTATGGGGGCCAAGTGCTTTCTTTATACCGTCATACATTTGTCTAATGTTGCCTGTTTGCGCTGCGATCTGGATGCTCTCACTGAGCTGGAGCCAATAGTCATTTGCACAGCGTCGAGCAGTTTGTTGAACTTTGCTTCTCGTAGCCCTCAGGATCTGTAGGGTTCTGGCACTCGGTGAATGTTTGTATTCATTCATAGCACTGCACTTAGCTTCAGTAACAGGTGCCATCACATCTGATGAAGCGTCAAACCAGTCATTTGACTTTGCTGTTTTCTTATCAAAGGTGGCAAGTGCAGTACTTTGAATGGTGTTCCGTAGATGCTCCCAGTTCTCTGTAATAGTATCACCATGCTGAGGGCTACTGAGCACTTTCTTGAAGGTCTCAGTGAATTGAGCGATCATGAAAGGGTCTGACATCTTGCTGGTATCAATGCGTGGTTTCCCTTCATGTCTGACATGATAGAGTTTTCTTGGTTGTGCTCTGATTTTGCAGCAAACCAAGGAGTGATCTGTGTCACAGTCTGCACTATGGTACGAGCGCGTGGAGAGCACAGACCTGAGGAGTGGCCTTCTGATGAGAATCAGGTCAATTTGGTGCCAGTGCTTGGATCGTTGGTGTCTCCATGACACCTTATGCTGGGGTTTTGTCTGAAAGTAGGTGTTGGTCACGCAGAGGTCATGGTGGACACACAACTCTAAGAGCTGTTGTCCATTTTCATTCATCTTGCCAATACCAAACCTGCCCAGACATGAAGGCCATGAAACATTATCGGCACCCACTCTAGCGTTAAAGTCACCAAGGAGAACAAGCTGTTCTTGCCTAGGTATGCTTTTGATTACTGCTGCTAGATTCTCGTAGAAATCATCTTTAGCTTCTGAGGCAGAGTACAGAGTAGGAGCATACACACTGACAAGGGTGATGGGACCTGTGCTAGTTTGCAGGCAGAGCGTTAACAGGCGTTCTGATCCATTCTCGCCTGGTTCAACCATGTTAGTTAGCGATTTTTTGACCGCAAAACCTACTCCGTGTTCTCTAGCTTTATTAAGATCTTTCCCTTGCCAATAAAATGTGTAGTCCTTCTCGCTCACCGTTCCAGAGCTCGCCAGGCGCGTTTCCTGAAGTGCAGCTATATCCACCTGAAGTCGTTTAAGCTCATCATTAATTATGGCTGTCTTCCTTACATCGTTTACATCCTGTAGGTTTTCGGATAGTCCAGTCAACATAGTCCGGACGTTCCAGCATCCCAATCTGAGAGTTTGCTTATTTCTATTTTTTCGATAATTGCTTGGTGCAAAATTTTCTGTCCACAGTTCGGGTTTGACCCTAATCCCCATGCACCCAATGGGGAAAGCAGACAGTGGCGGGACAACACCTTATTGACTGGGGGCTGCCCAGCTTGAAGCGGGCGGTAGCTGTCCAGTGAGATCCTAGAACCTCTCCCACTGTCGGAAGTAGCCCCTGGCGCCATGCCCTACGCCAATTGGGCAAAATGCTTATAACCGGTAACTGCTACTTCCCGTGTTTTGCCGACACCTATAGGGTGAAGCTGGAGTGTCCTCTCCAGGGCGCGAGCTTGGGCACAGTTATATGGAGATCAAGCTGTTGAAAGTTTGGTTATTGGTGGTATTTTTCGTTAAACTTCAGTTACCGTAGAATTTTTACTTCCCTTTGCGCACTAAATCCATTTCCAGACATTTTCGGCGGTTTGCGTTAATGACGTGAACGCACAAATTTATTTTTAGCGCTCGTGTCTGCTATTCGAATCAAGCATCGCCACCTTTGAAATTATTGTTTAGAAACATGCCTGGTTGTCACTTTCAGGATAAATGGCTAGAAATACCAAGTTATAAAACATGGATAGCGCCTGGAAAAACTGCAAATTACGCAAATTGCACCATGTGTAAAAAAGAAATATATTTGACCTGCATGGGAGAAAGTGCAGTAATGTCGCATGCTACTTGAAAAAAAAAACACAAGAACTTGTCTCTGCGCATTCACGTTGTATTAAATCGTTCATTTCAACTGAGGTAAGTAATAAATTCATTTATATCATTTATAAAACATATTTAAATAAGTCTAGTTTATAGAAAGGCCTACTGTACTTGCATCTGTAATTTACAATGTAGGCCTATTTACAGTTTTATTTTTAACCATGGCCAAAATTATAGGCTAGTGTCTGAAAGAAATTTCTTGGTTTACAACTGCTTACGGGAACATGTTTGATACAGTTTAAGATGGTCAGGAATAGAAATTGATGGCGATTCCATATCCTATATCCTACCCTGTTATCAGACCCATGTCCCACTGTTCATTTCAGATCATTTTTTGGAAATAAATATATTTTGAATGCTTTTTTTTATTTATGATGAAGAGACATATCCCGTTCAACCTCTGAAGGGTTATAAGTAGGATATGCCTACATGTTTTCAATTCCATATAACATGAATAACCGCCAATACATGAAAGTGGCATCACATCTGTCAAATCACTGTAATTAGGATAAATGAAAATTACCAATTTTGTGCTTATTCTTATGTTATTTTTAAAATATTTTAAATAAATAAATAAAATTTAAAAATATATATATAAACAAACAGAAACGAGATAAAACAAAACCCAACAAAAAAACCAAACAAAACTAGTAAAGTTGGGTGGGGGGGAACGGGGGGTACAGGCCTGCTATTTCCAGTTAGATATTTCATAGATTTTCACTTATCATAAGTATTATAAGAATACTATCATACCTTCACCCTCCCAATTACTATATATTAGCTTTTGTTTTAGTTAAATATTGTTTGACTATATTATGTATGCGTTTAGAACTTTGACTTGGTAAATATACATAGCTTAGGCCTACTCATAAGTTATTAGACCAAGAAGAAACTCTCAGAGCTGACATTGTTTTTTCAGTGTGATGAAAGCATGAACAAATCAATGCAGCGAAAGCAAATGGATTTCCATGTTCGTTTCTGGGATGTAAATGTGATAAAAACACATTATCTTACATCAAAGTTATCTTACATGCTAGAGCTCTTGATTTGCAGATTGCATTTGATGATGCATGCTCGTCGTTAAATTTAGGACATATTCTTCATCTGTCCATGGATGGACCTAATGTAATCTGGGCTTTTCATGACAAAATTAATGCGCTACTGAACCAGAACTATGGCATAGAACTAATGTTGGAAACTGTGGGCTGCACAAAGTTCCTGGTGCAACAACTGAATATATGGCCATTGATTTTTTTCAAACTTTTTTCCCCTGACACTGCCATAGATCTGACCACTGACGAAGTGAATGGGTACTGAGAAAAATCACCTCGCTCTGCACACAAGCAGGAATATATTTCAAGCACTAACTGCCACAAAGTGGGGATTCAAACTATCTGCTCTCACTGATGCTAAAACATAATACTGCATGAAATTGAAAATTGATACTGGTAAGGAAAATTATGAAGGTTGTGTTGGGGCAACTTTCAGGGTTGTGAAAGATCTTCTTGATGGATAGGCAACAAGGGAGATATTCTCTTCTGTGGTAGTTTTTATTCAGCCTTCAGCTTTATTTCAAGACCTGAAAGAAATTCAGATTGGTGCATTTGGAACAGTAGCTGAAAATAGGAAGCATTTTCCTGAAGCACTGAAGAAAAGGCAACTCAAATTGAAAAAGGCAAATCATCCTGTGTTTTGTGTGACAGAAGATAAGTGTTATGCTGGGATAAATTAGAGGATCATGCATGGATACGCGAATGATAGCAGGTGTTCTTTCAGGACATTAGGGTCTGTATACATAACAAAAGCCGGTAGGTGAACAGGTCCACGGGAAACATGGTTGACATTTAATAAATAAAGTCACTTCACAATAACGTCCATCAAAACATCAAAAGTACATGGCAATGGATAAGCGTAGTAGATTATCCCTCGTCCGTCAATAAGTTTCAAACGTTAGGCATCTTTAAGTGGCAATAATATAATAATAATACACTCCTCTCATCTCCACTCAATCCTGGCCGTTGTACTAAAGGTTCGGGCAATCCACGAAAACCAAAGTAATGCGGCAGAAGCAATCAGGCCAAACAAAATATTAGTTGCCTCATATCTCAAAGTTACTTGTAGTAAATTATGGTATGCACTTCTAGATAAGTTCATGAACCATCTTGCACATAACGTGGCGGCCTCTGAAAATCAATAATGCCACAATGTATATTTATATATCACACTCCATTATCCCGGAGCTCGAAAAAATTACATCTCTCTCGGACGCAAACACAAAGACGGAAGGCCAATTAATTAACACACTGAACCCCACGACATGTGACAAAACCGTCACTAGTTGACCGTCGCTCACCATGGGTGAACGCCTCGCTCACCATGGGTGAACGCCTCGCTCACCATGGGTGAACGCTTCGTGCAAACAGTAGTTTGCCTACACAGGCGAAGACAATTCCTCACATAAAAATGGAAATGTGCTAGCGTGTAGTAACATGCCACACTATTTTATCTGCATCTCAAATCTATCCTTAACAATAAGGCATGCCGACAGTCACCAGGCATGATACAAAAAGATTTAACCTTATATCTACTGTTCACTCCAATGATAATATAAACAAGACAGTAAGAAAGACAAATTCTTTAGGGCAGAACAATTCAGAAGCCAGTGCTTGCAGAAAAATACAGCAAAAGTATGGGAGGTGTTGACCACTTCAGCCAACTAGGTGCAAGCTACCCCTTCCCACACAGATCCTATTTTTATATCATTTCTTAGTTGAAACTGCCCTAGTCAATGGGCACATAACCTACAACACTGCCAGCTCTACAAAAAAAGATCAAAGCAAAGATCAGGATGTCAGTCTGACTCTTATTGAACCTGCTATTCTTCGACACAATGTGACACCTTCAAAACCACAGGTCACAACAACACGACTTACTGAGCACCACTTCATTGATAAATATGAAAGGGCAAGGTACATCTATTTATCTATCCTTCCAAGATGGAGGTGAAATTCTTTTCTCACCTTAGACGCCGAAAGAAAAACATCAGGAATGTGTATATTTCGATGGATAGTACCATGATGTGTTAAATTATAGAATAAAAGATACATCAGAGTATCTAGTGGTGTAGATATTTTCCTATAACCGACCTCGAAACCCTCGAATCGGTCGGTTGGATAGGAGGGTTGATCAGAGAATTAACAAGTCACTATCGTAAAACAAGCGATTGTTATCGAAACAGAACCAGGCTCGACAGTGAACATGACTCATTCTAATATCTTGGGGGCTAAGGAGATTTTTAAAATTGGATACTGGAATGTAAGAACTATGTATCAAGAAGGAAAAATGGAAGAAATAATTAAAGAAATGGATAATTATAAGTTGGAAATATTAGGTGTCAGCGAGTGTAGATGGACGGGGAAGGGCATAAAATATATTTCAGAAGAAAAAAAGCAAATTATATACTCTGGTAGTAATGATAATTGTCACACAGAGGGAGTAGCCATCTTAATGACACAGAAAGCAGCAGCATCGCTCATCAGCTGGGTACCTATTAATGAGAGGCTAATATTAGCTAGATTTCAGACAAGATTTTTCAAGCTCTCAACTGTACAATGCTATGCACCAACTAACGACGCTCTTGATACGACAAAAGATGACTTCTATGAAGCACTTCTAAGTACCATCAACACAATACCCAAGCATGACATAATAGTAGTCATGGGCGATTTTAACGCCAAAGTAGGTGACAACAACGATGGAGTACAAAGATATCTCGGTACTCATGGCATAGGCTGTATGAATCAAAATGGTGAAAGACTTCTAGAACTTTGTGAAATATCAAACCTCGTTGTGGCGGACACCATCTTTCCACATAAGAATATCCACAAGATAACATGGAATTCACCTGATGGCAGAACTAAGAACCAGATAGATCACTTCTGCATAAGCGCAAAATTTCGCTCATCAGTTAAAGACGTCAGAGCATACAGAGGGGCAGAGATCGGAAGCGATCATAACCTCTGCATAGCTAAACTGAGAATTAAACTGAAGAAGTTATACCAACCGAATAAAAATAGAAGAATAGATGTACACAGACTGCAATCAAACGATGTAAAAGAGGAATATAATGTCAAAATGAACAACTATTTCGATGCTTTAGGCAAAATTGACAACGATGTCACCACCAAGACAATCGATACTAAATGGGAACAACTGAGAACAGCAATGACAGAAGCAGCTGTAGCGACCACCGGATACCTAGTACATAAAAAGAAAAAATGGATGAGAGAAGATACTTGGGATACAATACAAGAAAGGAAAACAGCAAAACTTAAACTACTAGCGGCAAGTACACATAATGCAGTTGAATCTTGCAAACTAACTTATAACTTGTTAAATAAAGAAGTGAAGACAAAAACTCAAAAAGATAAAAAGACATTTCATCAATGAACTGGCTGTAGAAGCTGAAAATGCTGCAAGAACTGGTAATAGTAGGTGCCTTTATCAAATTACAAAACAACTATGTCACCAGCCTACTGATATGGAAACACCTGTTAAAGATAAATTAGGGAATCCAATACCAACAGAAAAAGAACAAATGAAGAGATGGGCTGAGCACTTCATGGAGGTGCTAAACAGACCACCACCAACAGTAACACCTGATTTTAATAATGAAACACCCACAACCACCTTGCCAATAACTTGCGATGAATTCATGCTGGACGAGATCAAACAAGCCGTTAAAAGATTAAAAAATTTTAAAGCTTCTGGAGTTGACGAAATTTCAGGCGAAATGATTAAAGCAGTTAATGACAACAACCTCTTGAGAATTTTAGATATTATAAATGAAGTATGGAGAGAAGAACGACCACCACAACAATGGAAAGACAGTATTATTGTAAAGTTACCGAAGAAAGGTGATCTATCAGACTGTAATAACTGGCGTGGTATATCTCTATTATCAGTACCTGGAAAGTTATTATGTTGCATGATGTTAGAAAGACTTAAATTGCATGCTGACGAAAAGATCAGAGAAGAACAAGCGGGTTTCAGGCCGAAACGATCATGTATTGATCAAATATTCACACTAAGAACAATTATAGTAGGTACCACAAAGTGATTTTTGTTTGCACAGAAACACCAGAGAAAACAATGCAGTTTGAAAACTCTTGGAAAACCATGAAATTTTGTACTTTATATTTTAAAATCGGACAAAAAATAAAACAGTTACGGCATTTTTAAAAGTGTAGGGACTTTCGCAAAGTTTAAAAAGTTACATCACACCAACTTCAGAGTGCTCCCGTTTTCTTAAATATAATCTTGGAACCTTCTCTGACAAACAGCATACAGTCTGCTATACACTGAATACATAAAGAAAACTGTAGGGCTACATCATGAATAATTATCAATATATTTGAGACCAAAAATTGCAAATCATTACCGAAAAATGTAGTATTTTGCATGAACATCAATATTCACATCATCATATTTCAAAAAATATAAAAGCTACAAGCTTTAAATATGCACATATCAATCTGCATACTACACAAATACAACCCAATTTTTTTCAGAGGATTTGAACATCAATGTGTTCTTGTATAATTTTTTAAAATATGTCCAGAGGCCAATTTGTCGCAGGGGAAGAAAAAGAATGTGAAAATTAAGAAAAAAATTTTTTTTGAAAATACTGTCCATATCTCATTTTAAAAATCATTTGTAGGCAATAATTAACATCTAAACAATAATTAACAACATCGAAACGCTATTTTTTGATAAAACAACTGGTTAATAGCATTAAAAAACTTTTTTTTATACCATCGTAGTATGAGTCATATGCAACTGTAAAACTCCAGAAGTGAATTTTCTTTACATGTACAGAGCATTACATGTACTATTATGTTAATTAATATTAATTAATTAATTAATATTAATAACAGATGAATGGAAAGCAGAGTGGGATAAAAATCTGAAAGGAAGACATGCATATAAGATGTTCAGGGCTCCAACAAGAAAATGTCAGATATCTAGGGAATTGAAAATTCCCAGTAATAAGAAACTTCTCAGACTACAGCTGGGAAAAGGCTATTTCAGAATAGAAGAACCTTACTGTGCAGGATGTCTTCAAGACAATAATATAGAACATTTCTTGTTAAAGTGTAAGAGGTATGACCAAATGAGAATACCAATATTGGATTATTTGCAGGCATCCAACTTACCTATAAATATAGAGGAGGTGTTGAGAATAGACAGACCTAAGGAACTGCATAATATAGTCAAACAATATTTAACACGAACACATGTTAATATATAGTGGCTGGGAATGTGAAGGTCTGATGCTGTTCTTACAATGCATGTGACTTTAAACAGATGAAAGTCAATTAAATATCTGGTAAAGTCCGTTATATAACTAGAACCACCAGGCCTATACACCCCTCCACTTTAATATTATTCTTGTTCATAGTTTCTTCTTGATTTTGTTTGTTTGTTTTTTATTTTATTATTTAACGTATAGGCCTAAGCACAATTGTGAGTATCACTATTTTCAAATGTGATGCCACTTTCTCATGTCGGCAGTTGTTCATATTATTTGGAATTGAAAACAATATATGTCCTAATTATAACCCATCAGAGGTTGAACGAGATTTCTGTTTATCTTCATTAATAAAAAAAAAAATTAAAAAAAATGTACTATTATTATATCGTACATGTAGTGCAATGAAAATCAGGACGAACCTTAAAACTTGAAAAGTGCACAGCCAGCTTAAATTAAGATGTATATCAATTAACATGAATACGTGAGTCTGAAGTATTTAAAGTGCATTTCATGAAAGCTGTTTATATATATTTATGTTCGAGGTAAGACTACCAACTAGTGCCTGCTAGTCCGGACATTTCAGTACACCGTCAGCTACTTTCGTCGTTAGTTATGGTAAAATTTTCCGGTTTCCTAGCCTTGACTCAATATGTCGGCCATTGGCATTCGGCCTTGCGATATCATTCACTTTAGAAATCATAATCCACCCTATTATGTTGCAAAAGAAACCTTCATTTAATTACCAATTAATCAAAACATGCATTTTTTATTCAAATTGGTAACTTTCTTAGCTTTTCAAGCTCTTGAAAAAATTAGATTGATGTGCGAATGTCTGAAGTGGTGATAACAATTCAATCCACATTGTTACACAAAAACTGTGCGATCGTGTTAAATTGCTAAATAATATTAAAACTATTGTAAAATTTAAATTTAAAGTTCAAAACATTGTTAATAAGTGATATACTTACGTATAGTCAATCTCAAATCAGAAGATGTAATGATGTTTGAACATGAGCCAATATAAGTGGCGTCTCGATCTTGATCGCAATAGGGAGTTATCACGGCCAATGGAACAGCCTCGCTCTCTATCCTTCGCTAAAATTCTAGGCCTAACTTGAGCGATACAGAACTTACTCAAAGTCAAATAGCTCCACCAGCAAATATCAGAAGTCTTTAAAATTTCACACGAATAAAGGAAAATGGCTCCCAAATCTTCTCATACATTGCAAACAATTATAACACCATTTAAAATGTCAAATCTTGTAAAATTTCAACTTCACTTTGAGAAATCAACGTCTTCCACTTTGTTTTCTACAGCTTGCAATATACCAAATTAAAGATATGCATCTTCCCATCATAATGGTGAAATAAGTATGCAAATCAGACGTCTGCTGGTCAAGCAAAACCCATTTGAATGAAGCGGGGTGAGGCAAAAACGCCGAGAGTTGGCCGCGCGCCCGGGCAAACTACGCGTAACGTTGGTGTTAGTTTTTATTAGTAAAAAAAAACTTCAATAACTTTTATTATTCAGGAATTAATACATTTCAAAAGAGAAGAGGATAATGAGTATTGTGATATAAATTTTATTACAATCCGCTTAATAGCAAAGGGACAGTGACGACTTAAACTTGACGAATTTTCCTCAGTTTTCTCAACTTTCGTGCGTTTTCAACCAAAAAAGCAGGCGGTTTGTGGTACCTAATTATAGAAGAATCAGTGGAAATGCAATCGCCACTTATTATCACCTTCATCAATTTTCAAAAAGCCTTTGATAGTCTACACTGCCCATCATTGTGGAAGATACTTACAATCTATGGTTTTCCAACAAAATATGTGAATATAATCAAAGCGTTATATGACAATGCAAGATGTTGTGTTAGAACAAATAAAGGGAATACAGAATGGTTTACAGTAGAAACAGGGGTGAAACAAGGCTGTATAATGTCACCACTACTTTTTGGAATAGCTATTGATTGGGTTATGAGAAACTATACCCACAATGAACAATTAGGTATAAAATGGACAAATGGAAAATTCCTGGGGGACCTGGATTTCGCAGATGATTTAGCATTCTTAAGTTCAACATCCAGACAATCCCAAGAAGCAGTAAATAATTTGTGTCTTCTTTTGGTTAACATAGGTCTCCAAATAAATGCCTCTAAAACTAAAGTTATGAACTTTTCTAACGAGACCTTTAATATCATCCTGAACGTGGAAAAACTACAGAAAGTTGAACGTTTCAATTATTTAGGCAGTAAAATGACTCAGGATGGTGACACCACAAGAGAAATCCATACTAGAATTGCTTTGGCAGCTAGCGCCTTCAATAGATTATCTAACATTTGGAAATTACGATCATTAAATATACATACCAAGCTTCGTCTGTTTAATTCAAATGTTATCTCAGTGTTAACATACGGCTGTGAGAGTTGGAAAATAACAAAATCATTGGAGAACAAGCTGAATACATTCGAGAACAAATGTCTTAGAAAACTCATGAACATCAGTTGGAAAGAATTCAAGACTAATCGACAAATAAGAGAAGACTCTAGGCAGAAATATGTCTCCAACTATATAAGGAAAAGACGATGGTCATATATCGGTCATGTCCTACGAATGCAAAACAACAGAATACCACTACAGGCGCTCACTTGGGTTCCTGAGGGTAAGAGGAAAAAAGGAAGACCAAAAGAAACACTCAGAAGAACAATAATAAGAGAAGGAAGAACGTTGGGCCTAAATAATGTGCAAGAGTTAAGAGGAGTGGCGTCACAACGTACAACCTGGAGAGCACTGGTTTCTGCCTTATGCGCCGTGTTTGGTGCTTACAGAATTTATTATTATTATTTAAGGTACAAACCAGACTGTAAAGTGTGTAAGGCTGCAGGGAGCAGAAGCCAGACTTGCATGTACTGCCCAGATTGCAATGTACTTCTATGTCTGATACCCTGCTTCAAGTTGTACCACACAGTCGAGGATTATCAACGATCCAGACAAAGACTTACAGAGGCCTACAGCTACAACTACAACCCCAGTTAATGAAAGAAGCAGCTCAGACTCCAACTAGAGGTACTTAACTACTCAAACATTCACAAACACTCATTGTCAGATGCAACAGACGCAGAATAATTCAAAAAAGACATTAAAAAATTAAATTTATTTTTTGCATTTTATTCACAATTTTTTTTAGCCTATTATGTTGAAATACATGGTTAATCGTTAAATCAATACATCAGTAAGCTTATTTTATTCATTGCCATCCATGTCCCTTACATTTTATCGCACTGACATTGAACAAATTCACTATAAAGTGGAAAAAGTTCATGGTTTTAAAACATCTCCTGAAATTTCTATAATTAGCCACACAAATTCAAGACGGCCGCCATGATCATGTGACCAATTTGCATAAAATATGTTTTTTCGGATGTGGCAACCATTCATAATTGTGTTCTGAAAATTTCAAAGGCCTATGTCTGTTTTTCAATTTAACCAGTTATTTTTAAAGAAATCTGCAAACACCCTTTGTAATCGGAGGCAGTAATGCTCTGGATTGCTGGTCAGCAAAGTTATAATTATATTTGAGAAAATTAGATGAGGAAAATATTGGAATTTCCCATCCTTGAAAATCATGTGCTTGGGCCTGGAAAAGGCTGGAAATTGATTAAAGAAATTTGCTATGAACCCTGGACAGACTTTATCAGACAGTTTATTAACCTTGTAAGTTGTATGTATCGTTGTTTAGACAAACTACATCAGACAGTTAATTAACCTGAAATGTTGTATATACCATTGTTTAGACAAACTACATCAGACAATTAATTAACCTGATATGTTGTATGTACCATTGTTTAGAGAAACTACATCAGACAGTTAATTAACCTGTTATGTTGTATGTACTGTTGTTTAGACAAACTTTATCAGACAGTTAATTAACCTCATATGTTGAATGTACCATTGGCTAGACAAACTGTAACAGACCATTAGTTAACTACAAAACGCCTTATAATAGTGCCCTGTACAACATCCTGAGGGAGCAATATTTCTTAGTCTGATCAGAGACCCCAGACACTACAAGAGGCCTGATATGATATGAAACTATACAGAGCAATACAACAAGTGGCAATCTGATCATGAGAAGAGTTTCCCCATCAATCAAGTGTTTTGGCACTTTAATTGCCTTTACACTTGGGGAAAGGGGGGGGGGGGGGCGCTGGCCCACTTGGGTCATGACTCCCAAGTGTTAGCCTCCTGTTATTTGGTACAGAGAATTGAACCCACTCCACCTTTATTGCAGCTTTCAAGTACACTCTTACTTCCTGCCAGCTGGAGGCAATTGTGAAAGTAACCTCTATGTAGAAAACAAATTATTGTTCCAATTTCATAGACTCCAGAAATTACAAGCAGCCTTATTAGACATGGTTGTTTGTTATTTCAAAGTTTTATTTCGTTAATTTTTTGTTGTTGACACAAACAATTCAAATGGTTTTTTTTGTGTTTGAAAGTTTACTGTGACCTTAAAGGGTCTTATTTTATGTAGACAATAATTGTGTGCTCTGTATATTTGTGTATGTGCATGTTTATGTACATGAGCATTTGTCAGTGCACGTATACATAAGTGTATGTGTTCATTTGTATATGTGCATGTGAGTATGTCTTTAAATGTATGCATGAATGGTGGTAATAATGAGAAAATGATTGCAGAAAAAACGTTATCACCCCTACATTTAAAAACTGTGTATTACAAGTGTCATAAACACAAAGAGAAGTCAAGACGAACACACAAATATCAGTCTTCAACTCCAGTGTCAAGGCTGTTCAGTTATATAGCTCTAGTTTATAGCATTCTGAAATGTCCAGGGTAAAAGAGATTTTGTGAAACTCAAAAACACACATAGTAGAGAACTTGATACAAAAGTCAAAGATGTGAGTCAGTCATGGAGACACCTTGTGCTGATAGTATACAACAAGAGGAGCTGGCATACTGTTACGGTGTTATTTTAAATGACGGCGTCTGCTGAGGTTTAGCCGTGCGCAACGTTTAGGGGTCATTAACATTTATAGAATATGTCGATATTTTACTGTATACTGAACGCGAAATATATGCAGAGATTATGACGCATTCGCGTTGGGAAGGTCACGCTGGGTGACTTGGTTACATTGCCTTTGTTACGCTATCCGTCAAGCAAGAAGGTCGTGTCTTGTATTTCTTCCAAGGAAAAAGGCATGGTATATAGCCTATATTATATATATGAATCTATGTAGAACTCAGGGTCAGTTCGGATATTAATCTAAGTATGAGATTAAGTAAATTAAACTAAATGATGGAAGGAGAATCGCATTATGATTCAAATTGTAGATGTCAAGAACTCATGCGCTCATTTCTGGCTGTTGACTACAACAGCGCACGTATATAGCCACGATGTTCATCTGACATATTGTTTTGACACGGACGGATACTTACTGATATTATTATTGGAATTCATTGTTATGCTGAACTGTACATGAAGTTTTTGTGAATGTCGGATCTCGTCTTTTGTTTGAACCTTAATACATGTGGACTCAAAACGGAAGGCTTGGTCTTTTACTTACGTTTCGGGTTTGGTTCACAGCTGCAAATGTTTACCTTTTTCCAGCACGATAGCTCTCCCACAAGGGAAATCAGTTAATCTATAATATGCAAATCAGAACGTCGAAGGGATGTTCTGATGGTCAGAGCTAACCATTAATACCTAACATTAACTACATCTAGAGAGTGACTTACTCTTCAATCAATAATAGAAGAACGAAGGAACAGCAGCGAACAGCACCACAACGCAAACGACCAACAACACAACCCGTCACACATACATTTGTTGAAGACCTAGGCTGTTTAGGGAGCTGGAAGTGATAATGATGATGTATCATAAATGCCTAGATTGATCAAAATTTGTTTCAGGCTGATTGTGACAACAGCTGTACTAAAACTGAGATACAGTATACTGACTTCTTGGACATGCCAGAAAGTCAACAACAGTTATGCTTATTTGGAGATGAGAAAGGTATATATAATACCAATGTTATTATTTTAAGTTCATATTTTGGCTACATAAGTTTATATGACTTCAATATCTGCACAGTATGACATTTAATACTAGCAGCAAGTGCACCTTTCTTAGAGAATTAAATCTTTTTACAAATTGTAATTAAACTTTCTTAATATATACGTAATGGAGATAGAGGTTGTCAGGGCAGTAACCAGGGCAGTTATTGTGTCACTCTCTCAGTCCATGCTTTTAAAGGTTCAAAATAGATGTCTGTTGCATGAATAGAAAACATTTATAGGTGCCTTAAATCTTCAGAAGCTGGTGTGAATCTACTGTACAGGTCATTCAGGTGTATGACATGGCAATAAGAGTGCTGACAGACTAGCTTGAAGTTCACCCATAGCTGTGACACTGGTCCTGCACAAGGGAGAGATACTGAGGACAGTTAATGATCATCTGTTAGAAAACAACACTGCAATAGATGAATCAACAAGGTTAAGATAGCTGGAATGTGGCACCAAACATAAGACTAGCAGGTATGACGTATGAGAGGATGCAGCCGACATGTATACAATCAGGATAGTACAGTACAGTAAGCCTTCATACACATCAACATTTGCTGAGGAAGACTTAGCACCAGTGGTTATGCCTGGATTGCAATGATGTTGATCCTGAATAACAATCACATAATTATCAGAAAATTGTCCTTATGTGTTTGTTACTACATTTTGCTAACAAATTTTAACTAAACATATGCGACATGCATTTCATTATTTATCTTTGCTCATTATCTTTATTATTACAGGTGTTTATTCTTGTCACCTATGCAACACTCATTTCTTCCAACTTGATGTCCTGGAAAAGCATATGACAACAGTACACAGAGATGGACGCTGGGAGTTTGATAATAAATGCAGTGATCTTCAGAATGTGTTACCACAGGACAGTCTAAATAACATGAATGAAGCAGTGAATCAGATTGGAGATGCCACTTTTACTGATGTAGCAAGAGAAGATAACATCAACCTGAGACTCACTTGTAATGATGCATCAGTGAACCTCATCAACAGTCAGGAAAGGACAGCTACAATGTATAACAACCTACACAGTAATAAATCAGTTTGTAAAAATCAAGTCTGTAACATAAATTGTATTAAACCATTTTCTGCCAGTGAGATAAATGTTCAGCATTATGTAACTGACAGAGCTGTTGCTGCTTGCAGTTATTTAAGCACTCAGTCACACAAGAATATAGAGAAAGACAAATCCTTCAAGTGTGACATTAATGGTGCATCATTTTCTGTCAAAGATAACCTACAGCAACATAAAAGAATACATACAGGACAGAAGCCTTACAAGTGTGATGTATTTACTCAGACAGGTAATCTACAAAGTCATACAAGAATACATACAGGAAATAAACTTTACAAGTGTGATGTCTGTAATGCAGCATTTACTTGGAGCAGTACTCTATGTAATCATAAAAGAATACATACAGGAGAGAAGCTTTACAAGTGTGATGTATGTGGAATAGCATTTACTCAGACAGCTAAACTACTAAGTCATAAAAGAATACATACAGGAGAGAAGCCTTACAAGTGTGATGTTTGTGGTGCAGCGTTTACTGTGAGCAGTAGTCTACAAAGTCATAAAAGAATACATACAGGAGAGAAGCCTTACAAGTGTGATGTATGTGGAGTAGCATTCACTCAGACAGGTCACCTACAACGTCATAAAAAAAAACATACAGAAGAGAAGCCTTACAAGTGTGATGTTTGTGGAGCAGCATTTACTCGGAGCAGTAGTGTGCAAAATCATAAAAGAAAACATACAGGAGAGAAGCCTTACAAGTGTGATGTTTGTGGAGCAGCATTTACTCTGAGCAGTATTCTGCAGAGTCATAAAAGAATACATACAGGAGAGAAACCTTACAAGTGTGATGTTTGTGGTGCAGCATTTACTCAGAGCAGTGGTCTACAGAGTCATAAAAGAATACATACAGGAGAGAAGCCTTACAAGTGTGATGTTTGTGGAGCAGCATTTACTCAGAGTGTTAGTCTACAAAGTCATAAAATAATACATACAGGAGAGAAGCCTTACAAGTGTTATGTTTGTGGAGCAGCATTTACTGTGAGTAGTAATCTACACAAACATAAAAGAATACATACAGGAGAGAAGCCTGACAAGTGTGATGTCTGTGGTGCAGCATTTACTCTGAGCAGTAGTCTACAAAAACATAAAAGAATACATACAGGAGAGAAGCCTTACAATTGTGATGTTTGTGGAGCAGCATTTACTCAGAGCAGTAATCTACAAAGACACAAAAGAATACATACAGGAGAGAAGCCTTACAAGTGTGGTGTTTGTGGAGTAGCATTTACTGAGAGTGGTAGTCTACAAATTCATAAAAGAATACATACAGGAGAGAAGCCTTACACGTGTAATGTTTGTGGAGTAGCATTTAGTCATACAGATAAACTACAAAGCCATAAAAGAACACATACAGAAGATCTAGAAGTTTGTGGAGCAGCATTTACTCAGACAGGTAACCTATAAAGTCAGAAAGTCACCTAGAAAGTCAGACAGGTAACCTATAAAGTCAGAAAGTCATCTAGAAAGTCAGACAGGTCACCTACAAAGTCAGAAAGTCACCTAGAAAGTCAGACAGGTAACCTATAAAGTCAGAAAGTCAGACAGGTCACCTACAAAGTCAGAAAGTCACCTAGAAAGTCAGACAGGTAACCTATAAAGTCAGAAAGTCACCTACAAAGTCAGAAAGTCACCTAGAAAGACATAAAAGAATACATTCAGGATAGAAGCCTCAGAAGTGTGATGTAACAGGTGACCTACAAAGTCATAAAAGAATCAATCAATCAATACCCTTTAGCTCCTCAAGGAGCTTAGGCCTTCAAAAAACACATACCAAGTCTTCCTGTCTTGTGCCATCTGCTCAAGTCCTTTCCATGTTTTCCTCATCATTTTCACCTCTGTTTCCAGTTCTCTTCTCCATGTGTTTTTTGGTCTACCTCTGCCTCTCTGTCCCTGAGGATTCCTTAACAAGGACTGCCTTGTAATGCTAGCCACAGGTTTTCTCAGTGTGTGTCCTATCCATCGCCAGCATCTTCTTCTCATCTCTTGTTCCACTGGCTCTTGTCATCAGTTCCACATTTGTGGAACATGTCATACCATTTTAATCCTTCTATTCTATGCAAACACCCATTTTTGAAAGTCTGTAGCTTTTTGGTTGCTGTCTTTGTTGTTCTCCATGTCTCAGAGCCATACAGTAGGATTGACTTCACATTTGAGTTGAAGATTCTTTTTTTCATGTTGGATCTGATTTCTCTTGATCTCCATATGTTTTCCAATGCAATGAAAGCTCCTCTTGCTTTTTGTATTCTTATTTTGATATCACTGTCTGTCCCTCCAACTTTGTCTATATTGCTGCCAAGATATGTGTACGATTCTACATCTACCAAGATATGTGTACAATTCTACATCTACCAAGATATGTGTACGATTCTACATCTACCAAGATATGTGTACAATTCTACATCTACCAAGATATGTGTACAATTCTACATCTACCAAGATATGTGTACAATTCTACATCTACCAAGATATGTGTACAATTCTACATCTACCAAGATATGTGTACAATTCTACATCTACCAAGATATGTGTACAATTCTACATCTACCAAGATATGTGTACAATTCTACATCTACCAAGATATGTGTACAATTCTACATCTACCAAGATATGTGTACAATTCTACATCTACCAAGATATGTGTACAATTCTACATCTACCAAGATATGTGTACAATTCTACATCTACCAAGATATGTGTACAATTCTACATCTACCAAGATATGTGTACAATTCTACATCTACCAAGATATGTGTACAATTCTACATCTACCAAGATATGTGTACAATTCTACATCTACCAAGATATGTGTACAATTCTACCATCTACCAAGATATGTGTACAATTCTACATCTACCAAGATATGTGTACAATTCTACCATCTACCAAGATATGTGTACAATTCTACATCTACCAAGATATGTGTACAATTCTACCATCTTGTATTGGTGTTTCTACAAGTTCAACCTTGTTATCATTTCTGGCATTTATTCTCTTAATCTTTGTCTTATCCCAGTGTATTTTTAGACCCACTTGTTGTGACTTCTCATCAAGAACTTTCATTTTCTTTTGCACCTGGTTATGGTTATGGTTATGGGACAGAAGAGCCAAGTCATCTGCAAAATCCAGATCATCAAGCTATGTAGTCAGATTCCACTGGATTCCATTTCTGTTGTGTGATGTTGATGTTTTCAATACCCAATCTATTACTAATAAGAAAAGAAATGGAGACAAGAGGCATCCCTGTCTCACTCCCGTTTTAATCCTAAACGGTTATGTAAGTTGTCCTTTATGAAGAACTCTACATGTCATGTCTTCATAGGTCTTCTTTATTAAGTTAATGATCTTCATGGGAACTCCATAATGCCTCATCAATTTCCAAAGTGATTCTCTGTCTATGCTGTCAAATGCCTTTTCATAGTCCACAAATCTAATGTATAGTGGTGAATTCCATTCCAGACTTTGTTCAACTATTATTCTCAATGTGGCTATCTGGTCTGTACAGGATCTGTTTTGTCGAAAACCTGCTTGTTCATCTCTCAGTTTCTTGTCTATGGACTCTTTATAGTATAATGAGGGATATTTAAGAAATCAGGAAATATGAGAAAACTTTTCAGTCACAGTATCCAACAAATACCAAGTACTCCAACAGCTGGAAGATGAAGCAGATAATGGAAAATCACTGGCAAAAAGTGCAAAGTATATGGAATGAGACATGTGAAGAAGTACTGAGAAAAAGAGAACATCAGCACAAAGCATGGATAACAACAGAAACTATTAGCAAGATAGAAGACAGGAAAAACAAGAAAGCAGATTTAAACATAAGCAAAACCAGAAGCTCCAAAGCCAAGGCTCATGAAGTGTACATAGAAGCAAACAAAGAAGTAAGAAGAAACATTAAAAGAGACAAGAGAAAGTATATTGAAGAGTTGCCAAGGGAAGCAGAGGAAGCTGCAGCCAAAGGACATATGAGGGACCTGTACAACAACACAAAGAAGCTAACAGAGAAATATAAACAAGCAAATGACCGCATAAAAGATAAGAATGGAAAATTACTTAGAAATATACAAGAACAAATGAAGAGATGGACAGAACATTTTGGGGAACTTCTCAATAGACCATCTCCAACTAATCCCCCAGATATCTAGCCAGCAGAAGAGGAGCTACAAATCAGCTGTGAATGACCAAATAGAGAAGAAATAAAGAAAGCCATAAAGCTCCTGAAAGAAAGGAAAGCAGCTGGTCCATATTGCATTCCAGCAGACGCCATCAAAACAGATATTGATTCCTCTACAGAGATATTATACAAACTACAGCAAAGTCTGGGAGAGAGAGGGAATACCAGCAGAATGGAAGGATGGTTATCTGGTCAAGTTGCCTAAGAAGGGAAATTTATAAGAGTGCACACATTATAGTGGAATAATGTTACTATCAGTGCCAGGAAAAGTATTAAACAGAATCATGCTCGAGAGATTAAAAGAGTCCATAAAAGAATACATACTTACTTAGTCGTTCCCCTTCTACCGTGAGGTGTAGAGGTTTGACAGAGAGAACGCCAGACTATCCATCGGCTGTCTTCCTCCTGGCCTGGTTCCATTCTAGTCCTTGGTCCTTCAAAGATTGTCTAATGTTGTCCTCCCAGCAGACTCTGGGTTGTCCTGGGGATCTGGATCCCTGGCTCTTTGTTTCCCATGCTTGTTGTGGTAGCCGATCTTCTCCCATTCTGCAGACATGGCCAAACCATCTTAGTTGGGACTGTTCTACTTGGGTCTGCAGGGAGTGGGATTTTAGGCCTTGACATATCGTCTGGTTGCGGACCATGTCTCTTCTTGTTACTTCAACCACCTTCCTAATTTCTGAGGTTTGGATCTGGCTTTTATGGGTTGTAATCATTGCCCATGACTTGCATCCATATGTCAAGACTGGGACATAGGTGGAGCGGTATACAGCCATCTTTGTTTTCTTACCAACCTCTCTCTTGCTGAGGAATCCTCGATTTATGGCCTGAAAAAGTCTCCCAGCTGCTACTTTTTGAGTGGCCAACTCTTCTTTGATGCCTCCTTTTCGGTCTATAATAGCTCTGAGATATTTAATGTGGTCGACCTGCTCCAGGACCTGTTCTCCCAGCTTAATCTGATGTCTTCTTTCTTCTCGTGATATCACCATGGATTTTCTTTAGAGCTGCTTATGACCATCCCTCTCTTCTCCAGCTCTTCCTTCCAGACTTGCAAGTTGGATTGGAGATGTGCCTCTGATTTAGCAATCAGGGCAGCATCATCAGCAAATGCCAGCTCTGAAATACATACCTGTCTCATCTTCCAGTACCCCACTGAATACTTTCTTGTTCTCTCCTTACATGACTTGATAACATCGTCCATGAGGAGTATGAAAAGATAAGGTGACAGGATATCATTTTGTCTTACACCAGTGGTGGTCCTAAACTCTTCTGACTTATGGTTTGCTGTCCTTGCATAATTTCTGCAAGACTTGTAGAAGCTCTGTATACCATGAATCAGAGGTGCTGGAATGTTCTTCCTTGCCAAACAGTCCCAAAGTTTGATAAAAGCATACATACAGGAGAGAAACCTTACAAGTGTGATGTCTGTGTGGCAGCATTTACTGTGATGTGTTTACTATACAGACATAAGAGATTGCATCCAGGAAATAAGCTGTACATGTGTGATGCTTGTGGTGCTGCATTTACTCTGATAGGTAACCTAGAAAGACATAAAAGAATACATATAAGAGATAAATCTTACAAGTCTGATGTCTGTGGTGCATCATTTACTGTAACAAGTCACCTAGTAAAACATAAACGAATACATACAGGAGTTGAGCTTTACAAGTGTGATGTCTGTGGCGTCCCATTTACTCTGAGCAGTAATCTACAAAATCTTAAAAGAACACATACAGGAAATAAGCTGTAGAAGTGTGATGTCTGTGGTGCTACAATTACTGAGCGAGTAGTCTACAAAGACATGAAAGAATACATTCAGGAAATAAAGCTTACACATGTGATGTTTATGGTGCAGCATTTACTCACAGCAGTAATCTACAAAATCATAAAAGAATACACACAGGAGAGGATCCTTACAAGTATGATGTTTGTGATGCAGCATTTACTTAGATAGGTCACCTAGAAAGACATAAAAGCATACATTCAGGAGAGAAGCTTTACAAGTGTGATGTTTGTGGTGTAGCATTTACTAGAATAGGTCACCTACTAAGACATAAAAGAATACATACAGGAAATAAACCTTACAAGATTGATGTCTGTAGTGCTGCATTTACTGAGAGTGGTAGTCTATGTTATCTTTCCTACCAGTCATTTCAGACCAAAGGAGCATACCTCCCGAAATAACTTTCGGTGGCACGAGGTTGGGCAATTGTAGATCGAGCTGTTGCCCATGCAGCAAGACCCGGCCTGGACATCAGAGGAACGGTCTAGCCGATACAGTCTGACACCAGTAGCAACAGCCTGTCACTAGTAGGATACGGAACTTGCCCTCGTTAGCAGGTAGTCTACAAAGTCATAAAAGTATATATAGCTTAGTGTGAGTGATAGTGCTGCTGCTGCTTGCAGTGATTTAATCATTCGGTCTCACCTGATAATCATCATCTCATCTCAACCAGTAACCCGTCATGGGTCGTAGGGTGCCATAGTGGAAGCATCAGCAGACAGGGGCCTCCACTGCTCTATATCCTCAGCAATGCGTACAAGTGTGGAAAAACCGTGCCCTGCCCATTCTCTGATATTATCAGCCCAGGATTTTCTTTGCCTTCCTCTTCTCCATTTACCTTCGACTGTTCCCTGGAGGATCATTTTTGAAATGGAGTCATGAAGAGTTACATGCCCAAACCAGGTGAGCTTTTGATGTTTCACTACTGACAAAAGCGGTTCTTGGTGGCTTGCATAGGTGTTTATTTTCTCTCTAACATAGACATTTGTTTTGTGCTCTTTATAGCAAATGCGCAAAATTCTTCTATAACATTTATACTCGAAAGCCTGAATCCTTCGCTCCATATCTGCAGTGAGTGTCCAGCCCTCACACCCATACAAGAGAATAGATAATACAAGTGATTTGTATAATTTGATCTTCACAGGAAAACTGATGTTACTTTTCCAGATCGCATTCAGCCTTATCATGGCAGCTGAGGCCATCTCAAGTCTTGTCTTGATTTCTTTACTTGATCTTCCATCACTACATATAGTGGACCCCAGATATTTAAAGGTGTTAACTTCTTCTAACGTTTGCCCATTTAACGTAATGTTGGTCAGAACATGTTTCTTATGGCTATTCACCAATATCTTGCTTTTTTCTATATTAATTTCTATTTCATACATTCGTGTTACTTTCTCCAGTCTAGAGGTAAGGTCTTGAAGTTCTGATTCTGTTCCAGCTATAAGATCGATATCATCAGCAAAACGTAGATTGTAAAGAGGTCGGCCTCCAATCGATATGGTTGTTTTATAATCATAGCCTCCTGCATAATTTGTTCTAGACATATATATTAAAGAGCACTGGGAACTGGATACATCCCTGATGAACTCCTACAGTTGTTTTGAAAAATTGTCCAATGTCATTGCTTGAAAAACCAGATAATAGTGGAAGACAAATCCTACAAATGTGATATTTATGGTGTATCATTTATTGAGAAAGATATCCTGCAACAACATAAAAGAATACATGCAGGAGAGAATCCTTATTGGTGTTATGTTTGTGATGCAGAATGTCATGAAATTGCCTCCCCTGCTTTGCAGTAGTGGTTCCAACAGTGGCTGATTTACTGAGTTGAATTCTTCTTATTATGGTATAGCTCTATTTAAAGTGTATTTATGAAATTGGCTGAGACAAACGGGTGTACTAAATTCAAAGTAATTAAATCAACTTTACATTTGTATATAAACAAGTAACACATTTAATAATCAGTTATGTTTAACCGATTCCGTACGTAAGATCTTTTAAAAGACGCAATGGCCGACCGCTGTGACCGCAAGATCTTTTAAAAGACGCTGATTTATTTCGTTGTTTCTTTCTATTCTGATATTTTATACTGCCCGGAATTTATCTCGAACGGAAGTAAACACAAAACTGGGCAAATTTCAACAAGCTTCAACGTCTTTTATTTGCGTTTGAAGGAATTTTTTCACATTTATCTTCATCTTTAATCGTGTTTTGTCGTATCGCCATAATGGCCGAAAACACACAGGATATGTTACTAATATGTGAACAGTGAACAAACTGTGTGATAAACCATAACTTTCTTACTTTTTCTGTGTTTCTAAATGGATTACCTGCACAAAGAGAGCAGTGAAACTGTATTGTGATAACAATTTATGTTACAAGCCTTACGTAAGTCGAAAATTTTTATTCAAAATTTCAAGTTATCTTTTTTTCCGTGTACATGTTATCTGTTATATCATAAAGTTAGTTGCTTATCCTTTACAGGATGTGGCAATCAACCCCAGCTTTTATTGTCTGTTTGTGATTTTTCTAGCCAATTTATTCATTCAGTAGTTTGCCATTGCTTTCTGAATGGTACGGCGCTTATACCATTGTTAAAAATCCACACAAAGCGATCTGCTACCAAACCGCCTGCAGCAGGTTTCGAACCTGGTATATCTGGATTATGAAACTGCGTTCATATCCATTAGGCCACAGACGCCGACGTTATATCATAAACATAACATAAAATTAGCTAGAAAGGCATATGGATTTATATTGTTCATCCAATGTAATTTAATTTGATTTATAATATGTTATACTTAACTCATGATTAGACACACATTGTCTGTAAACGTAAATTATGTATGTGTAAATTTTTGGGGCCTAAAAATAATTTCGTCCAGAGCTGAAAATAATTACGTACTGAATCAGTTAAACAGATTGTAAAACATTAATAATTATTTAACAAAAAAAAAAAAAAATTACTCATCATCGTGCCAGGGTAGGGCGTTTCATATAAGAAGTCACTTGACAGCTTTTATTTGCAGTTAACTGCCAGTGAGGTTTTTGCTCCCGCTGGTGGTTTGGTTCTTTGCAGATAGCTGACTGGATTTCTCATGTCCTGGTCAATGTTGTAGGGCGCAGCATGTTCCCAGAAGTGCCCGGGAGTGTCTACAAAGTTGGTCTAGCTAATCTGCGACCCGTCTGATGATGGCGTCTAGTGTCGTCTTCAGGCCACTTGTACCCTCACTTGTTCCAGAGATAGTACCCTCACCTGGTACTACCAACTAGTTGGAAAAAGAAGAGAAACAAATATTGTCCTGAGTATTGAGTTTCCCGACACATACATGTGTCCCGCTCTTCTTCATATTCCACCATATCATCTACCTCAGAACTTTTACCTTCAGTGAGAATTAATTTTAATCCTGAGGAGTGAAAAAACATTCATTACATGTGGATTGAATAGATTTACATTTACCTTTTAAAAAGGTTGGAAACTTTCATTACATTTAAATTTAATAGATTTACATTTATCTTTACATCTGCAATGTTTAAAAATGTTCACAATATAGATTGAATATGTTTTCATTTCCATCTACACTGGTTAAAAAGCTTTAAAACTTTCATGTTATTTTAAAATGAATATATTATTTATTTAATTAAGCTCTTAATCTCTAATTTACTCATCCTTACATTTTTCACTGTTGTCATGCCTTCAGGGGCATCACCTTACAGCAAGACCCAGTAAGATTAAGATGGGGTTTCATGAATTAACATTTCTGGGGTATGTAGTAGAACAGGGTGTTTTAAAACCAATTGATCAGATAGTTGGAAGAATTTTGAATTTGCAAACTCCAAAAGCAAAGAAACAAGTTCATAGTTTACTCTGGTAAATTTTTATCATAAATTTATCCTCAGGTTCTCCTCATTGTCGGCAGCTCTGGCATTGCTCACTCAAAAGGGTACACCAAACAGGGTGGTCTGGACTGAAGAGTGTGATAAAGCGCTGAGAAAGATCAAGAATGTATTCTCCAGCAAGCCCATTCTTCTGCTGCCAGACTTGGCTAAGCCTTTTGTACTGAGGACTGATGCTTCTGCAGTGGGCATTGGTGCATGTCTTATGCAGGAACATGATGGGTTTCTGCATCCTGTCATGTATATCAGCAGAAATTTGTTTCTGGCTGAAACATGATATGCCACTATAAAGAGAGAGTATTTAGCTATTATTTGGGCTGTTTCCAAACTCTCTTGGTATTTTTTAGGATCTCATATTGTGCTGGACATGTACCATTGTCCACTGACTTTTCTTAAGTCATCTAGATCATCAAATTCATGTTTGACAAGGTGGTCATGGTTGCTACAACAGTAAAACTTTACGGTTTTTTTCCATTCAGGGTAAATTAAATATTATTGCAGATTCTTTATCGAGATTTTGAAAACTTGCTTTTAGTAAATGGGTGTTTTTTTTAACCACCCTTTTCATATTAGTATCTGATACCTGTACATGATACATTTGTTTGCTAACTGTATTCTGCCTGATTTTTGTATAAGTTATATTCTGATGGTATGTTGTGTATCAAGTACAGGTTTATAGAATAGATATTCTCCAGTATGGTGTGTTACCGAGGCCTGAAAGGGGAGCAAAGAATAGTAACACTGTTCCCTGCCATGCATGACATAGTAAGCGACTAAGGAGGGTTGGGCATGGGGCTGGTTACCCCATCCTGTAAAGAATTTAAACCACAAAAAACTTCATTAAACATGGACAAGTCAATTAAGGAAAATAAAAGACAGTCATCCAAGACAGGGGAAGGTCCTCTCGCAGGGAGGCGTTTGATGCAACACAGAGAAAGCCGAAAGGAGTCCGTGTTACTGACTAACCTTCTTTCTTCTAGGAGAACTTCCAGATTTTGCACCTGGAATGTTCGGACATTAAACGAACAAGGGAAAGTGGCACAAGTAGCAGCAGAAATGAGGGAATATAAAATCGAGGTTCTGGGACTGTGTGAAACAAAGCGGAAGGGGGTAGACAAGAAGAAACTCATCACAGGTGAATTGGTGCTGTACTCAGAACATGAAGACGAAAGTTCACACCACAGTGCAGGGGTAGCTCTTATGTTATCTAAAGAAGCATAGAAAGCACTCATTGAATGGGAAGCCGTTGGACCCAGAATAATAACACCTACTTTTAAAACAGCTAAAATGAAAATAAATGTAAATGTCATGCACCAACTAATGACAAAGAAGAGTCTGTGAAAGAAGCATTTTATACTAGATTACAGGTAATTATGGAATAAGTAAAAAGAAGAGACATCACAATTTTGATGGGGAACATGAATGCAAAGATAGGTACAGTCAACACCGGCTTTGAAGAAGACATGGGAAAACATGGGCAAGGAATAATGAATGAAAATGGGGAACTATTCTCAAACTTCTGTGCTTCAAGTCAACTGGCTATTGGAGGAAGCATGTATCCACATAAAAAAATACACAAGGCAACATGGATATCACCAGACCATAGAACAGAAAATCAGATTGATCATATATGCATAAAGAAGAAAATTAGATCATCATTGCAGGATGTAATGGTAAATACAGGAGCAGATGTGGCATCAGATCACCACCATCTGATAGCCAAAGTAAAAATGAAACTCAAGAGATATGCAAAATTATAGACAACAATTTAATGTAGGACATCTAAGAAATCAAGAAATAAATTTGCGGTCACAATATCCAACAAATTCCAAGTGCTCCAACAGCTGGAAGATGTAGAGAATACAGAAGACTATTGGCAGCAGGTCAAAACTGTATGAAATGAGACATGTAAAGAAATACTGGGGAAAAAGGGAACGACAACAAAAAAGCATGGATAACAACAGAAACCATCAATAAGATACAAGACCAAAAAAACAAGAAAACAGATTTAAACACAAGCAAAACCAGAAATTGCAAAGCCAAGGCTCAAGAAGTGTAGACAGAAGCAAACAAAGAAGAAAAAAGAAGCATCAAAAGAGACAAGAGGAAGTATATTGAGGAGTTGGCAAGAGAGGCAGAAGATGCTGCAGCCAAAGGAAATATGAGAGAACTGTATAACAGCACAAAGAAGCTAACAGGGAAATACAAGCAAACAAGTTGCCTCATAAAAGACAAGAATGAAAAACTGCTCAGCAATATACAAGAGCAAATGAAGAGGTGGACAGAATATTTTGAGAACCTTCTCAATAGACCAACTCCACAAAACCCCCCGAACATCCAGCCAGCAGAATAAGAGCTACAAATTAATGGTGAAAGACCAATGAAGGAAGAAATAAAGAAAGCCATAAAGCTTCTAAAAGATGGAAAAGTGTCTGGACCTGATGGCATTCCAGCAGAGGCCATCAAAGCAGATATCAACATGGCTACAGAGATGTTAAAAAGGCATTTGGCAGTGTAGAGTCCAGAGAATAACTTTGGAAATTGATGTGGCATTATGGAGTTCCCCTGAAGATCATTAATTTAATAAAGAAAACATATGAAGACATGACATGCAGAGTTCTTCATGAAGGACAGCTTACAGAACCATTTGGGATAAGAACAGGAGTGCGACAGGGATGCCTCTTGTCTCCATTTCTTTTCTTACTAGCAATAGACTGGGTTATGAAAACATCAACATCACACAACAGAAATGGAATCCAGTGGACTCTGACTAAGCAGTTGGGTGATCTGGATTTTGCTGATGACTTGGCTCTTCTGTCCCATAACCGTAATCAGATGCAGGACAAATTGAAAACACCCGATGAGAGGTCACAGCAATTGGGTCTGAAAATACACAAGGAAAGACAAAAATAATGAGAATAAATGCAGGTAATGATAACACGGTTGAACTTGAAGAAACACCAATACAAGATGTAGAATCATTCACATATCTTGGCAGCAATATAATATAGACATAGTTGGTGGGACAGACAGTGATATCAAAATAAGAATACAAAAAGCAAGAGGAGCTTTCATTGCATTGAGAAATATATGGAGATAAAGAGAAATCGGATCCAACATGAAAATAAGAACCTTCAACTAAAATGTGAAGTCAGTCATATTGTATGGCTCTGAGACATAAAGAACAACAAAGACAACAACCAAAAAGCTACAGTCTTTCATAAATGGGTGCTTGCATAGAATAGAGGGATTAAAATGGTATGTCAAGGTTATCAACATGGTACTCAGGACAAGAACTAGACAAGTGCCAGTGGAACAAGAGATGAGAAGAAGATGATGGCGATGGATAGGACACACACTGAGGAAACCTGTTGATAGCATTACAAGGCAGTCCTTGTTCTGGAACCCCCAGGACAAGAGAGGCAGAGGTAGACCAAGAAGCACATGCAGAAGAGAGCTGGAAACAGAGGTGAAAATGATGAGGAGAACGTGGAAAGAACTTGAGATAATGGCACATGACAAGAGGACTTGGCAGGTGTTTGTTGAAGGCCTATGCTCCTTTGGGAGTGGAGAGTTATGAATGAATTATGAATGAATGGTAGAATTTGATGAAATTGATGTAATGTCTATCACCTTTTTTGTGTGAAATTAGAGTTGCATCATTCTTGCCAAACAGTTGCTGTTGTATTTTCCTAGCAACTCATTTCTATTGTAATTTTGTCAGCATGTAATTATTGATTACTTGCAGATGACATGTGTCCACATTTATGCAATAGATTTTGCCCATACATGTATTAGGTTTTGGATGGTTGTGTTCCTGATATCAAATCCATGGTGATATCAGGAGAAGAAAGAAGACATCAGATTAAGCTGGGAGAACAGGTCCTGGAGCAGGTTGACCACTTTAAATACCTCGGAGCTATTATAGACCAAAAGGGAGGCATCAAAGAAGAGTTGGCCACTCAAAAAGCAGCAGCTGGGAGACTTTTTCAGGCCATAAATCGAGGATTCCTCAGCAAGAGAGAGGTTGGTAAGAAAACGAAGATGGCTGTATACCGTTCCACCTATGTCCCAGTCTTGACATATGGATGCGAGTCATGGGCAATGACTACAACCCACACAAGCCAGATCCAAACCTCAGAAATGAGGTATCTGGGGAAGGTGGTTGAAGTAACAAGAAGAGACATGGTACGCAACCAGACGATACGTCAAGGCCTTAAATCCCACCCCCTGCAGACCCAAGTAGAACAGTCCCAACTAAGATGGTTTGGCCATGTCTGCAGAATGGGAGAAGATTGACTACCATGACAAGCATGGGAAATAAAGAGCCAAGGATCCAGACCCCAGGATGACCCAGAGTCCGCTGGGAGGACAACATGAGACAATCTTTGAAGGACCGAGGGCTAGAATGGAACCAGGCCAGGAGGAAGACAGCCGATAGGATAGTCTGGCGCTCTCTCTTCCAAACCTCTACACCTCACGGTAGAAGGGGAGCGACTAAGTAAGTGTTCCTGATATCTACTTCCATCCAGTGAAAAACTGTTTTTCACTTGGAGAGGGAGGGGTGTATGTTATGAACTGTTTGACTGTCGGCACGAATGTATTAGTAGCAGTAAGCACTGATGTTAAGTTCAGGGGCATGACTGAGTTGTGAACAAAGTGGTGGTGAAGACTGGTCAGTTGTGAAAAAGGGTGACATGTAGTAAGGCATGAGAGAACGAACGAACGAACTTTATTTTCAAAGGGTTAAGAATTGGGCACGCAGGCCCATCTGACATTCTGCACTTCCTTTCTCTCTCATCATGCATACTGTATCCTTCCATCCTCACATTTACTTTAAGCATTATTAAGGCATTTATCATTATAAAAGTAATATAACATCAAACATTTGCAATAATCACCATAATTAAAGTATGTTTTTAAAATAAATAAAGATAGATAGATAGATAGATAGATAGATAGATAGATAGATAGATAGATAGATAGATAGATAGATAGATAGATAGATAGATAGATAGATAGATAGATAGATAGATAGATAGATAGATAGATAGATAGATAGATAGATAGATAGATAGATAGATAGATAGATAGATAGATAGATAGATAGATAGATAGATAGATAGATAGATAGATAGATAGATAGATAGATAGATAGATAGATAGATAGATAGATAGATAGATAGATAGATAGATAGATAGATAGATAGATAGATAGATAGATATAGATAGATAGATAGATAGATAGATAGATAGATAGATAGATAGATAGATAGATAGATAGATAGATAGATAGATAGATAGATAGATAGATAGATAGATAGATAGATAGATAGATAGATAGATAGATAGATAGATAGATAGATAGATAGATAGATAGATAGATAGATAGATAGATAGATAATTAGATAGATAGATAGAATTTTAATTTCAAAGGGTTAAGAATTGTGTACGCAGGCCCGTCTTACATTCTGCCCTTCTTCTCTCTGTCATCTTACATACCTTATCCATTCAATCGCACATGTATTTTGAGCACTATTTAAGATCTCTAGAAATACGCAATTGAAGTTTTTTAACAACGCATACAGTATTACAACATCATTTGTACAAGAAGTATAACAGTTATGTAGGCTTGAATTTCTTTGCAGTTGACTTTCGTCGGTGAATGGCATGTGGTACATCGCGATGAAGCATCCAACAATAATTGGCAAGCATGGTCACACTCCCCCGTCCTTGATAACGTGACTCCATTACGGCGATATCTTGATGGAATCGTTCTCCATGTTCATCGCTGACTTCGCCAAGGTTCTCAGGGAAAAAGTCAAGATGCGAATCGAGCAAATGGATTTTGAGGGACATGTTACAGCCCATAATTCTGTATGCATCTATGCACTGCTTAACAATATGCACATAGTCGACAGATTTGTGATTTCCCAGAAAGTTATCGACGATCGATTTGAATGCCATCCATGCGCGAAGTTCACTACCATGTAACAAGTTCTCGAATTGTTTGTCTGCAATAACTTTCCTAATCTGAGGTCCTACAAAGATACCTTCCTTTATCTTTGCATCGCTAATCTTTGCATCGCTAATTTGCGGAAACTTTTCTCGAAGATAAGTGAAAGCTTTGCTCGTTTTATCTAACGCTTTTACGAAATTCTTCATGAGCCCCAACTTTATATGTAACGGTGGTAAAATGATGCTGTCTTTGTTAACTAATGGCTCGTGTATTACATTTTTATGCCCGAGCTGCATACGATCCCTGATAGGCCACACCTTTCTTGCATAATGTTCCTATCTGTTGCGGCTGTCCCATTCACATAGGAAGCAACAAAATTTAGTATACCCAGTCTGCATGCCCGTGAGAATTGCAATGACCTTTAGGTCTCCACAAATCCGCCATTGGTAGTCATTGTACTTTATTTTTGCCAAAAGTATAGCCGCATTGTCATAAGTTTCTTTCATATGAACAGAGTAGGCGACTGGAATTGATGAAAATAAATTTCCATTATGCAATAACACGGCTTTTAGACTAGTCTTGGAAGATTCGATGAAAAGTCGCCATTCGTTGACTATGTGCTCATGACCGAGGTGCACCATTAGACCTTTTACATCTTTGCAATAGCAAATGTCATCATCCATCTCAAAGTATTGAACAAGTTCTCTGTGTCTATGACAAAATTTAGATATCGGAGTATTGGGCGCTAAAAGATTCCATTCTTTGAGTCGCGAACCGAGTAATTTCGCTTGTCCTTTGGTGAGAGCGAGATCACGTATTAGATCTGAAAGTTCTGAATGGTTAGTTAAGTGAACACCATCATTCACCGGTACATAATCCGAGTCAGAATTAGTTTCTAAAGCAGGTAAACTATCACTTTCTGATGGTTCATTCACGTCCAACGGATATCTTTCTGGTGGAACTTGGATCGGACACGTGATTGGATCATGAAACACTGGTTTCGAAACTGATTCAATATTTGGATAAACCACAGACTTTCTAGTTTTAAAAGTGAAACCATAGATATTTGTCAAGCAGAAGTAACAATCAGTAGCGTGATTTGTCGGTTCACGTCATATTACTGGCACTCCAAAAGGCATCGACTTATGCTTCGGCGATTTTCGTAACCAACCTGCCAATGTATTTGCACAAGTCGAACAAACTGCATTTGGCTTCCAAGATTTATTTGCATCATCAACTTTCGAATCGAAATAAAGTTCATATGCTTTCTTTAGCAATGGTGTAAAGTTTTTCTGGTGAACACGATCGGTAAAATATCCGCACACATAACAGAACAGATCAGCCAAATTTCTACAACTTCTAGAAGCCATATTTCACTCAGAATTATTTCAAAATACAGTAACTATTTGAAATATAATGTAACATATGTCATGCATCTTTTAGCAGTATAAAAAGTAGAATTATTTTGCATTTTATTAATTTTTAAAAAGTTATATAGTAAAAATGAAACAGAGCAAATAACGGTTTCCCAAAAATATATTTATTCACAAATATCTTAAGAACCCGACGTGATAGAGATAAACGGATTTCAAATTTGAAATCAGCGCAAGAAACTGACCTAAGAACACTTATTCTTATATAAGAAAGAAAAATGTTGTTTGTCAGTGTTATCAAGGTAAAATAATAACATACATTTGTAACATCCAGTCATAATCAAATTGAAGTATGTAATTAAAAAAAAAAAATAAATACACACAAAAAATAAATTAATTAAAAATAAAAAAAAATTTAAAATTAAAAAAAAAATTTTTTTAAATAAGTAAAAAAAAAATTTAAACCATTCATACGGTAAATTAGACATAATTTGAAACGTAATCAGATTATGGTGGTATATAATAAGAACTCGTGACATATTGGAAATCTGCTGAATGACCTGGGACTTCGTGTGTTGTCAGCACATGCGGAAAATGTTCCCACATGTGAGCAGCTTTGAGTCCCAAACAGATGCTGCCACAGGGAGTGAATTGTTGACGCCTCGACTATACAAGATCCAGCGTTATGACCTATGCTCCTTAGGGAGGTAAAGGATATTGACTGATAGGTGAGAATCGTGTATATAGGCCCGTCTTACATTTTGCCCTTCCTCTTACTCATCTTTTATTGCTAGTTATCCAGACATTCTCCAACATACCTTAAGGTATTAGTTTAATGGCGATGCAACATTATAAGTAGTATAAAAGCATACATTTACTGTATTTGATTACAATTAAGAAGTAAGGTATATTAAAATGAAGAACTAGATCATCAGACCCCCCATACAGTATACTAGATAATAATTCGAGAGAGAGAGAGAGAGAGAGAAACATATATATATATATCTACTTTCCTTCATCCAATTCATCTCTCTCCACGTAATTTCTACGTTTACAAGTAAGTATATATATATATATATATATATATATATATATATATATATATATATATATATATATATATATATATATATATATATATATATATATATATATACAGGAGGGAGTAGAAATTACGTGGTGAGAGAAGGTGAATTGGATGAAGGAAAGTAGACAGTAGAAAGTAGATTGAGATATAGCGAAATTCTTTCCATTGGATGATGTTTAAATTATGCACATGATAGATTGTGCTTTTCTTATGATTAAAATGATTCATAGCCAAATGTCAGCCTGTGTTATTGCTGTCATGCTTAAATTTTGTAATATAAAGTCGTCGGATATTGTGCTTACGTATTTGAGTTCATTGAGTTAATTTTAGCTGTAAATAACGAGCAATGTTTGTCACTCCATGAGGTAGAGAGCGAATGGCTGCTGGAATGGAAAGTGCATGATTCAACCCACGGGTTTGTGTACAGACTACATGAAAACAATGAAAGTTACACGAGCAACACGATTCCCAACAGCAATGACCCTGAAAATGTGTTCACGTGGCAGTATACTCGGTATAAAATGGCCGTTGAGACAAAACACCCAGTACATGTGCTTGAAATGCCACAACTATCTGAAAACGACCGCCAACGAGCCATTGGTATGTTGGAGACCGGAATGAGCTCGCGGGCCATTGCCAGAAGGATGAATTGCCACCACAGCACTATTGTACATCTCAATGAACGTTACGGAACCACTGGCAGTGCCCGGGATAGACTTCAGAGTGGCCAACCATGAGTTACTACCCCTGCGCAAGATTGTCATATTGTGCTGAGTCACCTAAGGAATCGTTCTCTCCCGCAAGTCAAACAGCAAGAGCAATAGTGGGTAGACGTGGGCAAGTCTCTTGAATGACAGTCATACGACGACTCAGAGATACAGGCCTTCCTGCAAGACGACCTTATGTTGGGCCAAACTTGACTCACAGACATCTTCAGCAGTGCCTGCAATGGGCAGAGCAACATGTCAGATGGACTAGACTGCAGTGGAATGCTGTCCTATTCACAGACGAGAGCAGATTCAACATATCTTTTGCTGATGGACGTATGCGGATTTGGCGACGATGTGGAGAGCGCTTTGCAGATTGCTGTGTTCGTCAGCACAACCGATTTGGAGGTGGCAGTATTCACATTTGGGGAGGATTCCATTTTCACCATCGCTTGCCTCTTCACGTCTTCCATGGAAATGTTAATGCTGTGACATATCGAGATGAGGTTCTGAATGCACTGGTTGCTCCTGCGTTCACAAATTATCCAGACTTGCAGCTTCTCCAGCAGGATAATGCACGTGCGCACACCGCATGCATTACGCAGCAATATCTACAGCAGCAGAACATTGTGATGATTGATTGGCCTGCCCTATCACCAGACATGTCCCCTATAAAACATCTGTGGAACGAGCTTGGATGCAGAGTCTACAGGTAAGGTTCTCCAGCTAATCTGCAACAGCTCGAAGCTGCTCTTACGCGTGAATGGGACTTGATTCTCCAGAATTTCCTTCAGAGACTTGTGCGTTCCACGTGGAGCC
The DNA here is from genome assembly GCA_024509875.1 of Oreohelix idahoensis. Classification (NCBI taxonomy): domain Eukaryota; kingdom Metazoa; phylum Mollusca; class Gastropoda; order Stylommatophora; family Oreohelicidae; genus Oreohelix; species Oreohelix idahoensis. The sequence goes on along the minus strand of JAMPIV010011465.1, from coordinate 55,645 downwards.
GCTGCCAAGCTTGTTTGCAAGCACACGGTGGACATACCAGATACTAAGGATAGTGTGAATGAATTTTTTTATTGGTTGCATTTTTGGTTTTCTCCCTTGCCTGCACAGAATGCAATGAATTTCATAACAATCAAATGTACAAATTAATGACCAGCATGGATTCATAGGAAAATGAATAAAGATTCCAAATATGTAAACTTGTAAACACTTATATTTACATTTCACACTCTGTTCCTGGATTATACAGGTGGTGCGTTTTTAATGTGCTTCAGTATAGGCTATATACATTAAGTTAGACAGTGAAATCCAAGAAGAGCAGTTTGGTTTTAACGGAACAATGGAACAAGAGAGGCAATATTTTGTATAAGAATATTAGCAGAAAAATATACAGAGATCCAAAAAAAGTATGTACATGTGCTTCATTGACTATAAGAAGGCTTTTGACAGAGTCCATCATGAGAAAATAATTGAATGCCTCGAAGACATAGGTATTGATGGAAAAGATGTAAGAATACTCAGTAACCTTTATTGGGAGCAAACTGCCACAGTAAGATCTGGAAGGAATTATTCACCATACATAGACATAAAAAAAAGGTGTCATACAAGGTTGTGTGCTGTTCCTGCCTATTTAATCTATACACCAAATGAATTTTCAAACAGATAAAGGAAATGCCAGGACTGAACATAACTGGAAGGTCAATAAACAACCTTAGATATGCAGATTATACTGTGTTGTTAGCTGAAAGTGAACAGGATCTACAAGAACTAGTGAAGCAAGTGAACAGTATAAGTCACGAATATGGATTGGACATTAATATTGAGAAAACAAAAACTATGATAATTAGCAAAACGAACGATAAGCCCACATTAAAGATTGTCACGGGTTGCCTCCACTGCTTTGCAGTAGTGGTCCAACAGTAGCCAAAACTCAAGAGTATTTAAAATGGGTCATCAAAGGTGTCTACTTTTGCACAAGATTACTCTTGGCAGAGATGTAGATAGAAGTGTAATGACACTTCTATCACAAGGGAATATTCACAAGATATTTAGATAAGCGAAAACAATGCTGCATTGGCTGAGCACGTTAATTCTAGAATCTGCTGACAACTTTTGTAAAGGATCTAACAATTATTATTGTCAGCTCGTTAAGCTCCCACCTCTGATTTACTCAGTGGAATTCTTATTATTCTGGTATAGCTCTGTTTAATGTGTGTTTAGTAAATTGACTGAGAAAAACATACAGTAGGCCTACATTTAAAATGATTGAATCGAAGTTAAATTTGTATACTTAGAAATAACAGGTTTAATAATCATTTAAGTTCAACAAGGTTTTAGAAAATTTGAATAATGAATTGTAATTTTTAAAAAAGTTGTCATCATGGTTGCGATGGGGAAATATTTGATATAAGAAGCCACTTTTGGCAGCTTATTTAGTTCACTTAGCTGCCAATGGTAGTTTCTTCTTCTGCTGGGTTGGTTCTTGGTAGACTGATTCCTGATACCGCTCGTCGTTGGTCAAGGATATAATATGTATCACGTTCCCATAAGTATCAGGGAGTGTATACAAAGTTTGTCCCCATCTTAAAGCACAGGCCACTGTTCCCTTCTTGTTCCAGAGAAGTACCCTCAACTGGTACCACCACCAATAACTACGGTAATAGAATAGAAACAGAACGCTCTCCTGAGTATTGCATTTTCCAACACATAGTTATGTGTTCCCTATTCCTGTATTCTGCCATCCCATATAACTCAGAATTGACCCTCGATGAGAATTAAATGTAATCCCTCGGGATAAAACTTTCTTTACATTTAAACTGAACAGCTTCTATAGTTACTTTACATTTAAATGAAAAGGTTAACAGTACAGATAGAATATGTTTACATTTACATTTCCACTGATCGAAAAGTGTTCACAAAATAAATTGAATATGTTTTCATTTATGTTTACACTGATTTGAAAAGTTTGAAATTTCCATTAATTTTGAAGTGAATATGCTAACTTCGACATGTACACTGGTTTGAAACTGTAAGTATTATAATTAAAATGTACATCATTTCTTTCATCTTTCCCTGCCCCTGCTCCATATGGAACTTGGGACTACTTTATGCTCTCAGTTCTCTGTAAGAAACTAGCAATAAAGCAGTCACCAGCCCTTGCTGTGGTGGTTCATGAAATCATCATTCTGTATGCTGAGGTTGCCAGCCTCAAATGACTTGGACATCCACTAGCGATTTTAATATTCACATGGCAATATATACATATTAGTTCACATGTTAGTAATGAAAAAGATAGAATGTAAAATGACAACTTAAGCCAATCCTGGTCCACAGACTTTTTGCTCAGATGAATAAAGTTAAGGCACTTGATCAGGCCTCTTACACGTGTTCTTGGGGGTTGTTAATTTAATAAGTTCCCTCTTTGACTTTGTGTGTTTTAGATTCCTCAGATTTCCCGGTTGTCCTTATTTAAAATCATAGATTTCCTGGGCTGTTTGTAAGTCCTACCTACATTCTCCAATAAAAGGTCCGGTCTGATAAAAATGGAATCCTGATTCTAACTACTGGCAAGTCTGGTGTCTTTGGAAAGCGTGAATCTCACAGTGTCTTAACACTGAAGCGTGTCAGGTTATATTCCTGTCCCACCCCCGCATCTGGTTGCCACGAAGCTAAGAAAAAGCTCCAATCATTTTGTTCACCATCACCAGTAGCTTCATGTGTGAGTCGTGCAATGTCATTTATACAATCATATGTACAGGAGCCGCGCTAACGTAGTGGTTACCACACCGCTCTGGCGACCGGGTGATCCAGGATCAAACCCGGGTGACGGCATTTGAGGATTTTTCGTCGACCGGGATTTGGACTGGATTAACTCGAGACCTGGCGAGGACATTTGAAGAGTGTCGTCGACCAGGGATTGGCGGCTCCTGAGCCGACCCAGCTGTAATGGGTACCTCCGAAATCGGAGAGTATTTGCCTGAATGGCGAGGGACACCTGTCTCTGTACAAGAAAAAAGGGATACTCACGTAAAATCAATGTCAGGTTAGACATAAAAATAATAACCTGAGATTTCGCCTTGAGTATTAGCGGGCGTACGAAAAAAAAAAAAACAATCATATGTAAACGTTGCAGCAAAACCTATATTGGTCAAACAGGCAAGTGACTTGTAGCCAGATTCAGCCAGCATCTTAATGACATCTCTCATCAAAAATTCACACCAGTTGCCACACCCTTTACATTGTTTAGTATGGAAAGCCAGAAGTAACAATGAAACTATGAAGCTTTAATTTGGCAGGAAAAATGTGAACGTAAGGATAAAATACTGCAACGTGGAAGATGTTCGTGCTACAATGTTCTTGTTACTAGATGCTTGTATATATTCAGCGACAACGAAGTGTCATAGCTTTAGTAAAGATCTTAAGAGATTACCCTTGGTTATATGCTCACTTGATCACTTACATAGCAAAGGATTTCATGAGGAAATATTATCACAGTAGTTCGTTTCATCATCGATAGTGTTGTGTATTCCATTCACAAAATAATAAATAAGGCCTTCTATAAGTAAACTACAATTGAATTACTTCAATAGAATACACGGGTTGAAGACCAAGATGAATATATACACAATAAAAACACAATAAGGAACGTATGTTCCTAGCTGAACTGTCATCCAGTACAATACAGTGGAAAAAACGTGCGGCTCTTGGCTGGTCACTAAGCTTCATGCAGGATTAACTAAGAATATAGACTTGAGAAACAAGCACGAAATATAAATACATTTGCAATCTTAAATTAATTTTACGAACTTAATATATTTAAAAAAAAATAAACACCCTCAGTTTTGACATTCACTACGTGGACTGGACTCAATGGCAGAATTCTTCCATTAAGTCTAATAGAGGCTTTGATGCTTACCAAGCTCTCATATTGTGTAGATGACTGTTCAAGCATGTGTGCGTGTGTGTGTCATGTGAATTTACTTCCTAACTTATACTATAGCTGGGCTGGCGACTCGGAGGTCATGCTGGGAAAATTCTGTTAATCAAGATGTTTTTTCAGTAAAAAATTTAGTTTTGTGTTTCTTATGTTGCAATATTTCGCAATATCTCTAGGATAACATCATGTAGTACTTTCAGACGATATTCCATAGATTCAGTCCCAGATCTTCCTTCTTGTGTAAAACTATGATTCCATCCCAAGCGGTTGTCACTTAGATATATGCCTAAACATATGCAAAATTGTTTTCTTTCGAAAGCCATTTCATGGTCTAAATAAGAAATATTTCCGTCTAACAGATTTTCCCATCAGAAGTAAGTGGCAGCGGGCATGCTAACGTAATAAATCAGCAGTTTTTCGCAGATTCACGTCACTTGTCACATTATAATAACAATAACATCTTAGTACAGCCAAAGTGACATTTACGTGAAACTGTACGCCTTGACAGGGGGAACTTTACCGAATAAAACTGTCACTACGTTTAATTGTTTTCTGGTTTATGTAAGCAAGTCCCGAGCTTCTTGATGCACTTCAAATATCTGAATAAAACTGTCACGAAATAAAATGTTTTTAAACATTCTAGGTGCCAAGTTTTCTTAAAGTGATGCAGTTTTTCCCGCAAAGTCCCGAGCTTCTTGATGCACTTCAAATATCTGAAGGTAAAAGAAACGAAATAAAATGGGAGATTAATTAAACACCTCAGGAGAGGTGCCAGATACAGCCGATCCTTTAAACAAAAAAACATGCAGGCAGCAGTTAGACCAGTGATGCAGTTTTTTTCTCCAGTGAGAAACTCTACAAGTCGCGCAATGCCCCATTACAGCGTTGCTCTCTCGTCAGTTTCTAGACCTTGTTTATCGGGCTGCTTATCGTATTTCCTGTGCCCAGTTCCAGTGTTACTTGCTGTTACCATTATGTCACACACAAGAGACGTCTGCCAGGCTGTATTCATAAAGTGTTATCTGTACTGATTAGTACAAGGTTACGGCTTCTTTTACATCTTGTGTAAACTTTCTGTTCACATTCTTTTAATGACTGCAGATAAAACTTATTTTAATTTGGCTAGGCTACCTAAAAGTCCGAACAAACTTAAGTACACGTGAATTAGAAAAATCATGTTGTATTTTTCCAAGCATTATTCTGTGAACATTTGTGTTAAGATTATCTAGACAAACCATTTTCACCTTCTCGACCACTGATAAATTTGCGTTAATATTATCTAGACAAACCGCTATCACCTCGACCACTGATAAATTTGTGTTAAGATTATCTAGACAAACCATTTTCACCTTCTCGACCACTGATAAATTTGCGTTAATATTATCTAGACAAACCGCTATCACCTCGACCACTGATAAACTTGACAACATTTTGTTATCACAGCAATATTTCTCCACGACTTTTTTCTTCTTCTGTTAATTATTCTTTTCTTTCTTGTTGTTTTGTCGTCTTCATGTATTGATTATCTTCTTCTGTCTTTTCTTATTCTCCATTTTTTTTCTCTTGTCTTCCATTTCCTCCTATTCCCCACTTTCTTCTTTCTCTTGTCTTCCATTTCCCCCTATTCCCCACATTCTTCTTTCTCTTGTCTTCCTTTTCCTCCTATTCTCCACATTCTTCTTTCTATTGTCTTCCATTTCCTCCTATTCCCCACATTCTTCTTTCACCGTTGTCTTCCTTTTCCTCATATTCCCCACATTTTTTCTTTCTCTTGTCTTCCTTTTCCTCATATTCCCCACTTTTTTCTTTCTCTTGTCTTCATTTTCCTCCTATTCCCCACTTTTTTCTTTCCATTGTCTTCATTTTCCTATTATTCCCCACTTGTTTCCTTCTCTTGTCTTCCTATTCATCCTATTCCCCACTTTTTTTCTTTCTCTTGTCTTCATTTTCCTCATATTCCCCTCTTTCTTTCTTTCTCTTGTCTTCCTTTTCCTCCTATTCCCCAATTTTTTCTTTCTCTTGTCTTCTTTTTCCTCCTATTTCCAACTTTTTTCTTTCTCTTGTCTTCATTTGCATCCTATTCCCCACTTTTTTCTTTTTCTTATCTTCCTTTTCCTCCTATTCCCCACTATTCTCTTTCTGTTGTCTTCCTTTTCCTCCTATTTCCCACTTTTTTCTTTCTCTTGTCTTCATTTTCCTCCTATTCCCCATATTCTCCTTTCAACATTGTCTTCCTTTTCCTCCTATTCCCCATAGAGACTCTACGAGACTTTCAATAAAAGACTCTGATTAGATCATTAGGGCAGAGATTTTTTAGAAAACTAAAAAAGTAGGAAGTCTGTTAAAGGTCCATGCACTGGTTTAGCTAGTACATTAGCTTCTACAGCTTTTATAAGCACATCTGTTCCGGGAGTCGGGATAGTAAACTACTTTCCACCCATCCTCCGTGGTCAAAGGCTCTGTGGGTTCTTCGTCGTCGCTCTTAGCGGACTCCATACTGTTTGTTTTGAGTCTTGGCCACTTTGTGCTGAGATCTTTTCCTGGTTTTCTCGAACAGCGGTTAGCCCAGTGAGTGTCCTCACCACAGTAAGGGAACATTGTTCACTGTCCAGGCACTGTGTTACGTCCATTTTCGCACAACCATTTATGATGCGAGACTTAACAGATTACCAGATGCCAAAATCTAACTATGTTGGACGTACTTAGGTACGCATCTATGTATGTGATAATAACTTAAATTTATTATGCACCAAAGTGCACAAATTCGGTGCGATATATTCGTTGGTTGCCTAAGAGCGCTGATGACGTCAGAGAGACACGTCACAGAGAGAAGAGACAAGATGCCGGTTTTGCAAGACAGACGTTGTTCTGGTCTTTGAGTCCCATATTGTGGGAATAATTGATAGCAGTCATCTATTTGATACCTTCCAGGGTAAAGCGTTTGCCGTGGACTGTTCTGGCTCATCTTCGTCAGTATCTCCATGTGATACTCGACGTAAGTACTTTTCAAGATTCTGGCAGGGCTTCAGTAAGGCTGATCATGACCTACTGCTAGTGCGTTCATATTCCTCTGTAAAGTAATATTGAAGTCGATAATTTTATGAAGTCTCAAGATAAGATGTCCGGCCAAAATTATACATAAGTATCTTTGATAAAAGATCGGATATGGAAAAGAAGTGAATAATCTTCACCTCAATACTTTGCCGTTTGCGGGTTGTCCAACGGTCATTGAGGTCAGTCAAGTTTGACATTGAAATATTATCTACATGCAGAATTCGTATTGCCATGCTTGTTGTTCCAGTATGTCTTCATGATGATGTCGTCTAATAAACCTTTTATATAAACTGTCAGTCGAGCCCTGAACTCAGCGTCCATCAATTACACCTGAATGTTGGTTTACAAATTGACATTGATTCCGTATTCTCACAGCCCATAGATTTTTCATCATTAATGTCACCATATTAGTCGGCCACCCATAAGCCCGACCAAACTGACAGCATTCCTAGTCAGTAGACTGATGAACTATTAGTAATAGACATAACCAATATTCACAAGAGATAACTGTCGTATCGACGAAAGGTCAAAGTACATACAAAAGTAAACAGCATATCAGCCGATGGCCAAAGAACATAACTAAAGCCAAAGAACACTAACTATATACTATACATCCAAACAAGAACTCAAACAAAAAGTAATACACTACATCTAACAGTGGTTAGCCCAGTGAGTGTCCTCACCACAGTGAGGGAACACTGTTCGATGTCCAGGCACTGTTACCATAATTTTGTGTTTTGGTGCATTCACCTCTTTGAAACGTAGTTCTGCGCAAAGTAGGATATCTGTTGATGGCCGACAGAGCATTTCCAATCTTGTAGACCTCGGCTTCCTGGTCGCCCGTAACTGATGCTGCCAAGGCTTTCAGTGTTGTTTCTTTCATTGTTGGCGGAAGCCAACTGAGGGTGACTTTTGAACGTTCTTTTTCAAGGTGCTCAATATGCAGGGTTAGTTCTGGGTTGGAAAGCTGTATTTTCCTTCCGTGCAGTTTCTCGAAAACACGTCCATGGACATGTGATCTCAGATTGAAACACCAGCGGACGTTAGGTGGTGGATTAAGTGTATAGAAAGTCGGAAGGTAGTAAATTATGGTTTAGAAAATTTAATACGGTATATAAGATTACTGAAGGGGGAGAAGAAAATATGGACTAAAGACTTATTCAGTGAGGGGAGATAAATTATTATTAAGTCTCTTAGGAATTTGTGGGTGAGTTTGTTTTGGTTAAAATAGTGAGTATGCAGTAAAGTGCTCGGGGTTTTTTGTAAACGATTCGTGACAAAGGATGAGTTAGTGAGATTTTAAAATCATAGTGGTAAATCGGAGGAAATAAGGTAGTCAGTTCAGATTCAGATGCGTTAGGCGTAAGATGAGAATTTGTTTTCTCTCCCACATGTAAAAGTATTGAATGGCGAGTGATATCAGGGAGTGGAACCAGATGACATGCCATTGTTTGGTTGCTTTTGTGTTCACAAAAGAACTATTGAGCACGACAAATACATACTTTCTGAGAGCAGGGAAGTCAGCACACCCAATATCGAGTAAGCCTGGAAGCAGTTTACCATCTCTGCTTGACTGTGCAAATAACTGGGAGATGGCGATAGACCTACTTGGACGAGAGGCATATCCAGAGAGTATCAGAAAATCTTGAAGATTGCTGGATATAGTGCTGCATTCTTTATAATCGCATCAGGTTATATTGATTGAACTGACCGTGCTATTTGAATCCAGAATGGACGAGCAACATTCGTTCAAAGCGGCAAAGTATAATGATTTGGCCGCAGATCTGAGACACGATGGGTTCACTGCAAGGATCATGGCTGTTGAGGTAGGTGCAAGAGGGCTTGTGGCTGCATCAGTGTATGATTTATTGAAACTGTTGGCGCTGAGGGAACAGTCGAGATTAAGGGCACTGAAGAGGCTTAGTGAATTTGTGGAAAAGGCTGTGGTGGGTTTAGATGTTAAGAAGAATGGTGTGCATATATTTGTACTTGAGTGAGGACAACTGTGAAGGTCTCTGAGGTAAACAATGAACAACTGTGTTACAGAGTACCTTTCTTGTTACCACCTTACGATCTCACTCAAAGTTATATTCTTTCTTGACTAGCATGACTGAAAGCTACATAAAGTGTCTAGGGTATTGTAAGAGTGTTGTTAAAGAATCTCAATACAAAACATATACAAACATATACTAAGTACTATGATAAACTCAACTAACTCCAGCTGTTAAATTTTATATTTAAAATATCTTTTGTTAAACTTTATTGGTCCTGAGCCTAAATTTGTTTTGGGTCAGGACTACCGTCAATGAGAATCAATTTAGATGGATAGATATATTTACAAATATATATAACGATATTTACATACACCAGACAATATGTTCATAATAACATGGTACAAATGTTCACTTTGATGTTATTTACTCTAATTAAATACTGGTGCAGGGAGGCAGGTTGAGGATTGTCATCATCCCACTGTTTTTTTTTGTTTCAATATGATTGTCTCTTATATTCTTTAGGCGAAATGTTTTTATAAGCACAGGAGATTATTCTTTAATAGTGACAGGTTGTCCCAGGCCAGATATTCAACTTATCTTGGTCCTAGACACACAGCTGTTGTAGTTGGTTTGGCCAAACGCTTCAGTTTCCTCTGGTCTTGAACTTCTCTTATATATGCAGGTACCAGAGACTCTTAGAAATCGCGCAGAATGTCTCAAATTGCAAGTACCAGCACCAGACAAGTGCCAGCAGGAACCCCTGTCAATGCAAGTTATGGTTCTGTCTTAATATCAAGCTAATTCCTCCTAATTTACATGAAATTATACATTCAATACAAAAAGAACATGGTCAGCTCTCTCTGACAACTCTGCTTCTCCCCTTTAGTTTGATGGAACAAATGGTACCAGTTTTTTTTTCTCTTCCCTAATGGATGCTACGCCTCTGTCATTCCTGCAGTAATCTTTTCCATGCAATAATATAGGTGTAATGTTCCTGTATGACCATCATATATATAGTCCTGTAGTTCTAAACTTCTTGGACAGTACATTATATGATGGATCAATATCTAGGCCATGCCTAAATCTGCTATGGAACCATTTAATTACAATCTTTTTTCATGGCCTTTTCTTACACACAACCCTTTTTTAATTAAAAAGTCAATAAAATCAATCTTACCACATATCAAGGAAATATAAACAAGTAACGATGAATTAGGCAATATAATGTAGCACACTTTCATCACAGCCTCTGTTCAGACTGCTTTCAGATATTATTAATAAAAAGCACAAGTCTGCTCATCGCGTCTTGTTCCTCTGAATATTTTGAAAAAATGGCAGCGAGTAACCTACTATTTTGATAAAGAAAAGGCTTTGGCCAATGAGACCAAGCATCTCGTTTTTTGAATGAAACTTTCTTTTTTTTTATTTTTTTTTTAAATCTCAAACCACTATGTGTTACTATTAACAACTAGATTTGTATATTGAGGTCAGCCAATAATATTTCGGCTTCCTTCAAATTTCCTCCAATCCACTTCCTCGTACTATCTTAATCTTTCTTGGTCAGCAAGTCTTCAGGTACACGAATATGTGATTTTTATGGGGCTATGTGGCTTGGTTCAATATTCCATATTTTTTTCTGTGTTTGTTGTTTATTTTTAAACTACCTCCTGTTCAATTCTTTTTCCATGTACTTTCAAGCTAATTACGAGAGTTTAAGTCATTCGCAATAAGAGCTAAGCGTGTTTCCATGACCGTAGTGTCCACATTTCTAACTTTTTCATCGTATTGGGAAACCCGCCTATGGCAATACTAGCAAGTTAGTTTTATTTCTAGAAACAATGTGAGACATGATTTGCGTTGTGTTATCTAGCCTTGCCCCTCCTTTCCACAATGCATTGTAGGCAAATATTTCTTGTGAACTAGGGAAAGTGGTACGTTTATGTCAAGGACGAATTTGAAAAATTGGGTACCGTTTTGTTCGGCTTATGCGTTATCAATTAATACACTGAAGGCATAGGTGACAACAACCGTTCTTGCCGAATTTGTTTAGTAATATCCTATCTTTGACTTTATGCCCTATACTGTTATTTTCTAAATTAGCTATTGTATTTAGAAGTTCACCACAAAGGCATCATGCTGGCTGTGGAACAACCGGAATGGGCTATGGAACTCGGGACAGTAAAATGTAGCCCCACCTGCGGTATAGGAAACACCCTGATATTGAATTTTTCTAAGTCCACAATATACTGAGCTTTTCGTTGTATTATTGAAAGGACGGTGGGTCTATGTGTAACCAGCGGTGTACTATATGTGGTGTTGGGTGCAATCATATTTCAGTTGCCAGCTTGTAATGGCTTCACACTTTGTCAGCTTCACCTACAGGAAGGAAAACATTTTAAGATACGGGGCTATCAATGTTTCAGAGTTGACAGAAAAGATCGGATGAAGGGTAGCACACTAACACTGATAAGGAATATCCTCAATGCTATAGAATCCAAGACATATAAAGAAGGTACAGAATACCAAGTAATCCTTCTTAAACATAACACTCTGGAACTAGATCTCCTAAACTTCTACTGCCCCAGTGACATACCACAGAGCATGGCTAGTATAGACGTCCCCAGTGACATACCACAGAACATGGCTAGTATAGACGTCCCCAGTGACATACCACAGAGCATGGCTAGTATAGACGTCCCCAGTGACATACCACAGAACATGGCTAGTATAGACGTCCCCAGTGACATACCACAGAGCATGGCTAGTATAGACGTCCCCAGTGACATACCACAGAACATGGCTAGTATAGACGTCCCCAGTGACATACCACAGAACATGGCTAGTATAGACTTCCCCAGTGACATACCACAGAGCATGGCTAGTATAGACGTCCCCAGTGACATACCACAGAACATGGCTAGTATAGACGTCCCCAGTGACATACCACAGAACATGGCTAGTATAGACGTCCCCAGTGACATACCACAGAGCATGGCTAGTATAGACGTCCCCAGTGACATACCACTGAACATGGCTAGTATAGACGTCCCCAGTGACATACCACAGAACATGGCTAGTATAGACGTCCCCAGTGACATACCACAGAACATGGCTAGCGGTGGGATAGACAAATCCCAGCTAGTGAAGGGGTGAAGAGATAGAAAACTGGCAAGGCGACAATAACCTAACCCTTCTAAACAACCCTAATGATCCTCCAACCTTTAAATTCAAAAGATGGCACAGCACCTCTACCCCAGACCTGGCATTCTGCACACCTGATTTAGCTGGTACAGTGGAAAGGGAAATAGAAGAACAACTCGGTGGAAGTGACTGTCACAGGTAGTTTTATGATCAATATATTTTCTATATATTCTTCCTTTCTTCCACTCGTGTCCTCTGTTTTATTATCACTTAACGCAGGCAGCACTCTGGAATGAGACATAAAGTCTGGGTTTTTCCATGACACTCACGCTGCACGGCCAGTTTTGCCGTAAGGTGTGAAGACGCACTTTGGCAGTTACGGGCAAACGTCTAGTAATGGGAAGTGTAAAATGTAAGGTGTTTAAGAGGGAAAGGGGAGATTATTTCGTTTCGCGAAATAAGTTGGGACCCTTTGTCTGGTTTAAGATATTAACCAGAGTTTGAAACTAGATTTTCATTCTTGCTCCTAAATCTGCAGTAGACAGATCGCCAGGCTAGAAGTAATATCTTGTGTATTGAAAAGTCTTTAGTTTCTGGGCAACATTTGCCGAGTCCTAGACTACCATTATATTGAATGATTCTAGTTCATGGTATTAATCTGTAGTTCTGTGTGGAGGTAAATATTATATTAAATATCTAGTATTTTGTGAGTGATTAAGTGTTAAATCGCATATTTCTCACTAGTGCAGAGTGATTAAATTAAAATATAGTCTGTATTATTTTCTAGTAACGTGTTTCAGTGGAAAACAATAAATTATATTTCTAGCTTAACAATCATGCAGCTATAAATGAATTTAATTTAACTGCTAAGAATCAGACGAGAATATTTCTAAACTAACTTATAACTGTTCATCATTGAGTATTGACGAAATACGTATGTATTTCTAATTCTTGATGATTGATTTTTCTATATAACTTATTTCACGGGAAGTTTTAAATGATAAGTCAAGTGGTACGCTTGCAGTAAAATGTAAGTTAACGAGTACATAGTATGTATAAGTATTTTATATGTGGTTTTTCTTCCCTATGAAGTGAAAACTGGGGTTAACCCAAACTTGCCAGCGTTAAGTACAGAGAAATATCTGTGAAGAACAAAAACATTCTTTCCTTAAAGACTTCTTTAAAGAAGTAACGGGCCCATCGAGCCTGATTTTATTCTTACTGAGAAAAACTCTAGTACATTTTTTCAGCCTTTGTGGCAAGTAACATATTACAATCATTAACTGTTCCGACATGGTTACCAAGTGTGTGGTGAACCAAGATTATCTGGGTGAGAGAAGTTGTCCACCGGTCTTATTCCTAAATAAGGAAACCCTCGTGTTTCTGACATTGTGTGCCCGCTTAAACCTAATTCTTACCTCGTGAGTCAAGTGACACTAACTTTAGTCTGAAATAACTATCGCATGAAGCAGACGCTCCCCGGATCCATTTTGATGAAACCAACAAACAAATCTGCAGAGCTGGGATCCGCTTCATTAAATGACAGTAACAGATAAAAAGTGTGTGTGTGTCTCAAAGTCTGCGCCAGACGGCGAACAACAGCACGAGTGTAAGTATATCAGGGCCCTGATGAAAGAGATGAGTGAAAGTAGACGGTGTGACGTTCTTTGTTTGATTCACCCATGTTTGTAATTCCATTTATGCAAACATTGTTGCAAATGCAAGTATATTTTCCTTAGGATAATCAGAGTCATCTAAGTCTGTTCATACCTAAAAGGGAAAAGATTAGGCTAAAACAATATATGTATCTGTGACTCTTTGGGGCAATCACCTTTCTCTTAATGGGACTGTGGGCTATCCATCAAGGGAGGATCATACCAGGGGGTCTATCAGTCTTGTAACAATTTCTTTGACCTTATGATTTTTTTGTGTGTATATGCTTTGATGTAACGTTATATGTTGTGATGCAAGTTTAATATATTGATAATTAAACTGCACTTAAACTTATTCAGCGTGTTGGTCAGCTCGTTCTAGAATATATATATAATCATTGTTGTAGTTTTCCGACGTCTGTGCGTCTAACTGTCGTCACTGGTGTGTGTGTGCACGTGAGTGGTAGAGATATATATTTAATATATATATATTTTATAGACTGTCTGACTCCTCTAGATCTGTTGTAGAAGATAGGCTGAGAGAGAGAGAGAGAGAAGATTCTCGATTTCAGGGACAGCCTCTATAAATTTCTGCTACCTTACTCGTGGAAATCTATTTTCTACCCATAACTCTCACTGTTATTATCACTCATTCTAATCTATTCAGAAGGGACCAACCCAAGTCTTAATTCCCCTATCAAAAATCTACGACAGTGACCATCGCCATGTATTCATCAAAATCAATATAACAGTTAATACAAGTCCAAGTCAACCAAGATGGAATTATAAAAAAAGTAAATTTGTCCACTTACCAACAAAGAGCAAATCTGCTCACAAAAGATATTAGGGTACTAGACATGGAATTTAAAAGAATCACCAGTAATTTTAATAATGGAGTAATAAGGCAACAAAGGAGACAAGACCAAGAAGAGTGAGGAAGAACTATTTACCATACTGGTCCAACACACGAGGAAGAACTATGTACCATACTGGTCCAACACTTACTTACTTAGTCGTTCCCCTTCTACCATGAGGGGTAGAGGAAGAACTATGTACCATACTGGTCCAACACACAAGGAAGAACTATGTACCATACTGGTCCAACACAAGAGGAAGAACTATGTACCATACTGGTCCAACACACGAGGAAGAACTATGTACCATACTGGTCCAACACACGAGGAAGAACTATGTACCATACTGGTCCAACACACTATAAAAACTGCATGAAGAAATGAACAAAGCACGGCACACTGCAGAAGTACAACCATCCCAACAGAACTATATCATGCTACAAAAGGCAAAAGCTAAATTCATCAAAGGAAAACTAGAAGCCCAGAGAAGAAGCTGGAAGGAAAAAAAACATTAACTAAACATTAAAAAGTAAGGTAGAAAGCTGTGGAAACTATCCAAACTATTAAGTGACGATAACAATCTTCAACAACAAACAATTACACTAGAAGATGTAGGTAAACTATTAAGTGACGATAACAATCCTCAACGACAAACAATTACACTAGAAGATGTAGGTAAACTATTAAGTGATGATAACAATCCTCAATGACAAACAATTACACTAGAAGATGTAGGTAAACTATTAAGTGACGATAACAATCCTCAATGACAAACAATTACACTAGAAGATGTAGGTAAACTATTAAGTGATGATAACCATCCTCAATGACAAACAATTACACTAGAAGATGTAGGTAAACTATTAAGTGACGATAACAATCTTCAACAACAAACAATTACACTAGAAGATGTAGGTAAACTATTAAGTGACGATAACAATCCTCAACAACAAACAATTACACTAGAAGATGCAGGTAAACTATTAAGTGATGATAACAATCCTCAACAACAAATAATTACACTAGAAGATGTAGGTAAATGGTAAACTTTAAGTGACGATATAACAATCTTCAACAACAAACAATTACACTAGAAGATGTAGGTAAACTATTAAGTGACGATAACAATCCTCAACAACAAACAATTACACTAGAAGATGCAGGTAAACTATTAAGTGATGATAACAATCCTCAACAACAAACAATTACACTAGAAGATGTAGGTAAACTATTAAGTGATGAAAACAATCCTCAATGACAAACAATTACACTAGAAGATGTAGGTAAACTATTAAGTGACGATAACAATCCTCAACAACAAACAATTACACTAGAAGATGCAGGTAAACTATTAAGTGATGATAACAATCCTCAACAACAAACAATTACACTAGAAGATGTAGGTAAACTATTAAGTGACGATAACAATCCTCAACAACAAACAATTACACTAGAAGATGTAGGTAAACTATTAAGTGACGATAACAATCCTCAACGACAAACAATTACACTAGAAGATGTAGGTAAACTATTAAGTGACGTACAACAAACAATTACACTAGAAGATGTAGGTAAACTATTAAGTGACGATAACAATCCTCAACAACAAACAATTACACTAGAAGATGTAGGTAAACTATTAAGTGACGATAACAATCCTCAACAACAAACAATTACACTAGAAGATGTAGGTAAACTATTAAGTGACAATAACAATCTTCAACGACAAACAATTACACTAGAAGATGTAGGTAAACTATTAAGTGACGATAACAATCCTCAACAACAAACAATTACACTAGAAGATGTAGATAAACTATTAGGTGACGATAACAATCTTCAACGACAAACAATTACACTAGAAGATGTAGGTAAACTATTAAGTGACAATAACAATCTTCAACAACAAACAATTACACTAGAAGATGTAGGTAAACTATTAAATGACGATAACAATCTTCAACAACAAACAATTACACTAGAAGATGTAGGTAAACTATTAAGTGACGATAACAATCTTTAACAACAAACAATTACATTAAAAGATGTAGGTAAACTATTAAGTGATGATAACAATCCTCAACAACAAACAATTACACTAGAAGATGTAGGTAAACTATTAAGTGACGATAACAATCCTCAACAACACACTAAAGATGTTACACTAGAAGTGATGTAACATAAACATTAAACAATTACACTAGAGGTGACGATAACAATCTTCAACGACAAACAATTACACTAGAAGATGTAGGTAAACTATTAAGTGACGATAACAATCCTCAACAACAATTACACTAGAAGATGTAGGTAAACTATTAAGTGACGATAACAATCTTCAACAACAAACAATTACACTAGAAGATAATAGCCCCTTCAGTCATAACTGACTATGGGAATGCGCCCCTGAGGTGACAGCCCTCAGCTGCTTATTTTCCTGGTGCTCCTTTCGACGTTTTCTCCCCTCCTCTGCTTGTGTGAGCCTCTCTTCATCCAATCTGAGTTGGCGCCGTAAATAGCATCACCACTTAGTGCGATCGGCAGCTTCATCCTCCCATGTTGCTGGATCCATGTCCAGTGCCCTCATATCTCTCTTGCACACATCTTTGAACCTCAGCTGTGGTCGCCCAACTGTTCTCTTGCCATCTGCTAATTGTCCGTAGAAGATATCTTTTGGGATGCGACCATCTTCCATGCGACGAACATGGCCAAGCCAGCGAAGTCTGCACTGTCTAAGTAGTGTATACATACTTTGAAGGCCAGCACATGACAACACCTCAACATTAGTCACTTTATCTTTCCATGAGATGCCGAGGATGCGGCGTAGATACCGTAAATGGAAGGTATTGAGCCTTCTTTCTTGTTTAGCATAGGTCGTCCAGGTTTCGCTGCCATATAGAAGTGTGCTGGTGATGCAGGCATTATATACCGCAGCTTTGGTCTTCATTGTGAGTTTGGAGTTCCCCCAAACACGCGATGTGAGGCGGGCAAAGGTAGCTGCAGCTTTACCAATGCGGCTGTCGATTTCTGTATCCAGTGAGAGTTTGTCATTGATGGTAGACCCTAGGTATGTGAAGTGATGCACCACTGCCAATTCATAGTTATCGATAGTGATAACTGGTGCAGCACCCGCATCCTGACTCAGCACATTCGTTTTCTTTAGACTTATTGTGAGGCCAAAGTCCTTGCATGCTTTAGTGAAGCGATTCATCAAGTTCTGAAGCTCCTGTTGGCTTTGAGTGACGACTGCAGCATCATCAGCGAACAACAAGTCCCTTATAGTGACCCTTCTGATTTTTGTCTTTGCCTTCAGCCTTGAAAGATTAAACAGACGGCCATCTGACCTAGTGTGAAGGCATATTCCTTCAGTTGCATCTCTGAAAGCATGTTTCAAGAGTAGGGCATAGAAGATCCCGAAGAGGGTCGGAGCCAGAACACAGCCTTGTTTAACGCCACTTCGTATGTCAAAGGGCTGTGATGTGCTTCCAGCATATTGGACTGTTCCCTTCATGTCGTCATGGAATGACTTTATCATTTCCAGCATTTTAGAAGGGCAGCCTATTTTCAGGAGGATTTTGAAGAGCCCATCCCTACTGACCAGATAAAATGCCCTTGTGAGGTCTATAAAGGCGATATATAAAGGCCTTTTCTGCTCTCTTGATTTTTCCTGAAGCTGGCGAACAGAGAAGATCATGTCTGTTGTTGATCTACCAGCTCGGAATCCACACTGTGACTCTGGATATATGCGCTCAGCTAACTTGTGTAGTCGCATCAAGATGACTTTCGCAAAAACCTTACCAACAATACTAAGAAGAGAGATGCCTCTGTAGTTATTGCAATCACTTCTGTCTCCTTTATTTTTATATAGTGTTACAATCCTGGCATCTCGCATGTCTTGAGGAATAGTTGTCTCTTCCCAGCACTGGCACAGCATCCTATGCAGGGGATGTAATAGCGTGCTCTTACAGCATTTGATTAAATCAGGAGGAATCCCATCACTGCCTGGTGCTTTGCCAGAGGCCAAGCTATCAATGGCCTTGCTGAGTTCCTCTAATGTTGGTTCGGCATCCAGCTCCTCCATAGCTGGCAGACATTTGACAGCATCAAGGGCTGCAGGCGTAACGGTATTGTCTCTAGCGTAAAGCTCAGAGTAGTGCTCGACCCACCTCTCCATCTGCTTACCCTTATCGGTTAGCTTCTCTCTGCTGATGGTTTTTAGCGGTGCCATCTTACTTTTTTGGGGGCCAAGTGCTTTCTTTATACCGTCATACATATGTTTAATGTTGCCTGTTTGTGCTGCGATCTGGATGCTCTCACTGAGCTGGAGCCAATAGTCATTTGCACAGCGTTGAGCAGTTTGTTGAACTTTGCTTCTTGTAGCCTTCAGGATCTGTAGGGTTCTAGCACTCGGTGAACGTTTGTATTCATTCATAGCACTGCGCTTAGCTTCAATGACAGGTGCCATCACATCTGATGAAGCATCAAACCAGTCATTTGACGTTGCCGTTTTCTTACCAAAGGTGGCAAGTGCAGTATTTTGAATGGTGTTCCGTAGATGCTACCAGTTCTCTGTAATAGTATTACCATGCTAAGGGCTACTGAGCACTTTTTTGAAGGTCTACACTAGAAGATGTAGGTAAACTATTAAGTGACGATAACAATCCTCAACAACAAACAATTACACTAGAAGATGTAGGTAAACTATTAAGTGACGATAACAATCTTCAACAACAAACAATTACACTAGAAGATGTAGGTAAACTATTAAGTGATGATAACAATCTTCAACAACAAACAATTACACTAGAAGATGTAGGTAAACTATTAAGTGACGATAACAATCCTCAACAACAAACAATTACACTAGAAGATGTAGGTAAACTATTAAGTGATGATAACAATCCTCAACAACAAACAATTACACTAGAAGATGCAGGTAAACTATTAAGTGACGATAACAATCTTCAACAACAAACAATTACACTAGAAGATGCAGGTAAACTATTAAGTGATGATAACAATCTTCAACAACAAACAATTACACTAGAAGATGCAGGTAAACTATTAAGCGACAATAACAATCCTCAAGAACAAACAATTACACAGGTAAACTATATACAAGCAAACAAGCAGCAGACGTATTTGCGGAATCCTACAAAAATGAAAGTATCATCTCCGTCAATTCATGCAGACGAGACGTTTGTCTCGAAATAATCCACACTAGAATTAATGCTCACAGCCCGGACGTCATGTCCAAATCATTCACTATGGAAGAGTTAAAAACAGCCTTGTGGAAACTTAGGAAATCACCAGGTCCAGATGGTATAACCAACAAAATGCTCAAGCATCTCGGATATACAACAATGAGCAAACTGTTGCAGATATACACCCTATGGATACATCTCCAAAAAGCTGTTGACAAAGTATGGAAAGACGGGTTAATAGTAAAACTGCAAAGAAACGGAATCAAGGGTAATATGGGAAAATGGATCCAGTCGTTCCTACACAATCAGAAAGCAAGAGTCACTATGGAAGGCCACAACAGCAAGAAAATCCTCCTAAAACATGGAGTTCCTCAAGGCTCAGTATTGTCTCCCACCTTGTTCCTTGTGTTCATCAATGACCTCATCCATGATCTGCCACAAGGTGTGAGAGCCGCCTTATACGATGACGACTTGGTGGTGTGGTGTGTAGAAGAACATCTAACTATCGCCAATAAGCGAATACAAAGGGCAGCAGACAACATAGCAGCACAGGCAGAGAAATGGATGGTGCAGATCAACGCCAAAAAATCAAGTGCTTCAGTTGATCACAGGTGCCATGAAGACCACTCCAATAAATGAAATGGAAAAAATCACAGGTATTCTACCTCTATTCTACAGACAAGACACTAAGACCTTGATCCAAGCAGACAAGTACAAGAACATGCCAGCACATCCAATGAAAACTAGATTTAGAGATTTAGCCAGTGAGAGGTTGAAAAGAATTAGTTTTGTGCATCGGTCCAAACAAAACTAATTAGAACATACAAGGATGAACTACCAGACATCACTAAGGAAATAATTCCCACACTCCTCCCAACCCCATGGGAACAACATCAACATTTCAGCATGAAGACCGCCATAACTACCACTTGCCCCATGGGAAAGCTAAACTCTCCAAAGGATAACAGCAGCATGTGACATGATTGAAGAACTATGCCCCAGAGAAGCATGGATCCAAGTATATACTGATGGCTATTCAACAAGAGCAGGGAAGAACGGAGGCCCAGGAGTTTATGTGGTCTATCCAGACAAAAAAAAAACCAATCCACCTGTTCACCTACTGGAATATTATGTTCAAACTACTCTTCTGAAGTACAGGCCTTAAACACTGATGCAGGAATAATAAATAACACAATAAGCCAATGTCAGCAGGTTGTTTTCCTTACCGATACAATGTCAGTTCTGCAAGCCCTCAACAGTGATAAACTGCCAGAGTTAAATAAAGCCCTATGTGAAGTAAATATCAAAAGAAGGGTACTGAACAGCCAAATACACAGACTGAGATTAGTCCCCTATGCACATGTGGACAGACAGCCGAACATATCCTGCAAGACTGTCACATGCTTAGTCAATTGTGGACTGAACATTGGCCTACAGAGACGCACATCCACACAAAGCTGTTTGGGAGTCTTGACAAACTGTCAACCACAGCAACATACATCCAGAGAACTGGACTTCTTGTGTAGACATTACCAAACAACCGCAACACACATCCAGAGAACCGGACTTCTTGTGTAGACATTACTAAACAACAGCAACATACATCCAGAGAACCAGACTTCTTGTGTAGACATTACTAAACAACAGCAACATACATCCAGAGAACCAGACTTCTTGTGTAGACATTACTATACAACAGCAACATACATCCAGAGAACCAGACTTCTTGTGTAGACATTACTAAACAACAGCAACATACATCCAGAGAACCAGACTTCTTGTGTAGACATTACTAAACAACAGCAACATACATCCAGAGAACCAGACTTCTTGTGTAGACATTACTAAACAACAGCAACATACATCCAGAGAACCGGACTTCTTGTGTAGACATTACTAAACAACAGCGAATGAGATGAAGAAGAAGAGAGTATACCTTAAGTCGTCTCACTAACAGTAATATATTTAACATTACCCAGTGTTACGGAACTTGTTCCCCAGTATAATGATCTAGATTTCGTGAAACATCTTACTGTCTAATATTTGGTGTACAAACTGGACGGACACTCAAGACAGTACGTAGGCAAATAAATAACTTGACAGAAGTCTGGGTCACAGTTCCATACATATAATCTTCACAGGATAGTACTGGACATCAGTAACAATAGTACAAAATACTTGCATCAATACAATATGTGATACAGTCAATTCTAATGTACTAGCAGCCACTGCATTCTATTAAGTGCGGCATTCACTCCTCGTACATATCTCTATGGTCTGATCACCAGACATTCAGGTTCCTCAAGAACTTCACAGCGCGGGAAAGCCACAACGCACTTATAGTGTCGATACACACAAGCTTTCTATCAAAGCACCTATTAGGCTTCCAAACCCTGGAACAGCCTGAGTCTTATAACGTAGACCTCTTGGCACAGGAAAGCAAACGTGCCTGCAAACAATAACAAATAATGGTCTTACCATAGACCTATTTCTGGCACGGGAAAACGATGCACCACTTAATCCATCCACTTTCAGGCACGCAACAGGACACAACAACAATCCTGCCCATGATAAGATAACATGCATCAGAATTGTTACAAGATCATGTTTGTAACAATAAATATTTCAGATCTGGTAAATAATTTAAAGAAAATTACAAATGCTATCCAACAATGACGCAATGTTCAGATCAGTACAATATGTCTTAAATTTTTCTGGAAGAATCCATGCTTGCTAAATATCTAGGAAAATACTGGAAATGTCTATTTGAAAAATTGTGAATTATAGTCATTAATCAGTACATCAGTGTATAGGTATTTGTGTTGTCCTGGTTGTAGGTGATTTAATTTTGTTTTTTAAGACCTTACCAAACGTCGTGACCATCGAGGCCACGCTGTGGCATCAGTACATCAGTAAATAGGTATTTGTGTTGTCCTGGGTGTAGATTTAATTTTGTTTTTTAAGACCTTACCAAACGTCGTGACCATCGAGGCCATGCTGTGGCATCAGTACATCAGTATATAGGTATTTGTGTTGTTCTGGGTGTAGATTTAATTTTGTTTTTTAAGACCTTACCAAACGTCGTGACCATCAAGGCCATGTTGTGGCATCAGTACATCAGTAAATAGGTATTTGTGTTGTCCTGGGTGTAGATTTAATTTTGTTTTTTAAGACCTTACCAAACGTCGTGACCATCGAGGCCACGCTGTGGAAAACACAATCACTCAAATTTGGGGGATCACTATCATTATTGCACCACTATTTTTTCGCACTTACATAGTGCAGCATTAGATATATGTTTATATATATAATTTCAAGCCAAGAATGATGATATACATCAGAATCTTTATTCTCCCTTTAAGTACATCGACATGTACTAATGCGACATCAAATAGGAGAATCATTAGAATTTACAACAGTGTGGAATGTATTTTTTTATGTACTTCAATATTGGTGTTGTGTCTGTATTTTACATCAAATATGTTCCTATTCTTCATATACATATTATCATTTTTATTATCCATAACATATTTTAACATGTAGTGGTGTACTGGCATTCGAAATGTAAAATTACAACACTCCTAATTGGAGCCTTGTCAAATAGCAACAACAATGTGCATGGATTGAAAGTTGCAATTTAATCCGGCACTTTTCCCAGTCTAGGGCACTGTGAAATTCCACTCATCAAGAAAACAGCCAGAGTAAAGAACAGAATCAGGATTCCATTTTAAAGTACTGGACAATGTGTTTGAGCATCTTGTGGACTTGTATCCCAGGAAAACCCTAATTTCATTAATACAGAAAGCCTGGAATCCTAAGAACATGACCACTAAGTCACAATTGGATTTGTTTTGCAAAGTAATACCCAGGATCACATGTAAGAGGCATCTTAGGGAGCTGCGCTGGTGTAATGGCTACAAAGTTGTACTGGCAACCAGGTTTTCAAGGTTCAAGCCCAGGTGTCAGTGTTTGAAGGAATGTTTACGACCGGGAATTTGGCTGAATAACCTGAATGGCTCCTGCACATAAATCCCATGTAGATGGGAAGGAGCAAAGCTCCTGACTGGGTTGGAAGGAAAGTCCACTGACCCTGCAGCCTCGCAATGACATGTCATTAGGCCAAAAGGGCTGGAAAGCTCAAGTGCCACTGGTTAGAGAAAAAAAAAAAAATAGGCATCTTAAACAAGTTGCCTTAACTATTTCTCCAAGCTAGAAGTCAATCTACAATATATAACGAAAGCAGCAAATCATGCTTGGGATTCCAGGAAAGGAAGGAGCAAGACTGGATAACACCAGAAACACTAAACACCATAAAGATGAAAAAGGAAATGAAAAGAAAGAAAACAGAAGCGAAGTCCCCCAGGTTAAAGGAACTATATAGCGAACAGTACAGTCAGCTGGACAAGGAAGTTAAACGCCAAACCCGAGCCAACAAAAGGAATTTCCTAGACGATCTTGCAAGACAGGCAGAGGAGGCAGCACTGAGGAATGAACAAAGCACATTATACAAAATAACTAAATTCATCAGCGGAAAACGAGGTGCAAACAATATTACATTAGTAAGAGATAAGCAAGGTAATCTCATCACGACAGCAGAGGGACAGGAAACAAGATGGGCAGAGCACTTCAAAGAAACTCTGAACAAGGAACCACCAGAGACACAATTTAATGTTCCTGAAGCTGAAAACAATCTAGATGTTAATATAGACATTCCACAAAAAGAAGAAATCATCACAGCAATCAAAGGGTTAAAGAACGGCAAAGCTCTGGGCCATGATAACTTAAATGCAGAGCTATTTAAGACATACCCTGAGCTAGCAGCAGAACTATTAGAACCACTATTTGCACAAGTCTGGAAAACGGGGACAACACCAAAAGAGTGGAACAAAGGAATAATTGTCAAATTGCCCAAGAAGGGAGATCGTGCAGACTGCAATAATTGGAGAGGAATCACTCTTCTCTCAGTTCCCAGCTTTCTTCTTCTTCTTCTTGCGATCGCATCTTTGATGTTTACACCATCAGACGAGTTCTCATGATGAATTTGACTGTTGTTTGAAGTTCCTCTTTAGCTCTATATAGCTTTGAGTTTAGTGTTGTCATTGGGCCAGTATATCTTTCTTATCTGGTCATACAGAGGACAATCCTGTAGAACATGCTCAGCAGTTTGTTCGTTTAATCCACATGTGCACAGTGGTGAAGCAGACAATCGTAGCTTGTGCATGTGTTTATTAAGTTTGTTATGCCATGTCCTGAGGCGAAAAATAGTTATCTGTCCCTGCCGGTCATGAGTGTAATAGTCGTCTTTGGGTTGGTTCTGTTCTCTTCTGATAGTCTGAATAGCTCTCTTTTTCTCAAAGTATGTGACTTCATTATCTTCTTGTTCACATTCTCCTTCCTTTTTTGCAAGTTTATCTGCCTTTTCATTTCCGAGTACATCACAATGAGATGGTACCCACTGAAGTATGGTTCTCTTTTTGGCAGCTACCTTGTTTAGTTCCTTTCTCAGATGCGGGAGTTTACCACCCTTGAGAGCTTGCAGGACAGACAGTGCATCTGTGAGGATGACTACCTGGTGGCAGTCAGAGTTGGTGTTATAAATCATATTTGCAGCTTGCTCTAGAGCTTGAACCTCAGCTGTATAGTTGGAACAGAATTTACCAGTGGGAATGTGCCTAGTCTCATAGTGGTTGTCAGGATATGAGATAAAGATACCGGCACCTTCATTCCTAACAGCATTAGTTGCTGATCCATCTGTATAGGCATGTATCCATGATTGATCGGGATAGCTTTCTTGGCTCATACTCAATGTAGCAGTTCGTTTTTGCAGATCATTATACTCACATCCACTTGTGAGACCACTGACTGATGTATTAATTTGGAGGGCATTGCTGGCCTGCTCCCATGGTACAGGGTATAGGGTGGGCTTCAGTGGTGTTGTCTTCATGGATAGGTCTTCTTGATGCTGTCTTTTAAGTCTTTTTCCCCGATGCACAAAGCTGCTACACTTTAGATGTCCCAATGCCAGATCATCTAGTCTTGCCTTCATTGGGTGCGTTGGCATACTGTTGTACTTTTCCATCTGGATCATGGTTTTTGTGTCTCTTCTATGGGACAATGTCTGTAATCCAGCAACCTTCTGCATCTCTGTTATTGGTGTAGTTTTCATGGCTCCTGTAATGAGCCTGAGAGCTTGATTTTGCACCTTGTCCAAAGACTGCAGATGTGAGTTAGCAGCTGATGGCCATGCTGTTGAGCTGAACTCTAAGTGTGGTCTTATTACTCCATTATAAATCTTCTTTAGATTTTGTTCATTTGCTCCCCAGTTGGTACCTGCTAATTTTCTGAGTATGCCTAGTCGTCTTTGGGCCTTTTCTTCTGCATTTTCAATATGCTTATTCCATGTAAGCCTTTGGTCAAATGTCACCCCAAGATAGGTGGGGTAGCTTGCTTCCTTGATCACGGTTGTCCCTAGGTGTATGTTAGCTGATTTGTCCTTGGGGGCGAGGGAGAACAGTGTTGTGGAGGTTTTGTCTGTGTTTATTGTGATAAGCCATTTCTCTGCCCATGACACTAGCATGTCTGCTGCCCGCTGCATTATATAATTTGCTGTGGTGACATTTTCATCAGCGCACCAGAGTACTAGGTCATCTGCATATAAGGCAGCTTTCACTCCTGCAGGGAGATCTTTCACCAGGTCATTGATGTAAACAAGGAAGAGTGTTGGGGAAATTACTCCTCCTTGAGGTACCCCCTGATGGAGCAACACTTTTCTGCTCTGCAGACCATCAAGAGTGACTCTAGTTCTCCTGTTATGCAAGTGTGACTGGATTCATTTCATCATGTTGCCTTGGATTCCACTTCTCCTAAGTTTTGCAATAAGGCCATCTTTCCACACCTTGTCAAAGGCCTGCTTGAAGTCGACCCAGATCGTTAGGACCTTTTTCTTCTCCTGGAAGGCATCTTCTATTGCTTGAGACAAGTAAGTAACTTGGTCTTCTATACTGTAGCATTCTCTAAATCCAGCTTGTTCCGGCACCAGGATCTGCTCAGACTCTAAATACCATTTCAATCTGTGGTTGACTATTCGCTCCATAGTCTTCCCAACACAGCTTGTGAGATTGATTGGCCGGTAACTTGCAGCCTCGGTCTTACATTTCCCTTTCTTTAGTATGGGTATTGTGATGGCTTCTCTCCATACTTGGGGTACCGTTCCTTTCAACCAGCTGTGGTTGAATATCTCAAGCAGTTTTGTCTTTGCTGCTGAGCTCAGATTTACTAGCATTTCGTTGCTGATTTTGTCTGGGCCGGGTGACTTTTGAAACTTAAGCTTGGAAATAGCGTTCTGTAGTTCTCCTAGTGTGATGGGTTCCCTCATTGGGGCAGGAGTATCTGTCTGTCCCATGGTTGCCAGTATTTCTTTTCTTATCTCTCTCTGATGGTCTATGTTAATGGGTAAGTTGCTTTCTGAACTGTATCTTCTAGCAAACAGGTCTGCAGCTTGTTTTCCTCTGAAAAGTTTGCCACCTTCATCCAATGTGATAGTCTGCCTTGGTAAGGAACGCTCTTCATTTAGAGACTTGACTAAACTCCAAAGTTTCCTGCCGTCTTTCTCAAGGTTCAGCGATGCCGTTTTAGTTCTCCAGCTTTTCCGTTTTTCTTCTAGCTTTGTTCTCTGAAACTCTGCTACAGCCTTTTTCCATTTGTTGTGAGTTTCAAGTGAAGGCTGAGACTCTGCGTCCTTTCTAGCCCTGTCCACAGCTTCCTGACGTTCTTGGAGTGTGCTGGACCAGTATGGTGTGTAGTTACGCCGGCATCCTTTGGGAATGGTTTCTTTTGCAGCTTGTAATATGCATCTGTTGAAGTCTTTTACCACTTCATTAATGTCTCTGTTCTGTACCTTGAGGGTAGACAGCAGCGTGTTCACCTGATGCCCGAATAAACCCCAGTTGGCTTTTTTGTAGTTCCATCTTGTAATGGCTGGGCCTGTACTGAGAGTTGCACTCTGGACAGTAAGAAAGATTGGGTGATGGTTCTTCCCCCTAGTTGGTCTCCTACTTCTCTACTAATAGATCCAGCTATATCTGAGGTGGAGAAGGCAAGATCTGGTGTTGAAGTTGTGTGCCATCCTCTGAAGTAGAAGGTAGGAGTATCTGTGGCATTATTGACTAGGATTAGGGCGTGATCATCTTGCCATGTTTCAACCTCTTCACCTCTGTGATCCAGATGGTTATAGCCCCAGCTCTGGGAGTGGCTATTAAAGTCTCCAACTGCTATAAAGTTGGTGGCTGGTACCTGTATAGAGCTGAGACTCAGGGGTTTGTTGTTCAGACAGTAATAGTTCAGGAGTTCTATTTCCATCTTGTCTACCTTTAGCTGCAACAGCTGATATTCTGCTCCATCCATGAAGGTTTTCCTTTCGTGTGCAGGAATGTTATTCCTTACAAGAGTAAGTACTCCTCCTTTTCGTCTATCTTTTCTGTTGGATCTGAAGCATTGATATCCCCTTATTTTAAAGGTTTGATCTGCTTTCAAGTGAGTCTCTTGGATACAGCAAACACTGACTTGCTTCTCATACAAGATGTTTTCCAGCTCTGTCTTTTTGCTGTATCCAGCCTGCTTGCTGTTCACTCCCTCTGCATTCTAGTGCATCATGACAAGTGGCACTCTGGGTTTCTCTTTTTCTGTTTTGTTTTGGTCAGTAGTTCTCCTCCGCCGTCTGCTGACTCCACAAGACGGTCTAGAGGGTCCTCCAGTAGCTGAGGGTGGGCTCTGTCGAGGCTCAGAGCCCGGCACTGCACCTGCCTGGTGGAGCTCCACAGGGCGAGCACCAGTACGAGATTTATTTGACGGTGTATTCATCCATAAAAAAAAAGCGAGTTGCGTGATACTGTGGTTTCCGGTGCGCCTTCTGGCCCAGTATCTACGACTTTAGCACCTCTTCAACAGGAGAGTGGGCTCATCCCTAATCTGTTTATGTTCCCAGTAGTAGACTATTCGCAAGCAGCCTGGGGGTGTCACTGCTCTGCGCGGACCTTGTTTACCGAGGCGGCGTCCGAGCTCGTATGGTGAAAATATGGTTGTGTTATCTTCAAAATAGACCTGTCTTTCCCGTGGCTTTTCTGCCATCCTGCAACTTTGAGTTAAGGAGTTCTGAGCTCCAGTCTCTTTCCCAGGCATTTTATCCTGGCCTGGCACGCATACAGAGGACCCAACTTCTGGTTCTAAGTTAGCAGTTGGGGATAGGTGGGGTAGCACACTGTGCATTCCCCGTCATCCAGGGGGCTCTCTAACTATGCAGAGCTTGCACAATGCTGTGCTCTGGTTCTGGGCTCTCCCAAGGAATCCTCATGTCCTGCACAGAGCAACTTCCAGATACCTACCACCTGCCAACCCTCCATTGTAGAAATCTCCTGCATGCGGCCATCCAGTCAAGAGCCAGTATTAAGTCTGGTGCCCAAGTGATCCCCACAAGCTCAGTGTGCAATGCTTGGTTCTCATCATGCTGCAACACAGGGGGGATTGTGATGCTCAGCCATCTCTCTCAACTCTGCACCGATAAGTGACATCGTGGACTTAACTGTGCCTCAGTACTGGGAGGCCCCGTTTCCGGGTACACCACACACAGCCAATTGAGGCAACAGTTGCCGTGGGCGTAGTTCATAGCAAAATACTAGGTAGGATAATTATACAGAGAATTTCAAAGGCAGTAGACCACAAACTGAGGAAAGAACAAGCAGGATTTAGAAAGAACAGAAGATGTGTAGATCATATATTCACTCTCAGGAACATTATAGAGCAGTGCTCAGAATGGCAAAGACAGCTTTACATTAAATTCGTTGATCTTGAAAAGGCTTTTGACAGCATACATAGGGACAGTTTATGGAAAATACTGAGGGCTTATGGAATTCCAAGCTGCATAGTGTCAATCATAAAAAGCCTCTATGCCAACTTAACATGTAGTGTTGGGCAGAGCAACCTAACCTTCGAGGTGAAGACAGGATTACGACAGGGATACCCCTTATCAACCACTCTATTTTTAACAGTCATAGACTGGGTGATGCGCCAGACAACAGAGTGCAGTCCAAGAGGAATAAGATGGACTACATTTTCTACATTGAAAGATCTGGAATACGCAGATGACATTGCACTACTAGCACACTCACATCAACACATCAGGAACAAACGGATAGACTTAATAAGTTTAGCCAGCAGGTGGGCTTGAACATCAATTTAAAGAAGTCAGAGGTCATGACGCTCAATGTGAGCAACCCTGAGCCCACATCAGTAAGGAATCAGCAACTGGTACAGACAGAGACCTTCACATACCTAGGAAACATAGTAACACCAGACGGCGGGGCAGGCAAAGACATCAACATCAGAATGAATAATGCAAGAACAGCCTTCTTTAGCCTAAACAACATCTGGAAGTCCACCCAATACAGCATAAGCACAAAATTAAAATTATATCAGAGCTGTGTGCTTTCTGTGCTTCCCTATGGTGCAGAATGCTGGAGAGTTACAGAGAAGGAAATGTCGAAATTGTCCTCTTTTCACACAAAATGCCTAAGAAAAATTCACCGAATCGTTTGGCCGAATAGCATCACTAACCAAGATCTGCTTACTCGTAGCAAGCAAGAGGACATGCACACCATCATAGCTGGCAGACGTTGGAGCTGGGTTGGTCATGTCCTCAGAAGAGATGCAAAGAATGAACCAGAGTTGGGGCACTGCATGAAGGATGGCCACCAACCGAGCAAAGTGGAATCAATTTGTTGTTGCCCTACAAGATGCCACTAGGCGTGATGGCCACTGACTGCTTTGACAGTCGGTGGTTAAGGATCGAAGAGAAGAGAGAGAAGTCAATCTGTATTCCCCAAAATAATTGGGATAAGATGTACATTGTATAATTCTATATTTTGCATTTATTAACATGTACAAATTGCTAGTGGATGTCCATGTCATACAAGGCTGACAACTTCAACATATAGAATGATGATTTCATGTACCACTGGTGACTGTTTTATGTGGGTTTCTCATAGAGAACTAAAAGCAGAGGTAGTCCCAAGTTCCATATGAAGCAGGGAGTGGATGATGACATAAATGATGTACATACATATTATATTAACATGTTTATCCAGTGTATATGTAAATGTAATCATGTTCATGATTATTAAATCTGTTATTTGTTAATATACAAATTGAACTTTGATTTAATTGTTTTAAATGTTCTGCATTTTTTTCTCAGTCAATTTACTAAAAACACTCTAAACAGAGCTATACCAGAATAATAAGAATTCCACTTAGTAAATCAGGGTTGGGGCTTAAGGAGATAAAATTAATAATTGCTTAATCCTTCACAAACGTTGTTGGAAGATCATAGAGTTACGTGCTCAGCCAATGCAGCATTGTTCTCGCTTTTCTGAATATCTTGTGGAGACTCCCTTGAGATAGAATCGTCATTATTCTTATATCTACAACTCTGCCAAGAGTAATATTGTGCGAAGGTAGACAACTTTGAAGAACCATATTAGAAGCTCTTGAGTTTTGGCAACTGTTGGACCACTACTGCAAAGCAAGGGATGCAATTCCATGATATTCTGTATCACAAACATCACGCCAATAAGGATTCAATCCTGTATGTATTCTTTTATGTTGTTGTAGGTTATCTTTCTCAATAAATGATACACAATAAATATTACATATGTAGGTTGTGTCTTCCTCTATTATCTTTTGAGTCTGAATGATAAAATTACTGCAAGCAGCAGCAGCACCATCACTCACACTAAGCTATGTATTCTTTGATGTCTTTGTAGAATACCACTCTCAATAACTGCAGCATCACAAACATCACACTTGTACAGTTTACTTCCTGTATGTATTCTTTTATGTCTTTCTAGGTGACCTATCACACTTGTAAGTCTTCTCTCTTGGATGTATTCTTTTATGTTTTTGTAGACTACTGCTCTGAGGAAATGCTGCTCCACAAACATCACACATGTAAGGCTTCTCTCCTGTATGTATTCTTTTATGTTTTTGTAGACTACCACTCTCAGTAAATGCTACTCCACAAACATCACACTTGAAAGGTTTCTCCCCTGTATGTATTCTTTTGTGTTTTTGTAGACTACTTCTCAGATTAAATGCTGCACCACAAACATCACACATGTAAGTCTTCTCTCCTGTATGTATTTTTATATGTCTTTGTAAACAACTGCTCTGAGTAAATGATGCCCCACAGACATCACACATGTAAGGTTTATTTCCTGTATGTATTCTTTTATGTATTTGTAGGTGTCCTGTAAGAGTAAATGCTGCTCCACAAACATCACACTTGTAAGGCTTGCCTCCTGTATGTATTGTTTTATGACGTTGTAGGTGACCTGTCTGAGTGAATGCTACTCCACACACATCACACTTGTAAGGCTTCTCTCCTGCATGTATTCTTTTATGACTTTGTAGATTTCCACTCACAGTAAATGCTGCACCACAAACATCACACCTGTAAGGCTTCTCTCCTGTATGTATTTTTATATGACTCTGTAGACAACTGCTCTGAGTAAATGCTGCACCACAGATATCACACATGTAAGGTTTATTTCCTGTATGTATTCTTTTATGACTTTGCAGACTACCACTCACAGTAAATGCGGCTCCACAAACATCACACTTGTAAGGCTTCTCTCCTGTATGTATTCTTTTATGACTTTGTAGACTACGACTCTCACAATATGCTACTCCACAAACTTCACACTTGTAAGGCTTCTCTCCTGTATGTATTCTTTTATGACTTTGTAGATTATGACTCTCACAATATGCTACTCCACAAACATCACACTTGTAAGGCTTCTCTCCTGTATGTATTCTTTTATGTCGTTGTAGATTATCACTTGCAGTAAATGCTACTCCACAAACATCACACGTGTAAGGCTTCTCTCCTGTATGTATTCTTTTATGACGTTGTAGATTACTACTTGCAGTAAAAGCGGCTCCACAAACATCACACTTGTAAGGCTTCTCTCCTGTATGTATTCTTTTATGACTTTGTAGACTACCACTCTCAGTAAATTCTGCATTACAAACATCACACTTGTAAGGCTTCTCTCCTGTATGTATTCTTTTATGTCTTTGTAGAATGCCACTCTCAGTAAATGCTGCTCCACAAACATCACACGTGTAAGGCTTATCTCCTGTATGTCTTCGTTTATGACTTTGTAGGTTACCTATATAAGAAAATGCTGCACCACAAACATCACACTTGTAAGGCTTCTCTGCTGTATGCATTCTTTTATGACATTTTAGACCACCACTCTCAGTAAATGCTGCTCCACAAACATCACACTTGTAAGGCTTCTCTCCTGTATGTATTCTTTTATGTCTTTGTAGATTACTGCTCAGAGTAAATTCTACACCACAAACATCACACATGTAAGGCTTCTCTCCTTTATGTTTTCTTTTATGCTGCTG
This sequence comes from Oreohelix idahoensis, assembly GCA_024509875.1. Taxonomy (NCBI): domain Eukaryota; kingdom Metazoa; phylum Mollusca; class Gastropoda; order Stylommatophora; family Oreohelicidae; genus Oreohelix; species Oreohelix idahoensis. Next base: position 22,348 of record JAMPIV010011465.1, on the reverse strand, counting down.
TAGGTTATCTTTCACAGAAAATGATGCACCATTAATGTAGGACTTGTCTTTCTCTATATTCTTGTGAGACTGAGTGCTTAAATAACTGCAAGCAGCAACAGCTCTGTCAGTCACACAAAGCTGAACATTTATCTCACTCGCAGTAAATGGTTGACTACAATTTATGTTAGAGACTTGAGTTTTACAAACTGATGTATTACTGTGTAGGTTGTCAAACATTGTAGCTGTCCTTTCCTGACTGTTGATGAGGTTCACTGATGCTTCATTACAAGTGAGTCTCAGGTTGATGCTATCTTCTGCTGCTACATAAGTAAAAGTGGCATCTCCAATCTTATTCACTGCTTCATTCATGTTATTTCCACTGTCCTGTAGTAACACATTCTGAAGATTACTGCATTTGTTATCAAACTCCCAACCTCCATCTCTGTGTACAGTTGTCATATGCTTATCCAGGACATCAAGTTGGAAGAAATGAGTGTTGCACAGGTGACAAGAATAAACACCTGTAATAATAAAAATAATGAGCAAAGATAAATAATGAAATGCATGTCTTATATGTTTAGTTAAAATTTGTTAGCAAAATGTAGTCACAAACACATAAGCACAATTTCCTGATAATTATGTGATTGTTATTTAGGACCAACATCATTGCAATCCAGGCAAACCCATTGGTGCTAAGTCTCCCTCAGCAAATGTTGATGTGTATGAATGCTTACTGTTCTGTAGCATCCTGACTGTATACATGTAGGATACATCCTCTCATACGTCATACCTGCTAGTCTTATGTTTAGTGCCACATTCCAGCTATCTTAGCCTTGTTGATTCATCTATTGCAGTGTTGTTTTCTAATAGATGATCATTAACTGTCCTCAGTATCTCTCCCTTGTGCAGGACCAGTGTCCCTGCTATGGGTGAACTTCAAGCTAGTCTGTCAGCACTCTTATTGCCATGTCATATACCTGAATGACTTGTACAGTAGATTCTAACCAGCTTCTGAAGATTCAAGGCCTCTATAAACGTTTTCTATTCATGCAACAGACATCCATTTTGAACCTTTAAAAGCATGGACTGAGAGTGTGACACAATAACTACCCTGGCTACTGCAGTAACAGCCTCTATCTCCATTATGTATATATTAAGCAAGTTTAATTAAAGTTTGTAAAAAGATTTAATTCTCTAAGAAAGGCCCACTCACTGCTTAGTATTAAATGTTATAGTATGCAGATATTTATATCACGTAAACATATGTAGCCAAAATATGAATTTAAAATAATAACATTGCTATTCTTCTTCTTTGATCCTTAGCCGCCGACCGTCAAAGCAGTCAGTGGCCATCACGCCTAGTGGCATCTTGTAGGGCAACAACAAATTGATTCCACTTTGCTCGGTCGGTGGCCATCCTTCGTACAGTGCCCCAACTCTGGTGCATTCTTTGCATCTCAGCCTCCACAGTCCTCCGCCAGGTTGTTTTTGGTCGGCCTCTCTTTCGTTTTCCTTCAGGGGTCCAAAGCATAGCTGTTCTTGTGATGGCATTAGGGTCTCTTCTGAGGACATGGCCAACCCAGCTCCAGCGTCTGCCAGCTATGATGGTGTGCATGTCCTCTTGCTTGCTACGAGTAAGCAGATCTTGGTTAGTGATGGTATTCGGCCAAACGATTTGGTGAATTTTTCTTAGGCATGTTGTGTGAAAAGAGGACAATTTCGACATTTCCTTCTCTGTAACTCTCCAGCATTCCGCACCATAGAGAAGCACAGAAAGCACACAGCTCTGATATAATCTTAATTTTGTGCTTATGCTGTATTGGGAGGACTTCCAGATGTTGTTTAGGCTAAAGAAGGCCGTTCTTGCCTTATTCATTCTGATGTTGATGTCTTTGCCTGCCCCGCCGTCTGGTGTTACTATGCATCCTAGGTATGTGAAGGTGTCTGTCTGTACCAGTTGCTGATTCCTTACTGATATGGTCTCATGGTTGCTCACAATGAGCGTCATGACCTCTGACTTCTTTAAATTGATGTTCAAGCCCACCTGCTGGCTAAATTTATTGAGTCTATCCGTTTTTTCCTGGATGTGTTGATGTGAGTGTGCTAGTAGTGCAATGCATTGCTATTATACATACCTTTTTCATCTCCAAATAAGCATAACTGTTGTTGACTTTCTGACATGTCCAATAAGTCAGTATACCGTATCTCAGTTTTAGTACAGCTGTTGTCACAATCAGCCTGAAAGAAATGTGGATCAATTCTGGCATTTATGACACATCATCATTATCAATTCTAGCTCCCTAAACAGCTTAGGTCTTCAACAAATGTCTGCCAACTCCTCTTGTTGTATACTATCAGCTCAAGGTGTCTCCATGACTGACTCATATCTTTGACTTTTGTATCCAGTTATCTACTGTGTGTGTTTTTGAGTCTCCCAAAATCTCTTTTACCCTGGACATTTCAGAATGCTATAAACTAGAGCTATATAATTGAACAGCCTTGACACTGGAATTGAAGATTGATATTTTTGTGTTGGACTTGATTTCTCTTTGTGTTTATGACACGTGTAATGTTGTTGTTCGTCCATCACAGGTGATGAAGACCACTCTGTTCATCCAATTATTAGGATGTTAGGATAGTCTATCAGTACGAAGGTGACTGATGAGCCCGATGCGGGCCTGGAAGGATCTCGGACAGTGTGGGCAGGGAATGTTTGCTTCATGTGAAGGCTTTATTTCACGATCTTTTCTAGCTTGTCTCCGCTGTTCCGCTGCTGCTCTTCTGGAAGATTCACATGCCACTGCACCTTTACGAAGAGATGTGCGCCAGGCAGTTCGGTCTTGCGCAGCAGCTTCCCATGTGTCTGGGTTTATGTCAAAGGATTTTAATGAAGCCTTAAGCGTGTCTTTGAAGCGCTTTTTCTGGCCACCATGGGAGCGTCTACCCTTCTGCATCTCACCATAAAAGAGTATCTTTGGCAGTCGATGTCTGGCATGCGGACTACATGACCTGCCCAGCGAATCTGTGACTGCATCAGAATAGTATCGATGCTAGGGATACCAGCTCTGTCAAGAACGGCAGTATCCGGGATCTTGTCTTGCCATTTGATGTTCATTATCTTCCTGAGACAGACTGTATGGAAGTGGTTGAGCTTTTTTACGTGGCACCTGTATACAGTCCATGTTTCACATGCATAAAGCAGCACTGGAAGCACCGCAGCTCTGTATACCTTCAGCTTTGTCTGTAGACTAATGCCACTTCAATGCCAAACGTTGGTGTATAGTCTGCCAAATGTGCTGCTGGCTTTGGAGATCCTGGTGTTCACCTCATCATCAATGACGATGTTCTGGGATAGTGTACTACCAAGGTATGTGAACCTGTTCACAACATTCAGTTTCTCACCATTTACCTTGATGACTGGCTCAGTATAAATTGTGCCAGGAGCTGGTTGGTACATGATTTCTGTTTTCCCTTTGTTGATGGTAAGCCCAAAGTTGGAGCAGGCTTCGGAGAATCTATCAACGCTACACTGCAGATCAGCCTCTGAGCCAGCACTGAGGGCACAATCGTCAGCAAACAGAAGATCCCTGATGGTGTGTGATTTGACCTTGGTTTTTGCTTGAAGCCTCCTAAGATTAAACAATTTTCCATCAATACGATATCTGGTGTCGATTCCTGTGTCCCCGTCTCTGAAAGCATCAGTCAGCATAGCAGAAAACATGATACTGAAAAGAGTCGGTGCAAGTACACACCCTTGTTTAACTCCATTTGAGACTGGGAAAGGCTCCGATAGCTCACCGTTTTCCTGAACTCTAGCCTGCATTCCATCATGCAGCTGCTGCACTATTGAGATAAATTTCTTTGGGCAGCCGTATTTTGCCATGATCTTCCATAGACCCTCTCTACTGACCATGTCGAACGCCTTTGTCAAGTCGATGAAAGCTGTGTACAGGTCACAGTGCTGTTCTTGGCATTTTTCTTGAAGCTGTCTTGCAGCGAACACCATATCGGTGGTTCCACGTTCTTTCCAGAATCCACACTGACTTTCAGGTAGAAGACCTTTGTCAAGATGAGCCGTAAGACGATTAAGAAGGATTCTGGCAAATATCTTCCCAGCGATTGATAGTAGTGAGATGCCTCGATGATTGTTACAGTCTTGGCGATTACCTTTACGTTTATAAAGATGTATAATTGACGCATCCTTGAGATTGTGTGGGATGGTTTCACTCTGCCACATTTGCTGGAAGATCATGTGAAGTTTCTCTATCAGAACTGTACCGCCATCTTTATAGACTTCAACAGGAATTGAATCGGAGCCGGGGGCCTTTCCACTAGAAAGTTGACGAATCGCTTTTTGAGTCTCCTCCAAAGTCGGTATATCATCTAGTGCTTCATTTATAGGAATTTGGGGCAGTCGGTTGATGGCTTCATCATTAATAGATGATGGCTGGTTCAGAATATTATGTGAATTGTGTTCAACCCAGCGTTGGAGAATTTTTTCCTTGTCTGTAATTAGTGTTTTTCCATCTGCATTAAGGAGGGGAAATGATCCTGATGATGTTGGACCATAGACCGCTTTGAGTGCATGGTAAAAATTTTTCAAGTCATGGCTGTCAGCAAAGCCTTGGAGCTCATCTGCTTTATTACTCAGCCATGAATCCCGCATCTGGCGTAGTTTATGTTGGACGATTCTACGCATGTTGTTGAAAGCGTCTTTCTTGGATGTAGATTTTGGATCATTTAAATATGCTTTATGGAGATGGTGTTTCTCAGCCAACATCTTCTTTATATCATCTGAGTTCTCATCAAACCAGTCATTTTGTTTCTTGATGGCGGGACCCAGGACCTCTGTAGCAGTGTTGTAGATCTGCTCGCTTAGGTCTGTCCATATTGTTTCCGCACTTTGGCCGTCTAACGAGATAGATTTGAGACAGTCTTCTAGGGTGTCAGTGAATGACTGTTTAATTTTTGTCTTCTTTAGTTTGGTAATATCCAGCCTTTGTTGAGTTTTCTTTCCCTGAGGGCGCCTGGCAGGTTGGATACGAATTTTAAGTTTAGACACAATGAGGCGATGATCAGTCCAGCATTCGGCACCACACATGGACTTGGTCACCCGGACATCTTGCCTGTCCTTCTTCCTAACAATTACATAGTCAATTAGGTGCCAATGCTTCGAGCGAGGGTGCATCCAGGAGGTCCTGTTGCGGATAGGAAGTCGAAAAATGGTGTTGGTGACAAGGAGGTTATGTTCTGCGCAAGTCTGGAGGAGAAGAAGTCCATTGCTGTTACATCGACCCACGCCGTACTTTCCGATAGTGCCATTCCAGGAGATGTTATCTGAGCCTACTCTTGCATTAAAGTCACCAAGAATAATAAGCTTATCTGCTTTGGGAACTGATGCAATGACTGCATGTAGTTCTTCGTAAAACTTATCCTTGACGTCATCCTGGTTTGTCATAGTTGGTGCATACGCGCTAATGATGGTGGCATGTTTCCTTCCATAAAGCAGCGGGATCTTGACCGTCATGAGTCGGTCATTTATTCCCTTTGGGGGCTCCGCTAGCTTGCCAATAATTGCTGTTTTGATTGCAAATCCAACCCCTGCTTCTCGTCTTTCTTCAGTTCCTCTTCCGCTCCAATAGAGTGTATAACCTGCACCCTTTTTGCAAAGTTGGCCCTCGCCTGCAAGTCGAGTTTCACTCAGTGCTGCTATGTCAATGTTGTATCTGGCCAGTTCTCTCCCTATCAGGGCAGTTCGCCTCTCGGGTCTGTTTGTGTTAAAGTCTTTGTTGAGTAGAGTGTGCACATTCCATGCGCCTAGAATGAGGGGGAAAAATCTGTCCTTTCTTTTTCTTATGTGTCGCCCGCTGAAGTAGGGTACCCACCAACCGCGGTAAGCTGGTTAGGTAATGGTGGAGCAGGCAATGTTTAGGGCACCTTTTCTAGCCCCTTCCTCATGCCATGGAGGTGAGCAGTGCTTTCCTAAAGAGGGCTGCTCAGTCACTCAGGGGGCTGCCGAATCCCACTGCTGCTCCGATCAGTGGAAGACGACCATATGGCCTGAGCCGCCTGTGTGTAGGTCTGCGACTACGACTGCCAGCGCACCCACGCCTGCCGCTTCGCCGCTCGCCCATCGCCACAGGACTTGTTGTGAGTGGGTGGATGAGTGGATGAGTGGATGAAAGAGTGACTTGCGCAGTGATTTGGTTTAAAGTGAGGAAGAGTTGCGCAATTCGTCGACCTCACTCTCTCGCCTGGGTCCATCTTAATCCAGTGGCAAGACAAGTCAAGACGACTGGAGATGAAGTCAGGTGCAGTGGATGACCATGGCTTTCTACGTGCTTCGCCATGCTCCTTACGCTCCACAGCGCGTTGCTGGTAATCGCCGTCATGCCCGTTGAACCAACAGGTGGTTTCTTCCGCGCAGTCTACCGAATCCAGTCTTCGCATGCATGGGTAGGCAGACCCTAACTCACCGAAGGTTTATAACCAGTCGGCTACCCTCACCTAGTTTAGCCGGCCTGTCAAAGCCGTTTCCCGGGGGGTGGCCGCTGTCGCATGCTGACAGCTACGAGGAGCCACAGGTGAGAGCTGAATGCCAGGTTTGGACCAAAGGTGGCCGAGCTGCCCTGAAAAGGGCATGACAGCTCCTTAACCAGAGGTACTACCAATACCTGACATCCCAAACCCCCCATGACACGTGTAATACACAGTTTTTAAATGCAGGGGAGATAACTTTTTTCTGCAATCATTTTCTCATCACTCAAGCACACATACAAAGACATACTCACATGCACATACACAAATGAACACATACACTTATTTATACATGCACAGACAAATGCTCCTATAAATACTTATAAACACACACATACACAAATATACAGAGCACACAATTATTTTCTACATGAAATAAGATCCTATATGGGCACAGTTTAAACACAAAAAAACCCATTTCAATTGTTTGTGTGAAAAATAAATAAATAAATAAAACACTGAAATAACAAACAACCATGTCTAATAAGGCCTCTTGTAGTATCTGGGGTCTATGAAAGTCGGGACAATAATTTGTTTTCTACATAGAGGTTACTTTCACAATTGCCTCCAGCTGGCAGGAAGTAGGAGTGGACATGAAAGCTGCAACCAAGGTGGAGTGGGTTCAATTCTCTGCACCAAACAACAGGAGACTGACACTTGTGAGTCATGACCCAAGTGGGCCCACCCCCCTTAGAGTGTAAAGGAGATTAAAGGGCCAAAACACTTGATCGATGGTGGGACCACTTCTAATGATCAGATTGTTTCTTGGTGTATCACTCTGTATAGAGTTTCCTATCATATCAGGCCTCTTGTTGTATCACTCTGTATAGAGTTTCCTATCATATCAGGCTTCTTGTTGTATCACTCTGTACAGAGTTTCCTATCATATCAGGCTTCTTGTAGTTTCTGGGATCTCTGATGAGATAAAGAAATATTGCTCCCTCAGGATGTTGTACAAGGCACTATTATAAGGCTGATCATGAGGCTGGCAACATCATCATGTCAAACAAATAGCTACAGATACCATCACAGTAAGAGCTTGTCAATGTTTACTGTAAGCTTCCTGTAGTAGTGGTTCTATTCTCCATAGGGGGTGACCAGAACAATGGTGACATATAAGGTCAATGACCTGTCTGATATAGTTTGTCTAAACAACGGTAAATACAACACATAAGGTTACTTAAATGTCTGATATAGTTTGTCTAAATTATGGTACATACAACATATAACGTTATTTAACTGTCTGATATAGTTTGTTTAAACAATGGTACATACTGCATTTAAGGTTAATTAAATGTCTCATATAGTTGTCTAAAAAATGGTTCATACAACATATAAGGTTATTTAACTGTCTGATATAGTTTCTCTAAGCAATGGTACATACAACATTTAAGGTTAATTAACAGTCTGAAATAGTTTGTTTAAACAACAGTACATACAAAAAAATAAGGTTAATTAACTGTCTGATATAGTTTGCCTTAACAATGGTACATGCAATATATAAGGTTAATTAACTGTCTGGTATAGTTTGTCTTAAAAAACAATGGTACATACTACATATAAGGGTAATTAACTGTCTGATGTAGTTTATCTAAACAACGGTACATACAACATATAAGGTTAAATTAAATGTCTGACATAGTTTGTCTATACAACAGTAGATACAACAGTAGATACAACATACTTGTATAAGGTTAATTAACACATTAACTATCGAATGGAAAAACACACTGTGGCCGAATTAAATTTTGTTCCCATTTTCTTTCTGTAGGTGTATGAAGGATTTAATCTGAAGTTTTCTTAATTTTAAACAGATTTTTATGAATTATATGTCATTTTGATAATAAATGAATGTACTATTGTCTAAAGCTGGTAAAAGGAATGTTTATTTAATATGGTAGATATTATTAGTAATGTAAAATGATTGACAGGCAAAAATCAATTCAAATTTGTTTCCAAATTATCAACTTATGTTCAAATTTCTTGTTTCTATGGTAGGTAATATCTTTCTCTTAGTGATTATCGTGTAGTATATCCAATAACAAGAAAAACAAGCCCAAGAACACACACACTGACTAATATTTACACTATTGGTAACTTACATTATCACACCTATGCCACTTCCCAAGAAATGTCTGACATTTTTTCCTCATTTTCTCCCTGTAAGTGTTTGGAGAACTTAAAAGGTAAAGGAACCCATTACACGCCCATTGAGGCATATTGGGAATATGGTGTTAGGCCCATATTATCTTGACCGTCGGCACACTAGGGGTGATATGGTCGGCATCACGCCGGCCGCTTTAACCTTCCCAGAGTTGCTCTGGTACCCATTTGGGGCTGGGTCAACCCAGGAGCTGTTTGTGGCCTAAAAAAATCCCACCTCATCTGGGGATCGAACCATAGACCACTGCGCTAGGAAACCAGTGCACTACTCTCAACTTCTACGCTTACATAGGATATGTCACGATGAAGATGATTTCTGTGAACGAGCTCAAGAAATGCTCGAGTTTTTTCGCCGACGTAACTATCCTGAAAGAGTCTTATCTGATGCCCTTAATCGCATTAGTCCCGTTACTTGCCAGGTTGCACGCACTGCTAAACCTACTACTACATCTGACAGACTCAAACTTGTCTTAACTTTCCACCCTCACTGTTTGGTGGTGAAAAAAATTCTGTTCCGTCATCTGCCTCCACTCTGATCCTAATACTAGAGAGTTGTTTCGTGATACCCCTTTGTTGGCATATCGTAGGGATAAGAATTTTAGGGATATTCTTGTGCATAATCGCTTGAGACAAACTAGTCCTTCTCACTTTGGTACTAAACCATGCCAACGCCGCATATGTAAGACCTGTCCTTTTGTACTCCAAACGCAGTCAGTCTCCTTTCCGAATGGTAAATTTACCATTAGGGAGTCTTTCACGTGCGAATCCAGAAACCTGATTTATGCTATCATCTGCAAGAGGTGTGACATGACCTATATTGGTGAGACTGGCAGACGTTTGGCAGACAGGTTTCGTGAACACTTGAATGACATCCATCATGGCAAACATTTACCAGTGGCCCTTCACTTCAACAGCCCTGACCATACGGGTAACTCTGACATTCATGTCACTGCCCTCCGTTCATGTATCGGCGACGACCGAACTCGCTTTTCGTTGGAGAATCGCCTCATTTTTCAAATGGGCGTTTTAGCTACTGCTGGGATGAATGTCCAGCATCATTTTGCTTAATTCTGGTGGCTTCTGTCGTTATTTTCCTATCTATCCTTGTTTTTGTTTTGGTTCGTCTCGTTTCCTCAATTTTCTGTTCTTAGCCGTCACTAGCTCCTACGTCACTTCCGCATGACGCCTTAGTTTTTCAGCCATTTTGAATGTTTCCTTCCTCGACACAGCTAAGTGATTTTTCACGCATTTTATTAGTGTTGTTCATTCCTGACTTTGTTTCGTTGATTACACTGGTATACACACATTTTGGTGCCTTAAATTTTATAGCTGTTCTTGGGTAATTTTGGGTTGCTGATTCCAAAAATGTAATCAGATTTTTTCTATCAGCTCTAGTTTTTGAGATAACTAAGAATGACCATATTAGTAGGGCAATTGTTATGTACAATCCTAGAGTTAGGTGCTATCAGTGGCATTTTGACTTTGGTCTGCATTCATATTATATGTAATTACTGTGCATATATTACCAAAAATGTAATAACACTTTATCATTAGCACTTGTTTAGTCAACACGCAAAAAGGATCTTTTCGAGGACTTCCTGGAATGCGATATGCCCGGACAGTCACGCTTAAGGGTCCAACAGTAATCTGCCATCATGTGGGCATCCCAAAGTCCCTGGTATCTCTCTTCCATTGTTTTTATGTCTTGGTGAAATCTTTCACCTTGCTCCTCACTAAAGTCGCCAAGATTCTCCGGAAATAAATGTAAATGGTTATGGAGGTAGTGCAATTTTATGCTCATGTTGCATCCAAGTTCACAAAAACTCGACAGCATGTTTCCAACTAATTCAGAATAGTTGTCTGCTTTAAAGTTACCCAGAAAGTTTTGCACAACTAAAACAAATGATGACCAGGCTGTGGACTCTGTTTTGTTCATGGAATCAATAAAATTTGGATCGTTTATTAACTTTCTAATTTGAGGTCCATCAAAAATTCCAGCTTTAAGGTTGTCTATGCTCAATTCTGGAAACTTTCTGCATAAGTAATTAAAACAGGTACCATCTTTGTTCAGTGCCTTAACAAACTGCTTCATCAAAGCCAAGCTTTATATGTAATGGTGGCAGTAGAACTCTTTTTCGATCAATGAGAGGCTTATTGACAAAAATTTTTCTCCAACTTTAAATTCATCCCTCAACTACCACTGATTCTTTGTCCAGTGCATATCTTTTGATCTGCTATCCCACAAACATATAAAGCATGGATATTTGGTGAATCCCATTTGCTGGCCAGGCAAGAAGTTCATCATTTTAAGATCTACACAAGCCATCCAGTTATGTTCTAAATACTTCAAATATTTTAGAACTGTGCTTATTGTAGCATACTCCTTCTTCATTGTAGTAGAATGAGCAATTGGAATTGAGCCATTTTGTTATCATTGTGTAAGACTACTGTAAGAGAACACCCTTCAAACTTCTTTTAGAGCTGTCAATGAAAAGTCGCCACTCATCTGGTGTATAACTTACACCCATTTTGTTAACAAGACCTCCTACATTAGTACAAAACACAAGGTTGTTTTCTTTACAAAATAATGGAATAAAACCTTGCTCTCTGCTGTGATAAAATGTAACCTTTGTTTCAGCAGTCAGTAATTTTTTTTTTCCAATCTTGAAGCCAAAAGTTCTGAAGATTCCTTGGAGAGATATAGATCTCGGGTTAGATCATTTAGTTCAAGCTGGTCAAAGTGTTGAACATCTGAAAAAATAATCTTCGAAATCACTATTACTGTCACTTGTCGTTCCACATGCCACTGCTGTCTCATCTTCTAGCAGGGAATCCGAAATCTAACTGAAAGTTAGAATTGGTATGTCATCTCCATGTGGAACAGGTCGCCTAGCAGAACCTAAATCTGGATATTTCCACTTTTTGTGGTTTTTTTCATTAATTCCCTTAATATTCACAACACAGAAATAACAGTCATCATAGTGGTTCTTGGGCTCTCTCCAAACCATTGGAATTCCAAATTTTAAACATTTTCTTTTCCCACAAGTCTACTGTCGCAGGTGTTCAACACATGTTTTGCAAACAATATGAGGAGCCCAAGACTTGTCCTGGTCACCTAGATTTACTTTAAAGTAAGCAAAGTATGCCTTTTTCACAAAAAACAGTAATATGCTTCCTATGTTCTTCTTTGAAAGTGTACTCTCCACAAATATAACAAAATAAATGCGGTGAAAGAAAACATTATCTTCTTGATGATGCCATTCTCTGTTAGAAGTGTAATAAAATAAGTAGCATACTAACATGCATGCAGTGGCTTAAAATCTAAAAAAGGCAATTCTGGGAAGATTCTTGGAAAACTGAAAATGAGAGTAAACAAGCAGTTTTCTTTTGTAAAGGACTAGACAGCAATAGTTTTTTTTACATAGCCTTATATAGAAAATATTGTAATAATACAAAAATGTCTGTATCTCAAAAACTAGAGCTGCTACAGACAAGTAAATGTGATATTTGGATTGAGCAGGCCTCATTTATGTACAATCAAGAGTAAAATGTTTGGCACCAAAATAAATTTTTTTTTTTGTAGGGCTGTGTTATTTACTTTCTTGTTTCGACATGTCTTTCTGGTTTCACGATTTTCTTGCATTATTACTGTTATCGTTTCACTCATCATCGTGGTTTCATCTGCTTGTATCGCTCATTTGACGTTTTCCTCATCATCACAGATCTTTGTAGTACCTATATGTAGTTCTTGTCCTTGTCACCTGTCCGTAACTGTGGCTGGCGAAGGGTAAAACCCGAAATGTCCCTTGTCTCATGTGTACCGTTTACTTGTAAAACTGATTTCGTACCGTATTATTTTTTAATTTATATATTTGTTAGCCAGTGCACTAACCACTATGCTACCGCGGCTCTTTGAGAACTTAAGCTGCAGATTTATTAATTTTAAACAGATTTTTATTGATTATGTGTCATTTTGATGATAAATGAATGTACTATTGCCTAAAGCTGAAAAATATATGTTTATTTAGAATGGTAGATATAATCAATAGTATAAAATGATTGAAAGAAAGAAAAAGCCTGCAACATTTTTTTTAAATTATCAACTTGCTTGTTCCTGAGGCAGCTAATGTTTTTTTTCTTGGTGATTGTCGTGTAGTATATCCAATGACTGGTGATTGTCATGTAGTATATCCAATGAATGGTGATTGTCATGTAGTATATCCAATGACTGGTGATTGTCATGTAGTGTATATCCAATGACTGGTGATTGTCATGTAGTATATCCAATGTCTGGTGATTGTCATGTAGTATATCAATAACTGGTGATTGTCATGTAGTATATCCAATGACTGGTGATTGTCATGTAGTATATCCAATGACTGGTGATTGTCAGGTAGTATATCCAATGACTGTTGATTGTCATGTAGTATATCCAATGACTGGTGATTGTCATGTAGTATATCTAATGACTGGTGATTTTTATGTAGTATATCCAATGGCAAGTAAAACAAGCCCAAGAACACACACAATAGCTAATAAATACACTATTAATGACTTACATTATCACACCTACACCACTTCCAAAAAATCTTAGAAATTTTTAATAAATAACACCTTTGAGAAAACACAACATCTATAACTTATTTGCAGTATGTCAATGTCTATAGTGAGTTACAGCTGAAGGATCATGCGTATGGTACAGACTAAAAAAGCTCTTTTGATGGAGATGGGACTTTTCGGGGCAATCAATGCAATAAAAATTTGTTAGGGCTCATTTCGTAGGTGTTGAGCACACTATACAGTTCCTATCTTTGTCGGTGTAATCCACAATGTGCTTTGCACCTTCAAATCTTTGTTTCCTAAATATTTCCTACCTTTCTTGTTGCCACTGGTGGCTACTAGGTCCGGTGGAGTTATGGAGGCAGCCTTCTCAGTCAACTGATCAATCAGTTTGTCATTGACAATTTTCAATGACACTGACTTCTCATCATTATGACTGAGTGTGTATAATATATGGGCATTTACCTGGGACACCTCTATAATCCAGTAGAAAATTTTCTTCCACCATTTTCTAGCTTTTCTTTAAAAATTGCCAAAGTAAGCTACCATTTGATCATTGTGGTCACATCCATTCATGCAAAAATTGTACCGGTTTGGGTTTTTTGACTAAGGTGTGACGTCAAGTTGTGACTTGCACCATCTCAACTGATGTTTCAGTGGACACAACAATACATGGTTTCTTTGCCTTTTTGTCTTGCCATGCAACACATATCTGAGATCCATCACCATTTTTGTACCACCTGGCTTCTCGGTGATGGAGGGAGAGGGTCTTCAGTTGAAGAGGAAAATTTTTTCTCTTGATGTTGACTGTGCCAGTATAATGAATGCCCCTACTCAACAGATTGGAGCCGGGTAGCATAGTGGTTAGTGCACTGGCTTCCTAGCTCAGTGGTCTATGGTTCGATCTACAGATGTGGTGGGATTTTGTTAGGCCACAAACGGCTCCTGGGTCGACCCAGCCCCAAATGGGTACCAGAACAACTCTAGGAAGGTTACAGCAGCTGGCGTGATGCTGACCACATCACCCCTAGTGTGCCGATGGTCAAGAAAATATGGGCCTAACACCATATTCTCAATATACCTCAATGGGTGTGTTAGGGGAATACTTTTTTTTACTCAACAGATAGGTTATCAGTGTATCCACAGTGTAGTATCTGTCAGCAAATACATGGTGACCCTTCCCAATTATGTGTAGCAAGAAATCAAATACCTTCACCGCCTGACTTGTTGTAGAGTCATTAGCAAGAATATGTGATGTATTCTTCCCAAAGTATGTCAATACAGAATAGACATATCCAGTGGCAGAATCACACAATCCAAAGGTCTTAATGTGATACTTGCTTGGCTTTGTTGCATTGTACTGCTTGTTTCCAGCATCCATTATACCCAATAACCATTTCATCAATGGCTAAATTCTGAAATGGATAAAATGCATCCTGGAACTTCACAACCAGCAAATTTAAGAAAAGCTCTATTTTGTCCTTCCCTTCTGAATCAGCATCTCCAACATTGTATGGTCAATTATTTCAAACCTAGATCTTGAAAACATATTGCCATACTAAAACATCTGGTGTCAGTAATGTAAGCCAGCAATCAAGCACAGAGGAAGTTGCATCAAGATTTGCTTGCAGACCTGGTTGACGAGTTGGAACAAAATAAAAACTATTCGTTGTTTCACCCTCAGTCACTTGCTTCCATTGTTCTCTACCTTTAGTTAGGCCTATAGTATCTCCTGCACTCTCGGAAACTCTAACCGAGGTTTTTTATCTTTTACGACCCACCGATGGCCCAGGACTTCTAATATCTTCGCTATCATCACTGCTTGAATTGTCACTACTACTATTATTACTGCCAGAAAAATCACTACTTGAATCAATGTCCACATTGTTTTCACTGTCCTCCTCATCACTAGATCTATCAATCAATTGCTGAAATAAGTTTCTAGCCTGTTCAGCAGTTAAACGAGGTGTACATGCATTTTTTGTGCTGCTATCAATCATTGCCATGGTAAACAGTTTTGTGATTTGGTAACTAACCTGAAACGTTTGAAAAATATGAATATAATATCAATTTTCAGAGGCACAAATTTACCCATGCTTTTGGATGTTGTCTTCCGGTGGTAAATTAAAATCTTGAACCAGATCGGAATGTGTTTCATCACATATTTCATTCATTTTCTTACTAAACTTAGAAAGCCACTGTGGGTGGTCTGTGGTCCAAATGTGTTTCTTTCTTTCGATGGCAGCAGCTTGCGGTAGTTAATGTGTTAACTGTCTAATATAGTTTGTCTAAACAATGGTACATACAACATTTAAGGTTAATTAACTGTCTGATATAGTTTGTCTAAACAATGGTACATACAACAAATAAACTTAATTAACTGCCTGATATAGTTCATCTAATAATAATAATAGCCCCTTCAGTCATAGATGACTATGGGAATGCACCCCTGAGGTTACAGCCCTCAGCTACTTATTTTCCTGATGCTCCTTTTGATGTTTTCTCACTCTTCGGCTTGTTGAGTGAGCTTCTTTTCGCCCAATCTGAGGTGGAACCGTAAATAGCATCACCACTTGGTGCGATCGGCAGCTTCTTCCTCCCATGTTGCTGGATTTATGTCCGGTGCCCTCATATCTCTCTTGCACACATCTTTAAACCTCAGCTGTGGTAACCCAACTGCTAGTTGCCCATAAAAGATATTTTTCAGGATGTGACCATCTTCTATGCGGCAGACATGGCCAAGCCAGCATAGTCTGTGCAGTCTAAGCAAGTGTATATAAACAATGATACATACAACAAATAAGGTTAATTAACTGTCTGATATAGTTTGTCTAAACAATGGTATATACAACATTTAAGGCTAATTAACTGGCAGATATAGTTTTTCTAAACAACGGTATATACAACATGCATGTAAGGCTAATTAACTGTCTGATATAGTTTGTTTAAACAATGGTACATATAACATCCCACCTCAATATTAGCATCTTGATTCTGGAAGTCTCCATTATACTCCTGCTTACATTCATCAGAATCTGGATTTTGATTACAGTGCATGAGATATTTAAATTATTACATACATTCTGACTGATTCTTTATAGCATTTTGACAAGCAGTTATTATAAAGTACAAGAATTTTTGAAAACAAAAAACCAAACAATATAATCTATAGTTGCATAAACTCAGTAAAATACTTACTGACATAACAACACACTTACAAGAAGAGTCTTTGAAAGTTTAGACTAGTTCATTTTAACAAGAGGTTGTTGTTGTTGATAAACAAGAGTTGCTGAGCTTGTCATCCTTTAGCAGCCATTGACAAGTTGAAGAATTTGTATGTGTTCTGAGGCTGTTAAATGGTGACTGATTAAAGTGTTTGTGTTCTGAGGCTGCTAAATGGTGACTGATTAAAGTGTTTGTGTTCTGAGGCTGCTAAATGGTACTGATTAAAGTGTTTGTGATTGGTGATCAATAATCAATATACCCTTTATCTCCCCAAGGAGCATAAGCCATCAACAAACACATGCCAAGTTCTCCTGTCAAGTGTCAACAACTCATGTTCTACACATGTTTTTTAGTCTACCTCTGCCTTTCTTTCCATGTGGATTTCAGAACAAGGACCACTTTGTAATGCTATCAACAGGTTTCCTCAATCCATCACCAGCATCTTTTTCTCATCTCTTGTTCCACTAGCACTTGTCTAGTTCTTGTCATCAGTTTCACATTTGTGACTTTGTTATACCATTTCAAACCTTATATTCTATGTTAGCACCCCTTTATGAAAGTCTGTAACTTTTCTTATTGTTTTTTATCTTTCAGAACCATACAGTAAAACTGACTTGACAGAGCCATCCATTAGGACTGACTTGACAGAGCCATACAATAGGACTGACTTGACAGAGCAATACAATAGGACTGACTTGACAGAGCCATACAATAGGACTGACTTGACAGAGCCATACAATAGGACTGACTTGACAGAGCCATACAATAGGACTGACTTGACAGAGCCATACAATAAAACTGACTTGACAGAGCCATACAATAGGACTGACTTGACAGAGCCATACAATAGGACTGACTTGACAGAGCCATACAATAAAACTGACTTGATAGAGCCATACAATAGAACTGACTTGACAGAGCCATACAATAGAACTGACTTGATAGAGCCATACAATAGGACTGACTTGACAGAGCCATACAATAGGACTGACTTGACAGAGCCATACAATAGAACTGACTTGACAGAGCCATACAACAGGACTGACTTGACAGAGCCATACAATAGGACTGACTTGACATTTGAGTTGAACATTCTTATTTTCAAGTCAGACTTGATGACCTTTGACCTCTATATGTTTCCCAATGAAAGCTCTTCTTACTTTATTGTATTCTTATTTTGATATTATTGTCTGTCCCTACAACTTTGTCTGTATTGCTGCCAAGATTTGTCTATGATACTACCATCTTTTAGTTGTGGTGTTTCTTCATGTACAACCTTGTTATCAAATCTTGCATTTATTCTCATTATCCTTGTCTTGTCCCTGTGTATTTTCAGACCAACTTGTTGTGAATTCTTATTGAGTATTATCATTTTATCTTGCACCTGATTATGGTTATGAGACAGATGAGTCAAGTCATCTACAACATCTAGATCATCAAGCTGTTTAGTCAGATTACACTGGATTGATGAGTCTTATTAATTAAGTAAATGATCTTCATAGGAATTCTATAATGCTCCTTCACTTTCCAAAGTGATTCTCTGTCTACACTGTCAAATGCCATTTAATAGTGCACAAATTCAATGTCCAGCAGTGAATTCCATTTTCTGGTGCCCTCATATCTCTCTTGTACACATCTTTAAACTTCTTCTTCTTCTACTTGTTTATTTCTGACTGAGTGCCAGATAAAATACCTTTGTGTGTTGTTTGTTTATTTATTTAGTGAATTCCATTCCAGACTTTGTTCAGCTATTATTTTCAATGTGGCTATCAGGTCTGTACAGGATCTGTTCTGCCAAAACCTACTTGATCATCTCTCAATTGTTTGTCTATGGACTCTTTTAATCTCCCAAGGATGATTCAATTTAATCCTTACCTGACCAACAAGTATTTAGAGAATATGAGAAGAGGAGACAGGTATTATTTCAGAGCTAGCATTTGCTAACGATGTTGCCCAGATTGCTAAATCAGGTCACATCTTCAATCCAACCTGCAAGTCTGGAAGGAAGAGCTAGAGAAGAGAGGAATGGTCATCTGTTACAGACTGGATGGGAGGCATTAAAAAATAGTTAGGTACCCAAAAAGCAGCAGGTGGAAGACTTTTTCAGGCCATAAATTAAAGATTTTTCAGCAGAAGAGAAGTTAGCAAGAAAACTACAGTATCTGTATACCGCTCCACTTATATTTCAGTCTTGACATATGGAAACACGTCATGGGCAATGATACAACAAATAAAAGCCAGCTCCAAACATCAGAAAAAAGGTATCTGAGGAAGGTGGTTAAAGTAACAAGGACAGATATGGTCAGCAACCAGATGATATGGCAAAGCCTCAAAACCCAGCCACTGCAGACTAAAGTAGAACAGGCCCAACTACGATGGTTTGGACATGTCTGCAGAATGGAAGACAATCATCTATCATATCAATTATGAGAAACTGAGAGCCAGGGATCCAGACCTCTAGGACGAACCAACATCCACTGGGAAGACAACATTAGACATTCTCTGAAGTACCAAGGACTAGATTGGAACCAGGCCATAAGGAAGACAGCTGATAGAATAGTATGGCGCTCCCTCCTCCAAACCTCTATACCTCATTGTAGAAGAGGGATGACTAAATAAGCATTTTTCCTGGCACTGATAGTAACATTATTCCCCTATAATGTGTGCACTCTTGTAAATTTCCTTTCTTAGGTAACTTTACTAGTTAACCTTCCTTCCATTCTGCTGGTATTTCTTCTCTCAGCGGTAGTGGTAATTTCCCCTCTGCTGCAAGCTGCTCCTGACACGAACAAAGCACTCTGTGTCAGTTGGGCAAACCTCAGAGGTTTTGGCGAACTGATGATGACACAGTGTGCATTTAAGACAACGAAGATTGCAATGCAATCCGCAAAAAGCCCAAGGCCAGTGTCTAATCTCCTGTATGGATGGTTTTGGATTTTGTTACTTTGTCTTTTTTTGTCCCTGTTTATTTCATTACTTTTAAATTGTTTTTTTTTCTAAACATTTTTAAATTTGATGCATTGGATATTACAAATGTATGCTATTATTTGACCTTGATAATGTTGCATGTCTAAATAATGATCAAAGTACATGTGTGAATGAGAGGATACAGACTGCAAGATGTGAGAGAGAGAGAGAGAGAGAGAGAGAGAGAGAGAGAGAGAGAGAGAGAGAGAGAGAGAGAGAGAGAGAGAGAGAGAGAGAGAGAGAGAGAGAGAGAGAGAGAGAGAGAGAGGAAGGACAGAATGTTAGATGGGTATGCTTGCCCAATTCTTAACCCTTTGAAAATGAAGTTTGTTTGTTCGTTCTCTCTCTCACAGACTTTGCCAAGTAGTTTGTATAATATCTCTGTAGATGTATCAATATCTGTTTTGATGGTCTCTGCTGGAATGCCATCTATTTTCGTCAGCCCTTCGGTGGCTTCCAAATGGCTTGCTCGATTTACGAACAAGCGGTTTCTCACACAGCAAACGAACACCATGACACACATTATACACAATTTTTTTAGTTTTATTTTTGGAACAAAAGATTGTGTTAACAGAAGATCATGATCTGAAACTACATCTGCTCATCTATATACCTTTACATCAAGTAACCATCATTAGAAAATCTTTATGGTTTATGTATTTTGTGTTTACTCAATTCATAAATTTCATATTTTCCCAATAATTCATCTTGGTGTTCTTAAAAGAATTTAAAAGTCATGACAGTGCTTAATATTGTCCTTTAAACTGTCTTTTGATTTGTCTACAAAATGAACAAGAATTTTATCTGGTGGTGACTGGGGATGCATTTTTTTCATGGATCACCCCAGGTGCTAAAAATCCTCAGTACGCCACTGCCTCAAACATGTAAAATTTGCTGCAAGGGATTTTATGTCTGGACTAAAGGTAGCCGGAAAAAAAATCCACACACTAATGCATATAGTAAATAACCACAAACAAATTATGATGTTTGTGGTGGATGTGTATAAATACCACTTATTACATTACATATTTGTTGAAAGTTTTAACATATTGAGCACAGGTTACATTTATGTTAAAATGTTGTAAAGCATTACTGAGTAAACTGTCCCCAGCAGGATATACAGAAACATGACTGTCTTCTTCACCTTCACTTTCTATCTTCACGGTGTGTCCCTGAAAACAAAATATTGAACATTTTCAAGTTTGAAACAAACCGCTTCAGTCTTAAACACTGCCTCAGTTTGACAACTACATGAACAATTTTTATATTATTTAAGTTGCTTTCTTTTCTCAACTGTTTTATGCCTCTGTCCCTCATGAAGTCCTTATATTACATTTGCATATACTACACTGTTACAGAAAAAAAAAAAACCCAGCAATAAGTAATTTTAATTTACTTTACTTAGTCGTTCCCCTTCTACCTTGAGGTGTAGAGGTTTGGAAGACAGAGCACCAGACTATCCTATTGGCTGTCTTCCTCCTGGCCTGGTTCCATTCTAATCCTTGGTCCTTCAAAGATTGTCTAATGTAGTGCTCCCCTGTGGACTCTGGGTCATCCTGGAGGTATGCATCCATGGATCTTTGTTTACCATGCTTGTCGTGGTAGCCGATCTTCTCCCATTCTGCAGACATGTCCAAACCCTCTTAGTTGGGACTGTTCTATTTGGGTCTGCAGCGGATGGGATTTTAGGCCTTGACGGATCGGCTGGTTGCGGCCCATGTCTCTTCTTGTTACTTTAACCATCTCCTCAGATACCTCATTTCTGAGGTTTGGATCTGGCTTTTGTGGGTTGTAGTCATTGCCCATGACTCGCATCCATATGTCAAGACTGGGACATAGGTGGAGTGGTATACAGCCATCTTCGTTTTCTTACCAACCTCTTTCTTGCTGAGGAATCCACGATTTATGGCCTGAAAAAGTCTCCCAGCCGCTGCTTTTCGAGTGGCCAACTCTCTTTTCATGCCTTCCCCTTCGGTCTATAATTTCTAGCTCCGAGGTTTTATATTGGTCGACCTGCTCCAGGACCTATTTGCTCCACCCTGATCACACCCTCCCACATATAAATTCTATCCCTTTACCAAACCAATCACCTTGGATCAAAATAATATTAGAAACTGCCCAATGACCAACCCCCTACCCAACCATTCTCAATCTTCAAACCACGACTTCCAGTTGGAATGGAAATATAACCCACTGATTTAGCACAACCAACACCCAACACAAAACAGCCCAAAAAAACAACCACACCAAACCAGCCACCCCCCCATACCCAAAGTCTTTACCCCCCCAAACCACTTAACCACCACCCTCTAACAGCAAACCCCAAACTCCCAACAACCACCAACGCAAACCCCCAACCACACCCCCCCAACACCACCCCACCCCAACTGACCCACCCCCCCCTCCCCACCCCCCCACCCCCCCCAACCCACCCCCCCAATTATGATCAACCCACCCCCCCCACACCCCCCCACCCACAACCCCCCACCCCCCCCAACACCCACACCAACACCTACACCCCCAAAAACCCCCCCCACCCCCCCCCCCCACACACACCCCCCCCCACCCCCCCCCCCCCCCGCCACCCCCCCTTCTCCCCCCCCCCCCCCCCCCCAACCCCCGTCTCACCCGCCCCCGCCCACCCCCCCTCCCCCCCCCTCGCCCCCCCCCTCTCCAACCCCCCCCACACCCCCCCCCCCCCCACCCCCCCCCCCCCCCCCCCCCCCCCCCCCCCCCCCCCCCCCCCCCCCCCCCCCCCCCCCCCTCCCTCCCCCCCCACCCCCCCCCCCCCCCCCCCCCCCCCCCCCCCCCCCCCCCCCCCCCCGCCCCCCCCCCCCCCCCCCCCAAACCCCAACCCCCCCCCATCCACCACCCCCCCCACCACCCCCCCCCCCCCCCACCACCCCCCCCCCCC